>CAWUFW010015479.1:0-359127 GCA_963921515.1 Calotriton arnoldi
CCCCTATGAGTGGGGATGGTAGTAGTGATAGGCATCCAGCCCCCCATGGGTAGGGGTGGTAGTAGTGACAGGTATCCAGCCCCCCATGAGTAGGGGTGGTAGAAGTGACAGGTATCCAGCCCCCCATGAGTAGGGGTGGTGGTAGTGGTAGGCATCCAGCCCCCCCTGAGTAGGGGTGGTAGTAATGACAGGCATCCAGCCCCCCATGGGTAGGGGTGGTGGTAGTGGTAGGCATCCAGCCCCCCATGAGTAGGGGTGGTGGTAGTGGTAGGCATCCAGCCCCCCATGGGTAGGGGTGGTGGTAGTGGTAGGCATCCAGCCCCCCATGGGTATGGGTGGTGGTAGTGGTAGGCATCCAGCCCCCCATGGGTAGGGGTGGTAGTAGTGGTAGGCATCCAGCCCCCCTTGGGTAGGGGTGGTAGTAGTGACAGGCATCTAGCACCCCCTGAGTAGGGGTGGTGGTAGTGGTAGGCATCCTTCCCCCCATGGGTAGGGGTGGTGGTAGTGGTAGGCATCCAGCCCCCCATGGGTAGGGGTGGTATTGGTAGTAGGCATCCATCCCCCTATGAGTGGGGATGGTAGTAGTGACAGGCATCCAGCCCCCCATGGATAGGGGTGGTAGTAGTGAAAGGTATTCAGCCCCCCATGGGTAGGGGTGGTGGTAGTGGTAGGCATCCAGCCCCCTATGAGTGGGGATGATAGTAGTGACAGGCATCCAGCCCCCCATGGGTAGGGGTGGTAGTAGTGACAGGTATCCAGCCCCCCATGGGTAGGGGTGGTAGTAGTGGTAGGCATCCAGCCCCCCATGGGTAGGGGTGGTAGTAGTGACAGGCATCTAGCACCCCCTGAGTAGGGGTGGTGGTAGTGGTAGGCATCCTTCCCCCCATGGGTAGGGGTGGTGGTAGTGGTAGGCATCCAGCCCCCCATGGGTAGGGGTGGTAGTAGTGGTAGGCATCCAGCCCCCCATGGGTAGGGGTGGTATTGGAGGTATGCATCCATCCCCCTATGAGTGGGGATGGTAGTAGTGGTAGGCATCCAGCCCCCCATGGGTAGGGGTGGTGGTAGTGGTAGGCATCCAGCCCCCCATGAGTAGGGGTGGTAGTAGTGACAGGCATCCAGCCCCCCATGGGTAGGGGTGGTGGTAGTGGTAGGCATCCAGCCCCCCATGAGTAGGGGTGGTGGTAGTGGTAGGCATCCAGCCCCCCATGGGTAGGGGTGGTGGTGGTGGTAGGCATCCAGCCCCCTATGAGTGGGGATGGTAGTAGTGACAGGCATCCAGCCCCCCATGGGTAGGGGTGGTGGTAGTGGTAGGCATCCAGCCCCCCATGGGTAGGGGTGGTATTGGTGGTAGGCATCCATCCCCCTATGAGTGGGGATGGTAGTAGTGGTAGGCATCCAGCCCCCCATGGGTAGAGGTGGTGGTAGTGGTAGGCATCCAGCCCCCCATGAGTAGGGGTGGTAGTAGTGACAGGCATCCAGCCCCCCATGGGTAGGGGTGGTGGTAGTGGTAGGCATCCAGCCCCCCATGAGTAGGGGTGGTGGTAGTGGTAGGCATCCAGCCCCCCATGGGTAGGGGTGGTGGTGGTGGTAGGCATCCAGCCCCCTATGAGTGGGGATGGTAGTAGTGACAGGCATCCAGCCCCCCATGGGTAGGGGTGGTAGTAGTGACAGGTATCCAGCCCCCCATGAGTGGGGATGGTAGTAGTGACAGGTATCCAGCCCCCCATGGGTAGGGGTGGTAGTAGTGGTAGGCATCCAGCCCCCCATGGGTAGGGGTGGTAGTAGTGACAGGCATCTAGCACCCCCTGAGTAGGGGTGGTAGTAGTGGTAGGCATCTAGCACCCCCTGAGTAGGGGTGGTAGTAGTGACAGGTATCCAGCCCCCCATGGGTAGGGGTGGTGGTAGTGGTAGGCATCCAGCCCCCTATGAGTGGGGATGGTAGTAGTGACAGGCATCCAGCCCCCCATGGGTAGGGGTGGTAGTAGTGACAGGTATCCAACCCCCCATGAGTGGGGATGGTAGTAGTGCTAGGCATCCATCCCCCCATGGGTAGGGGTGGTAGTAGTGGTAGGCATCCAGGCCGCTATGGGTGTATATGGCATTGGTGATAGCTATCCCGCCCCTATGGTTCTGCTGTTGCTGGTGTGAGTCATTTCTGCATCCCTATGTGTGTGTGTTTTATGTCTGGTACGTGTTGTTTGTTTGTGTGGTGGGTGTTTGACTTACCTTCTGCGCCGTACGCGTCCGTACCAGTTCCGGTAATAGATGTAGAGTATTGGTAGGACCTGCGCGATGGGATTCATGGTTGGTTCGTCTCGTTCGTCTTTCTCGTTGCTTCGACTCGTACTCGTGGCTGGCGTGTTCGTCTCGTAGCCGTGGATCGTCTTGTAGCGCGAATCGGAGCTTATGTGCGCCTCTCCCGGATGCTCTGACGTGCCGTGCGTAGCGACGGGTTCGGCGCGTACGGAGTGCGCATCGTACTAGTCCGGCCGGACGGTGCTGTATTTTGGCTTCCGTGCGACTCGATTCTGCGTTTACGGATCTGGCTCGGGCGGGGAACAGGAGCTGCATTGGGTGAGTACGGCTGGGTCGGGATCGGGGCAGTTGTGCGCATCGTACTTGCTCGAATCGGTCGGGAAAGAGGGCTCCGAATCGGATCCGGTGAAGCCGAATACGATTCGGTGCCTTACCGGCCGAGATCCGAATCGGCCCCTAATTCTTCTCCGGGCTTCCCCTGCATGTCCTGAGCTACCCCAAGTCCTATCAAAGTCGGAGAGAGAGAGCAGACAACACCTAAAACTTCCTTAAAGAAGCTGGTAATTTCTTGTTTTAGTTTATTCAGTGCATCACAGGAGGCAAAGATATGGCCGAGATCTGCCTGATATAACGCGCACCAAGGGCAAAAAGTTCCTCTCCCTGACCCCCATTTAGCAATCCTTTTCGGGGTGTAATAAAGTGAAAAGCATGATTTATAATATTGAGCCTGAGTCGGGCCGGAATTAAAATATTCTGTGCTAGTTTGACTGAGTGAAAAAATAGACTTTCTGGGATTCCAATCTCCCCTTTCCACTTTAGCGCCCGATCTTCCATGTCATCTAACATTAGTGAGTTAAAAAATTATAGACAACTCCAATAGATAGATCTCTATTCTTTCTTAATTTATCTATAATATCATTACTAGCGAACCCTATCGGACCCCCCCCTTTCTTACTTAAAAAATCCCGAACTTGTAGGTATTTGTAAAAATCCCTCCTATCTAGCACGTACCATTCTCTAAGGTTTTCGAAAGAGACAAGCCCTGTTGGAGAAAAATGGCTCCAAGCTTAGTCAGACCCGCTTCGTCCCATCTTTTACTAATTGTGCCTTTAAAAATCTCAGGCAAGTTGGGATTGTTACAAAGTGGTGTGTAGAAGTTCAGACTACCGAAACCGATTAATTTCCGGACTGATTTCATAATTCTAAATCCCCCTTGTAGCGTTTTAAAGCGAACTTTCTTAAAGTGGTTGTCATTTAGATATCTCCATACCCAGCCCCACGCTTCTGCCCCCATTACAAGTTCCAGCGGGGTCGGAATTACTTCTGTCACGTTATCTCTCGGTTTCTCCTGTATAAGCACTAGATTATAAAGCACTGTAGTAGCCCAGTAATAGAGTCTAATGTTTGGTAGGGTCAGTCCTCCCCTTTCCTTAGGTAAAGAGAGATACTTATATGCTCTTCTAGGCTTAGCATATCCCCAAATGAATCGGGAGAATAGGTCCTCGATTCCTTTGAGACATTTAGTGTCGAGTTTGAGCGGGATTGCGCGCAACAGATACAAAAACTTGGGGAAAAACAACATTTTGATAATATTACATCTGCCAATAATGGATAAGTGTAGATTATGCAACCTCACCAGGTCTGGTTTCGTTTTAGCAATTAGTGGCTCAACGTTATCTTTAACAATGCTATCAATGTTTGCAGAAATATCAACACCAAGATATATTGCATTCTTGACTACTCGAACATCATTAGTTGTTACATTCTCATTACAGACAATTTGTGTTTTGCTACGATTGAGGGAGTACCCTGAGAGTGTCCCAAATCTCGCCGCCTCTACTACGATTTCGTCTATAGCCACATTAGGATTGGGAGTCACTAGAGCAATATCATTGGCGTATGCCAAAACTTTGGTTTCCCAACCATGGGTTACGATAGGGCTAATAGCCCTGTTGTGTTCCAATTGGCGTAAGAAGGGGTCTATGTATATTGCGAATAGTAGCGGCGAGCTTAGGCAACCCTGCCGGGTGCCCCTTGTTATTTTAAAAGTGTCTGTAAGTTCGCCATTGACAAAGAGTCTGGGGGTGGGGTGAAAGTAAAGCATTTTGAAAGCCTGTAGAAGTCCCTTTCCGATTCCAACCCTTGACAGAGTCTCCCATAAAAAAGGCCAAGAGACCCTGTCAAAGGCCTTTTCTGCATCTAACAGATTTAGTGCAATATGGTCCCTAGAGATGTTTGCCGCATCAATAAGTGAGATGACCCTTCTAATATGGTCCGTCGTCCCCCGCCCGGGTATGAACCCATGTTGTCGAATAGAAATAACCTTATGTATTACAGAGGCCAAATGTGTTGCAAGGATTTTTGAATAAATCTTGCTGTCGCTATTAATTAGTGTTATGGGGCGGTAAGACCCGGGTTCCGACGGTGTTTTATGTTTTTTAAGAAAAACTACAATTTTGGCCTGTGACCAGGATTCCGGCGGTCTACTGCCCATAAATACATGTATGAATAACTGCGTCATGCATTCTTTCAGTTGTGTTGCAAATTTTTTTTTTGTAGAATTCGAGGGGTATGCTATCTAGGCCAGTGGCCTTGCTGCAAGGAAGACACAATAATATCTCCATCCATTGCGGGAGCTCCTCCAGCTGTAGCTGGTCCTCCTGCGAGAATTGTTCTGTAGGAATCTGATTAAGATATGCCGCCACATCTTCCGGATTTCCTGACGTATCCTCACAGTAAAGCTCTTGATAGTATGAGTAGAACACATTTCGAATTCCTGCTGGGTCTGAGATCACCCCTTTCTCGGGGTCTTTAATTTCTACAATTATATTCCGAGTTGCTTTTTGTCTGGCTCTTATAGCAAGATGATGACCCACTTGCTCGCTACACTCATATGCTTCCTCCCGCCAAGCGGCATGTTTGTCCGCAGCACCTTTAGCTATTATCTCCATAATTGCTGACTTAGCAACTATGACTTTTGCCTGCGCTTCGGTATGATCGCCCCCAGTTTGCAATGCTGTCATCAGTTCTTCTTCTGCAGCGGCTAATCTGCCTTGAGAGTCATTTATCTCAGAGCGCTTTTTTTTATTCAGGGATAGTGAAAGTCTGAGTGTTTCCTCCCATATTCCTCCTTTAAGCGTATCCCAAACGACTTCAACTCCAGAGCTCCCTATATTCTCCTTAAGAAATTGAGGTATCCACTCCCTCATATGATCACAGTATTCTTCATTAAAAAGGACACGTTCAAAGCTCCACGTGAAAGCACAACCCACCTTAGACCCTCTCCCCTTGATCTCTACAATTAGAGGGTTATGATCAGCCAGTATGCGTGGGGTTTTCTCGATTGAGCAATCATGCAGTAGAGTGTGAGACACTAAAATAAAGTCTATTCTTGCATGTTTGTTGTGTGGGTGTGAAAAATAAGTAAAACCGGGGTCTGTAGGATTCTGCCAGTTCCAGAGATCGGTAAGCGCATGTTCCAGACAGAGTGCCCTTAATGCCCGAAACACCTTTGGTTTACGACCACTATATACCCAGCCAGATTCTAAGCTTAGATTCTTGTCGGAAGGCAAGTTTATGTTGAAGTCCCCGCAAAGTATTATCAGGAGTGGCCAGGCAGCTAATTTATTATTAATATGATGAAACACCGTTGGATCGTCTAAGGTGCTGCCATAGATAGAGCATATTGTGATTGGATCTCCATTATTCCTGCGGCATTCAGCAATTACCCACCTCCCGAGCTGGTCCACTAATTGTAAAGAACGATTAGAGGTCAGAATTGCAACCCCGCGTGTCCGAGAATTTTGTGTCAAGGCCCCCACCACTGTATATCCAAGCGTTCCTAATAAGTGTATCTGTGCGTTTTCAATATGCGTTTCTTGCATGCAGATCACATCGGCCTTTAATAACCGAAGTCCAGATGCCGTATTCTGTCTTTTTTTGAAGTCGTTGAGACCACAAATATTGATTGTAGCAAAGCGTAGCTTACTCATCTGTATTAAATGTAAAACTGTGTCTAAAAAAGAACAAGGAACTGCAACTCTTCCTCCCATTGAGCCAACCCCTTCCCCCCCCTTGCACCACCACCACCCTTCCCCTCCCCCCTCCTGCCGCCTATAGCTGAGGTTACCTGGCAATTAATATTTTTAAAGTTAACAGAATTGCTAAACTAATGTCCTTTGCTGAAAATACACAGACAGTACCACTGTCTGGTACTGTATTAAGAATAAAGTGCCAGTGACGAGGACTGGCAAACACCAGGACAAATTAAGCACTGTATAGGCGGGTGTTGAAAATGGGCTTGGAGCTGACGCCAGGCTACTCTTGCAGCCTGAGCCTCATCCGAACTTATAAGCCGGTGTACCCACATGGCAAAATTTGGGTGCGAGACAATGGGCCAATTATTATTCAGGGGGGCGATGTTCAATTCTGAGATACCTCTGCTTGCACCTTGTAAACAGGCCTAGATGCCTTACCATTAAAACACATTCATACTTGTTCATTCCCATTTCTGTCTCTCAGCAACACCATAATGAATACTCTCAAAACATGCATAGATTTTATCTGTAATTCCAGTGGCGGCTCCTCCGCTAGGGCGGAGGAGCATCGCCCCACTGCTTTTAAGCAGTGTAAGGAAAAATAAAATGATAATAACTCAATGTTATTATCATTTTATTTTTTCTTGTTGAGGGCGCAGCAACTTTGGGAGGCGGGGCGGGCTGCTCTACTGACAGTGCAGGGGAGGAGAGGAGTGGTTTTCACTCCCTAAGTGTGCATGAATGTTTGGCAAGCTGTCTCGGGCTGGCCAAACATTCATGCACACATAGCATGTTCTCCACCCAGGCTGCATTACAGCTTGAGTGGAGAACATGCCCAGGCCCCCAGTCCCCATGCTGATGGAATGCAGACGTACATCAAGCTCATGGTTCTACTGTACTGATTCTGCAGATGTTTTATAAGATCTAAACCTTAGTGGCTGTCTGCAACCTGCAAGGGCCAAGACCAACCTTAAACTTTTGGCTGTGATTGGAAAGCGGCCCTCATCTCCTTCCATCCCAGACCTGTTTGGGCACAGCTTTCCAATCTCCCACAAAGTAAAAAATGTGGGCTTCATCTTAAACTTTGAAATGTATATGAGTGCCTAGATGGGTGCCTAGTGGATTGTTGCTTCTACCACTTAACAAATTAAGATAAATTCTCCTCTTTCTTTCCAGTAAAAATAAGCGGTTGTAGTGGTTGCAATTTCCAGGTCCTGTATTGAGTGATATATTGCAATTTAGGCCAGCACCCCAGAGTCCAGATCCAGAGATACTAAAGGCCAAAAAGAGCACTGTTCAACGGGTCTTTGGGCCGGCTAAGCCCCTTCACCATCGCTGGCTTTGCCATCACTAGGAGGAAACAGGTATGGCTTACGATAATGCTGAGAACCCTCTTCAAATTACATTGTCTTGCTTGCTGCAGTCTGAACAAGCTGTCCCCGATCTATCTTTAGTCCCATGTTCATCCTTAACTACTCTGGTTTATTGATCAAGTGTGTATGTCTGATTTTGTGTGTAAGGATATGTGGAATGTGAAATGTGGATTGTTAGTGAGTGAGGCATAAGTGTGTGGAGAGTGAGATAAACAGGAATGTGAGTGTTCCATAGGGGTTTAAATTTGATCACTTTGAGCCTGGACCTGTGAAGGAGTAATAAAGCATTGGCTGCACAGTTTGGTTCCTAGATCTTGAAAATAAACTTGAGAATTTGGTGTTAGTTATGGAAATGTTCGTTAATTTCCATCCAACACCCGGCCTTAGGAACCTTGAATGGGCAGGCCTCAACAATCATAAAAATATTACTAGTTTTGCAGGTCTAGTGACTTAAATAATCTAGTTGAATTAATTATAATGCTCTTGACCCATAAACTGGTTTTAAAGTATGTGATCCTGAACCCCCCTATTCTTCTTTATCACATATGAGAGCACCTTCAAATGCACGAGTTCAGCATGTCTGCTGTACAAAAAACACTTTTGTTTGATTTAATAGACTAAACGTTTGCTCCCTATACAATACAAAAATAGCCACATGTAGGATACACATGACCGCTGACTTGCTCTTAGTTCATTAACTGCATTTTCATAGGGTTGGGGCAGGAATGTTTATCAAATCATGTTTAAAAACTATCACTTTTAATAAATACATAGCTGAAGCATGAAGTGCTAGCACACTTATTTGCAATCAGCAGATTTTGAAATTGAAATGCCACAGCATTTCCCATTGACATGTTGTTTTAATGATAAATCTATATAGTGTAAAATGTTTAGAAATCGAGTATCTCCAAATATTTGTCATTTACACATCACCAAGTAAAGTGTTCGGATTTTTTTTGCTCGAATTTAAATCTTTGTTTGCATCACACTTCTGAATTACAATTTTTTTTTTTTCGTAATTCCGGATATATTTTGATATACTTGTACTATTCATTTACAAGCTGTTTAAATGTTGTGTTACAAAAAAACGGACATCTTAACACCTTTTGATTCACAATGATTGTCAGACAACTCACTTGACAAAAACCTCTAACTGTAATTAGAGAAAAAAAAGTAAACACCATTTTCCAGGATAAAAGACGATTAGTAAAAAGACAAATTGACATTCAACCTCTGTCCTTGAACAGACGATAAATATGTCAAGATAAAAACATGATTTAAAGGTGTCTTTATTGCTCATTCACTTTCTGAATGAACCGAAACACGTGTTCCTTCCAGCTTAAATTCACCCAGCAGAACTAAAGAGTAGGTGCTAAAAATAGCTCGACCTTATAAAACCTGACTAGCGATAGCAAGTGGGCAAGTCTATTTTTTTAGGCTTGAAGGGGTCAGCTCAATCATGTTATGATGTCTTGTTCTAAGCTTGTGTCTTCTCATTGCATAAGCCTAAACCAGTCTGGAGTTTCTTGTGTTCATTCCTCTCTGAAGGGGACCCAGCCTGGCAGTTCAAGCTAGACTGTTCCTACTGGAGGAGAGTGACTGATTTGGCTATGACTGGAGTCAGCTCATAGTGGCATGCTGCCTCAAAAATGATGGACCGAAATGTGGCCCAAGTAATTACCAGTGACTGAGAATAATTCAAGCATTCCACCCATTATTTTTTATGTCTGGCTTGACAGTGCTACTGTTTGCCTGACATGTTCTTACCAGTGCTTTAATATATACATCTTGCGTGCTTTGGCTCGTTGTCTCACATCACGCTATTGACATTTGGTATATCATTCTTCTTCCTATGGAATTCTTGCACTGTAGTGCAGGGCGATTTTACTTCTCAAAGGTACGCTAAATTACACATTACATTTTTTATCTCCTGGATGAATTGTATAAAGAAAATAATATTTTTTTCACTGTGGCATGTTTTTTAAATGTTTTAGTCAGGACTTAAAAAGCAAGCCAGACTTTTGGCTTTCACAATGCTTGCTTACTTTCTGAGTGAGAAGCCCTAAGTGCAAAATATATGACCAGACATTCATCCTAGGAACACTGTGCATACAGGACTGAAACTGTGCATCACTGGCTAGGCACAGATATGCTGAAACTGGTCTGGGGTGCTTGTGTCTCTGTTTGATGGGGTGTCTGCCTGATAGTTCGAGCTGTTAAGATATAATGGGGTAACCCATAGAAGTCAATGGACCTGGGTACTAATTGGTATAGGAAAACAATGGTCCTAGACTTGTATTAAAGCTTAGTTGTCTGAAGCATTCATAAGCAGCATACGGTACATGTATAGTTTAAATCAATAATGTACCATTAATTCATTTAAATGCTCTTTAAATGAATTAATGGTACATTATTGATTTAAACTATACATGTACCGTATGCTGCTTATGAATGCTTCAGACAACTAAGCTTTAATACAAGTCTAGGACCATTGTTTTGATAGTTCGAGCTGGGCTGCCCTTTTAGGAGCAAGACCAAATCTAATTTCTATATAGATGGTCTCTGTCTAGAGTGATACTCTGGGCAAAGAAAAATGATTTACTAGAATGTGGTCCTCAGGGATTACCAGGAGCTGAGATTAATTCAAGCATTCCACCAATTATCTCTTTTTAGGTCTCGCCTAAGGCAGCTCATTCGCTGTCTGCTGCAAGACATATTGTTAGTTGACATTGGGCTTAGAGCCCGTCCATTGCTTACCATTGATTGGCTTTATTGTCCCCACTCGCCCTCCGTTGTCTGTTTGCTTCGCCATCTCCGCCAGCCCACCATGAGTTGTCTGTTTGCTTCCCCATCCCTCGCCCTCTGTTTTCCCTGTGCTTCCCCATTATTGTCACTGCTTACCTTCTTTCCTCCACCTGTATCTCCTCCGCCCTCCCTCCCTCCTTATTGGCTCATCACCCACCCGCTCCCCACCCCTGAAGTATTGGAGGCGTAACTTCACTAGGGAGTACCATGTTGAAAGGAAAGGTTTGTGTAACCCAATGAAGTAGTAGTGGAGAAGTCAAAGATCATGTGGGGCATGTTAACAAAAGGTTTACTCCCCCGAGTGGTGGGGTTGTTGTATGCACGCTAAGTTTCGTGCTTGTGTTATCCTTGTCTGTGCCGCCTAACTGTACATCATTACAAACCTCAACCCACTCCACCCTTTGTTTATTTTTATTTTTTAAAGCGCATTAGCTATACACCAAAAAATCAAATTTTGCATAACTTTTTATTTACTAATCCATCTTAGTTTGGTAAATAAAAAATAAAATATTACATGCCTCAGTCGTTTCCTTGTATGTGCACACATCCTTGTTGGCAGGCAGCTACAAGATGATACGACGGCTGCACCACAGCACTTCTTTTACATTATTTTCAGCCATAGTAAACAGCAACCGAGCTGCTGTACAGCATGGCTAAACCTCATTGCCTAAGCCAATAGATCTCATAGGTGAGACCTATTGGCTTTGCCAATGTTTGTTCATGTTAGTATGTGTGTGTGCGTTGCCATTGTGTGGGTACAAATGTTCATTTAATTTGGTGCCTTTGTGCACATACGCACATGTGCATACATGTATATCTTTATGTATTTGTGTGAGTGTGTATCTGTGCCTCGGTGTATTTCGGTGAGTGTGTGTATTTGCGTGTGTATGTGCGCTTGCTTTTTGACCTGTGCTACAGCAACTCACAAACAGCACAAAGCAGAGCAGAAAAATGTATCTTGGAGGGGCCAAAGCTTTCAAACCTGGCCTCCAAGGGCTCCAGCCCACTGGGGAAATGCCCCAGTGAAGTGGGGCCACTATCCATCATGAGTTGGCCCCGGGTCTGGACTGACCTACTTTTACACCAAAAGATGGTCAGTCCAGACATGAGAATACTCTCATTTTAGAAGCATTCACACAGGGAGCAGCGTCCATTTGAGCAGCAGGTGCAGTGGCGCTCTGAACTTTTAGGCACTAGATTTCTCTTAAAAGTTTAAAAATTCACCTTTAAAATTTCGTCTCTTCTCTGTTCCTTTCCCCTTCATTTATATTGCAGCGCTTACTATCAGGACTTGTGTGACTATGGTTAGAATATCTCCTTATATGCCTCCTTTCTTAATTTATATGAGTGCTCTTCGTTAACATGCCTGTATATATTTATTTGTTGATGAACATACTTTTGGCGTACGCTCTTGTTCTGTAGTGGTATGGTGTGAAAATATTGATAATCTTGCGTATTTGTCTCCGGGACTAGGCCTTAAGGCATCATTTGGTTACCCCATGTCATGTATATTGTTTGAATTATTTCTGACCACTTAGTATGTGGGGCATATTCATATTAGATTGGGCTTTGGAGGTACGTATGTACTTTGTTCCTGTTTGCTTGCTATTTTTTCTAAAAATGAAATATTTGGAACACAAAAAAACTTTATAAATGCATAACTCTGGTTTACTGATTGGATTTTTGTCATTTTGATGTCACATAAATTATTAAAATGTACTCTATTTTTCTAAATTGGTTTGGGATTTTTCTTGTATTGTGTTTTCACTTTATTACTGTTTGTGTGTTGCATAAATACTTTACACATTGCTTCTAAGTTAAGCCTGACTGCCTTTTGTGCCAAGATACCCAGGGTTAAGTCCAGGTTAATTTAGTGACTTTTTGTGGTCACCCTACAAGGATTGTGGCTGTTGTTTGACCACGGCTCACACGCCAGTCAACCAACCACCCAATTTCTCACAAACTCACTGACAATTCTACCACTAGAAGCCTGACAAATCTCTGTTTGGAGACTCCTGACAAGTCCCCCTAGACCTTCCTAGGAAATCTGCCCCTGGAACTCACTAACACGTACTCATGACTGAAAAATAACAAATCAACTCACAGAACACATTAAGATATGTATTCTTAGAACTCACCAACAAATCAGCATCTTGAGACTCACTAAAATATCTACCCATAGAAATCACCAACAAACCACCACCTTAAGATTAACTGACAAATCTACTACTTTAGGTCCCTGACTAACGCAGCCATCAAACTTGGTGATAAGTCATCAGAGTCAATGGTACATACACCATCACAATGTCGCTATCACTGTACGCATGCACCCTGCTAAGTGAAATCACAGAGAAACCAACAAAGGCTGCTAAGTGCAATATTGTTCAAACATGTCTCAGCATCTTCATCCCCAAACCCACCTACATGCTCACCAGCCTGGAGCTCTTTGAAACTCTACAGGACCTCTGCTTCTTCAAATGTATGTAAAATCTACTAACCCTGATGACCCTCTTGCTCTCCCAGTTTACCTGACCATAGCAAACTCTGCTCTCTTCCTGTGCCTACCGGTCTATCTGACCACAGCAAACTCTGCTGACCTCCTATGTCAGTCTGACCACAGCAAACTTAGCTGAACTCTTACATCTACTAGCCTATCTGATCACAGCAAACTGTGTTGTCCTCCTGTGCCTACCAGTCTAACTGATCACAGCAAACTTTGCTGACCTCCTAAGATTGCCAGCCTATCTGATCACAGCAACCTCTGCTGACCTCCTATGTTTTCCTTAACTTTGGAGAGGTGGTGGATATACTGTCCGGAATGACTAAGCACTTAGAAGGCTGCCCATAATCACTCTGTAATTACTTGCAGGCCCTTGAGGTTGACTGCAGGAAGTAGTCCCTGCACCTACTTGGTGGCCCATAACCGGAAGCACTCCAGGTTCCCACCACACTAAATGGTAAGGAAGCAATGAGAAGATGTGAGGTGGTGCGATTTGAGCCCGTCTTCAGTCTCCCATAATAACAAGCATTACCTAAAGCTCCTGTCTGGAAAGCATGGTTGCGGGACAATGTTGTGAGCAGTCCCTTCACTTGGCTTATTTCTGACCTGGCTAGTTTGTGAGCCTTTAGGGCAGAGACCCGGTATCCATCACCTCCGTCAATTCATGCTCCTCAGACTAGGAGGTGATGGATTCAGTGTTGATGTCTTGTTGCCAGTTCCTTGGGATGGTGACCTAACCATCAGCCAGTTTGTCATGGTACTTTATTGTCAGGCAAGTGGTGGCTTCTGAATGCTCACAATTCCATAGCTGTCAGCTTGGGTCTAAGGCTGCCTTTGCTGCCTGTAAGTTTCTGATAATGTCCCAGTAATGGATGTGTTGATCTGTGTATCCTCTCCTAGGCCCCTTCCTCAAGAGTGAGAGGCATGATCAACATCTTATTGAGCGGTGGGCTGAGTATCTTTCTTGTGAGTGGGTAAGTTACGTGAGGTGGTCAGAGGTTTAGGTATGTGTTAGCCAAGACTGTTTGATTTCACTGAAATTATGTACATAACATACTTACCTATAGGGGTTTTTAGACAGGCTTCATCTATTAATCTGTGGTTGGTGTCATTTACATTTTGCTTCCACACACTCCAGCATGCATTAAAGTGCAATGCATCAGCCCACTTCAGCCATTGGCTGGGTTCTCTGCAAGTTACATCATGCCTCCCATTCAGAAGGAACACATCCACACACAAAGTAGCTTCCTTCCGTGCTAGGGAGTACAATGACAATGTGTTTTTTGAAACTATAGCAAATGTCTTTGTTTTGTTTGATGAGGGCCCAGCATATGACCAAACAATAAAGTTTTGCTAAAACCCTGGCAAAAAAAAGAATTGCCTGAAGGCTGGTGGCCCATGCCAGACCTATTGGCTTTGCCAATGATTGTTTTCCTTATTATGTAAAAACAATATTCATGTAACACACAGCTTTCTCCAGTGCCCAATATGTGAATCTGTGCAAAAGAGCTTGCATTATTTTTATTCAAGGGTAACTTTTATTTCATTTGGTCCAGGTGTCAGCCAGTAATACAGAGGAGTGATTCAAATTCAATCTTGAAATCAAGAGATCAGAAACTACAGCCTACATTTAAGCATGTGAAACGAAAGGATCTGGTTGAAACCAAAATGTCCTCATACCTTGCTGAAAGTGTGACTGGGTGGTGTAAGGACTCCAAGATTTGGAGGTGCGGAGGACCATCAGCACCGGCTTTTATCAACTTCGAAGGGGCTGAGCAAGCACCTTGGCTCTGCAGAGGTTAATTGAAGGTGAAAAGAGTGCTCTTGGGAAAGTAATGCGAGACATGATTTCAGCATGCCAGGATTTGCCAGGAAATACATACATTGCAAGGACTACTGGTGAGAGAGTGAGAGTGCAGATACTGTCATTGATAGGGTGTGGAGGCTGTCAGAGAGAGTTCAGAGGCTAGCGCTGAGAGAGAGAGAGAGAGAGAGAGATAGAGAGACAGAGAGAGAAAGAGCGAGAGAGGAGAGAGTCTTTCAGTGAGAAAAATAATATAGAGGCTATCAGTGACAGCATGCAGATGTGAGCAAGTGATCCTGCCACTGCGTGAAAGTCTAGAGGTTGTCAGAGTTGAAATGGTGCATGGTGTAGGCTGCACTGTTCTGAAAGGACGCCACAGCCACTGTGTCTGATTAGTAAATGGGGTCAAGGCACAAGTGCCCAGTTCCCTTTTTTTAACCCGGTGACTTGACCTGGTAACATTGGCGTAAGGACTGGAGTGGTTCAGGTGAATGGAAGCCCTTCAAAAGATGGACTGTCTTAGTAGCATGTTCTTCTGGACATCACGTTCCTGCCAAAAACAAAAGAGAGATCCAAACAGTACTGCAGCAAGAACCAAAACAACAGGACAGCTCTGTAAGCCTGTCATAGTCTCAGAGTCATTCAGGAGGGCATAGATGAATGTTAAATGAATGATGTCCGCTGCAACAGGACATCGTCCTCTGGGCTCAAGGTTTATCCTGATTGGTAGGTTTGGAAAAGTACACTCCCTAAAGACGCGTCCAAGATGGTGGCAACATCGTCAGCCAACCAAAGGTATAAAGGCCAGGACGATGCCAGGAGAGTTCCGGTTGAGTCCACCTTGTTGATTCCTGTAATAGATAGTGATCATTGTCCCAACATTTTAATCATTGCTGATGTATTTCGAGGAAGGAGTAATACTAAAGGCATGTGGCATTGGTTGTAATGCTTGACTTCTGAAGAGTGCCTTTTGGGCAACCGTCGGGTTTGGGTTGTGGTGTGGCTGCATATGGGTTGCTGCACCATTGCAGCTGGAGTGCTGAAGAGCCACTGCCTGGTAACTTGTGGACAGCTTTGAGGTAGTTGGATGATAGTCAAGGGGTGCCCAAAATTCCATCACGATACCAGTGGGGTGAAGAAGATGTCTTTCAGAGGTTGACTGTTGCTTCTGAATGTCAAGTATGCTTCATGAACTTCTTGGCGTGGCACTGATAGCATATGGTAACAAAGATTCACTTTGGAGTAAAAATGGCAAGGTGGTGGTGTTGTCGCCAGTTGTGACTCTCTTATATGACATGGATGGCTGGATCCATTCCTGTAAACACAGAAAGGGGGCCTGAGGAGTATTTGAAGACCAGCGAGGGTGAACTCCCCAAATGTAATCACTGAATTCACAAGAGCCCTCGGCTCTCCTAAGAGAAAAGAAAGAAGACAAAAAGGCTGACTAGGAAGAAGGCGTCCCTTTAAAGGACGGTTTCCCTCACCCACCAGAGGTGGCATGCTTCCTCATTGGGAATCCTCCTCGCATCAGGAGACCTAGTCATGATGCGGGCTATGACTCTCTTATTGCGAGGGAGGAGCTCAGGGATGTTTTTGTATAAAGATGGGTTGTTACAAAAACACAATACGAGCTAACAGAGTGTTGTGAGGGGTGCAGTACTGGTAGAGAGGTGGATTAAAACTAGATACAGGATTTACCACATCATTTTTATTCTGACTACCTTGTGCTAGGATTAAAAACAAGACGAACGACAGAAACCATTAGAACCTAACGTACTAGACTTAGATCCATTCCTAGTCAAATGTTGGCAGAATCCGTTTGATGTAAGACATCCAAGGTGGCAAAATGGTAACTGCAGTAACATCTCTGCCAGCTGTATCTCATACTCTTGTAACTTTCTAACTTTACTGGCCTTGGGTGTTGGCTGCTTGTCCATGGATTCAGAGTGTTTGCTCCATTGATTATCTGAGGACAGTGCAACCAATCTGGATGATTTAGTTCCCAGGCTGGTTAAACATTTGAGAAAGTCACAACAGACTTTGTGCCCTGGTGGACCTGTGAATTGCCAGGGCATTGCACGTGCCAGATCTACTGCCCCCCTTGAAGAATCTTGAATTTTATCCCGTGTGACGTGTCAGTGGTTCTTCTTGTCTTGAATGGCATGGTGTGTAAGGTAGTCATCAACCCGTCTCAGAACAGTTGCTGTGGATGGCATGCTCTTTGCTTCCCTGCCAGACGTTTGCCAAATGGCCATGTTGAAGGTGGAGAACAGATGCAGAGGTTCCTTAATCCTTTGTTCTCCATGCATATATCTAAGCTCCTGGTAGAACAGCAAGACAGTGATGCCATTCAATACCCCCTAGGAGCAGGTCAGGCTGACTGCACTTAGGAGGGCTCAGGAAGGAGTCTGTGGACTCTTGGTAAAGTCACTCTCTTCCAGCAGTAGACTGTTTCAGTGCCACAGAGTATTTTTATTTGTTGATGAACGTAATTTTGGCGTGTGCTCTTGTACTGTAGCGGTATAGTATGATAATATTGATAATCTTGCGTTTTGTCTCTTGTACTTGGCCTTATGGCATAACTTGGTTACCTCATGTCATGTATATTGTTTGAATTATTTCTGACATCACTTAGTATGTGGGGCATATTCATATTAGATTGGGCTTTAGAGGTACGTATGTACTTTATTCCTGTTTGCTTGCTGTTTTTTCTAAAAAATTAAATATTTGGAACACAAAAAAAACTTAAAGAATTCATAACTCTGGCTCTACTGATTGGTTTTTACCATTGTGGTGTCACATAATTTATTAAAATGTACTCTATTTTTCTAAATTGGTTTGGGATTATTCTTGTGTTGTGTTTTCACTTTATTGCAGTTTGTGTTGCATGAATACTTTACGCATTGCCTCTAAGTTAAGCCCAACTGCCTTTTGTACCAAGCTACCCAGGGTTAAATCCAGGTTAATTTAGTGACTTTTTGTGGTCACCCTACAAGGATTGTGGCTGTTGCTTGACCAGGGCTCACATGCCAGTCAACCAACAACCCAATTTCTCACAATACCACTGGCAATTCTACTACTAGAAGCCTGACAAATCTCTGTTTTCAGACTCCTGACAAGTCCCCCTAGACCATCCTAGAAAGTCTACCCCTGGAACTCACTAACACATGTACTCATGTCAGAAAAATAACAAATCAACCCATAGAACTCATTAGGATATGTATTCTTAGAACTCACCAACAAATCAACATCTTCAGACTCACTAAAATATCTACCCATAGAACTCACCAACAAACTAACACCTTGAGATTCACTGACAAATCTACTACTTCAGGTCACTGACTAACGCAGCCATCAAAAGTGGTGATAAATCATCAGAGTCAATGGTACATGCACCATCACAATGTCGCTATCACTGTGTGCAAACACCCTGCCAAGTGAAATCACAGAAAAACCAACAAAGGCTGCTAAGCGCAATATTGTTCAAACATGTCTCAGCACCTTCATCCCCAAACCCACCTACATGCTCACCAGCATGGAGCTCTTTGAAACTCTACAGGGCCTCTGCTTCTTCAAATGTATGTAAAATCTACTAACCCTGATGACCCTTTTGCTCCCACAGTTTACCTGACCATAGCAAACCCTGCTCACCTCCTATGTCTACCAGTCTATCTGACCACAGCAAACTTAGCTGACCTCTTACATCTACTAGCCTATCTGATCACAGCAAATGTGCTGCCCTCCTGTGCCTACCGGTCTATCTGATCACAGCAACCTCTGATGACCTCCTATGTTTGCCAGCCTATCTGACCACAGCAAACTCTGCTGATGTCCTAAGTGTGCCAGCCTATCTTATCACAGCAAACTCTGGTGACCTC
Organism: Calotriton arnoldi; assembly: GCA_963921515.1. Lineage (NCBI taxonomy): Eukaryota > Metazoa > Chordata > Amphibia > Caudata > Salamandridae > Calotriton > Calotriton arnoldi. The sequence goes on from CAWUFW010015479.1 coordinate 18,654, forward strand.
TCACCTCTTCCTACTTACGTCAACACAATAAGCTCTGTAATACTCCAATGAATTAATAACTACTCCTTAACCAAATGCACCTGAACAAGGGGATGGCTTCTTTGACTATTTACATCTCCAACTTCACCAAAGTATCTCTTCGACAAAGCAGTGAACACAGTGAATAGTAAACATACATTTTCCCTTCAGCCTTTATCTCATGTATTACTGTTGTTGCCTCTGGCAATGTGCCATACCTAAAGCACCAGATACCAAAGTCCAATCATATTGATAAAACCTTCGAAAGCCAGCTCTGGGACAGCCTCCTCGCTGCAATTTACAATGCACCTAATTTAGAGTGTCGAGGTAAGAGTGCATGAACTTTGTTACTCCTCCTATCATAATTATGAGGACTCTGTTTCCATCTTGGGACTTCGGCAGCTGAAAGCAGCTAAATACTCCACATGAAACTATGCGGCAGAGTGAGGAAATTCCTGGGCGATTCAAGAATCATATTTACTACTTCCCAGAAAATTACTAATTTCTCAGTTGAACCTCAGGGTGACATTCTTAATCCCCAGTATACCTGCACCCCTGGAGTCACCGGTATCCCTGGTGCCGATAACTTTGGAGCGGTGGTGGAGATACTGTCAGGAATGACTAAGCACCTAGAAGGATGCCCAAAATCTTTCTGTAATTACTTGCAGGCCGTTGAGGCTGACTGCAGGAAGTAGCCCCTGCACCTCTTTGGTGATCCATAACCAGAAGCACTCCAGGTTATCACCACACTAAATGGTAAGGAAGCAATGAGAAGATGTGAGCTGGTGCGATTTGAGCCCGTCTTCAGTCTCATATAATAACAAGCATTACCTAAAGCTCCTGTCTTGAAAGCATGGTTGTGGGACAATGTTGTGAGCAGTCCCTTTACGTGGCTTATCCCTGACCTGGCTAATTCGCAAGCCTTACAGGCAAAGACCCGGTATCCATCACCTCTGTCAATTTACCTTCCACAGACTAGAAGGTAATGGATTCAATGTTGATGTTTTGTTGCCAATTCCTTGGGATGGTGACCCAACCATCAACCAGATTGGGAGGGTACGTTATTGTCAGGTAAGAGGTGGCTACTGAAGGTCAGATGTGTGGCTTGTGGATGCTCACAATTCCATAGCTGTCAGCTTTGGTCTAAGTCTGCCTTTGCTGCCTGTAGGTTTCTGATAATGTCCCAGTAATGGATGTGTTGATCCGTGTATCCTCTCCTAGGCCCCTTCCTCAAAAGTGAGGGGCATGATCAACATCTTATTGAGCCGTGGGCTGAGTATCTTTCTTGTGAGAAGGTAAGTTACGCAAGGTGGTCAGAGGTTTAAGTATGTGTTAGCCAGGACTGTTTGATTTCACAAAAATTATGTGCATAACAGTTACCTATAGGGATTTTTAGACAGGCTTCATCCATTAGTCAGTGGTTGGTGTCATTTACATTTTGCTTCCACACACTCCAGCATGCATTAAAGTGCTGACTTCACTACAAGTTACAGCATGCCACACACAAAGTAGTTCCCTTCGGTGCTAGGGAGTACTGTGGTAATGTGTTTTTGAGACTCAAACAACTTATTTCCCTGTGGCAAATGTCTTTATTTTGATTGTTGAGAGCCCAGCATATTACCAAACAAAGTTTTGATAAAAATGTGGCAAAACAATACAAAATTGCCAGAAGGCTGGCGGCCAGCGCCAGACCTATTGGCTTTGCCAATGTTTGTTTTCCTTATTATTTAAACGCGGGCCCCTGGAAAAAAAATCTTAATGTTACACACAGCTTTCCCCATTACCCAATATGTGAATCTGTGCAAGAGAGCTTGCATTATTTTTATTCAAGGGTAACTTTTATTTCATTTGGTCCAGGTGTCAGCCAGTAATACAGTAGAGTGATTCAAATTCAATCATGAATTCAAGAGGTCAGAAACCACAGCCTAAATTTAAGCATGTGAAATGAAAGGATCTGGTTGAAACCAAACTGTCCTCATACCTTGCTGAAAGTGTGACTGGGTGGTGTAAGGACTCCAAGATTCGGAGGTGTGGAGGACCATCTGCACCGGCTTTTATCACCTTCAAAGGGGCTGAGCAAGCACCTTGGCTCTACAGAGGTTAACTGAAGGTGAAAAGAGTGCTTTTGGGAAAGTAATGCTAGACATGATTTCAGCATGCCAGGAATTGCTAAAAAAAAATGCATACATTGCAAGGACTACTGGTGAGAGAGTGAGAGTGCAGACACAGTCATTGAGAGGGTGTGGAGGCTGTCAGAGAGAGCTCAGATGCCAGCACTGAGAGAGAGAGAAAGCGAGAGAGAGAGAGAGAGAGAGTGTATTTCAGTGATAAAAATGATGTAGAGGCTACCAGTGACAGAATGCAGATGCTATCTGTGAGCAAGTGATACTGCCACTGCGTGAAAGTCTAGAGGTTGTCAGAGTTGAAATGGTGCATGGTGTAGGCTGCACTGTTCTGAAAGGACGCCACAGCCACTGTGTCTGATTAGTAAATGGGGTCAAGGCACACGTGCTCAGTGTAGGAAAGTGGGTTTCTGTTGCAGTAACCCCCCCCCACTTTTTGCCAGGCTACTGATGCACTTTTACTTGGTGTGCCCTGGGTCCCTGCCAATCAGGTTCCCAGGTCCTGTGTTCTTTCCCCAAAACTAAAAACCCAATTGGCATCTCTGGCCACAGGTCAGCCCCTGGTAATGGTACCACAGGTACACAGGGCACTGTGACCAAAGAAGGACCCTAAGGGCTGCAGCACTTATTGTGCCACCCTTAGAGGCCCTGCACCTTCTCACCCACACACTGCCTTTGCAGGCTGCATGTCTTGGTGCAGAACAAAGTGAAGAGTCGACATGGCACACATCCCTGTGTGCCATGCCTACAAACAACTGCCCTGGCATAGATCAGCCACCCCTCTAGCTGGGTGCACTATACCAGTGGTGAGAGTACAGGTGCATGAGCCCTGAACCCCTACAGTGTCTAAGTCCATTCTTAGACATTGTAAGTGCAGTGCTGCCATTAAGAGTATATGGTGCTGGGAGTTTGTCATTACGAACTCCACAGCACCATAATGGCTACACTGAAAACTGGGAAGTTTGGTATCAAACTTCTCAGCACATTAAACCCACACTGATGCCAGTGTGGGATTTAATGTAAAATGCACAACAGAGGGCATCTTAGAGATGCCCCCTGAAACTCGACCAACTTCTAGTGTCCCGACTGAGTGGCTGCTTAGGCTGCCACCAACAGACATGTTTCTGGACCCCTGGGTCGAGAGCCTGCTGCTCTTGGGGGCCTGAAACAATGCACATCCTGGGATGAGGTGCCAAGCCTCCTACCCCAGGATGGGCAGGGTTCACGAAGGGGAAGCTTCGAAGGCCTGCCGCCTTTGTGAGCCTCCCCAGACCATTTGCTGCTTTCAGCAACTGGTCCCCACTGGTTCTACCCCCCACTTTGGGCCGGAAAACCGGCAGGAAAAGCAAGTGAGGGAAAGAGGTGTGCCCACCTCTGCCAACTCCACCCCTCAGGTGGGGGAGGCGAGGTGAAGCACAACTCCAAGTCCCTGCCATCTTGAGGATGGGGGGACCCAACCAACCAGGGACAGTCTCCTGCCCCCCTCCCACTGGAGGGTGGCACGATAGGGGGTGTACCCAACCCAGGGAAGGGACCCATTGGTCCCTGCCCTTTACCTACCTGTAATGCCCCTAAATCTAGTATTTAGGGGGCACCATGAACCTTGCTTCCTCAGATCCAGCCTGACAACAAGAAGAAAAGAAGAAAAAGGACTGAACAGCCGTGCAGCCAGCTAACAGGAGGAAGACGCCCACTGACTTGGCCCCAGCCCTACCGGCCTGTCTCCCCTCGAACCTGCTCCTGCGAAATCCCAGTGTGTCCTGCAGCCAGCAACCTCAAAAACCCCGGAGGACCTGCCTGCCTTCCCTTCCAAAGACTGCTTCTCCCGTGAACACTGGATTTGTTCAACTGCAACCTCTGGCAGCAGCCGGAAGACCGCGAATCCGCCCCACTCTGCACCCGCCGTCCACAGCCCGAGATCGAGTGGGCAAACACCACGAGGAGGTCACCCCGGCGATTCTGAACCGAGATCCGGCGACCCCTGACCTGCCTCAAGCCTCCAGCTGACGCCTGCAGCCTAAATCCAGAAGGCCCCCCTAACCGCGACCCGGAGCTGGTAAAAAGATCCGACCCCAAAAGGCACCCCTGCACCCGACGCCCCACGGCCTTGTGCGCCCAAACCGACGGTGCCTAACCAACCCCTAACTTCCCAACTTACCTCTCAAAGTGGTGGTCGCACCCAGAAGTCCTTCCTCTCCCTGCCTGCAGCGCTTTTGCAAACCGGAGGTTCTCCATTGAAAACAACAGGGCACCCGACCTCGAAACAGCATCCTGCACCCGGCCGCCCTAGTGCCGCTGAGGGTGCACCTTTGGTGCTACTTTGTTTCCCCATTTGCCCTGAGCTAAAGTCCAGGAGCTTTGCTCCCACAACCCGGTGGCCTGCTTGCCAGCAGCCACCAACCGGAGGCCCCCTATCCCCCATTGGATAACATTGGGCCTCAACACTCTGCACCCGGCCGCCCTAGTGCCGCTGAGGGTGTAATAAGAGTGCATCACTGTCTCTGGGGGACCTCGGAGTCTAACCCCAGAACCTTAACTCCCACAGTCGATAACTTACCTTTGAACCGATAACCTGTTTTTCCTCCATAGGATAACATTGACAATTTTCTTCTAAAAAGTTTCTGTGTGGAGTTTTGAAATCTAAAAATATTCTTTAAAAATCGCACGAATAACCAAAATGTATTTACTTACCTGTTTGCAGGAAATGTCCCAGTGCTGAATCTAGGTATCCAGCACTGAGTTAGAAAAGTAACGTAAAAAGTAACTTACCTGTAATTTACTGAAAAAGCCTATTCATTTCAATGTACTGTATTTGCTAAGTATTGCAACCTACTGCACCCCCTGTAAATCAAACAAAGTACAATTCCTATTGCATTTTTAAACTGTTCTACAATCAGCAACTTATTACTGAAAAGTATTTAATGCTTACCTGTGCCAGGCTTGCTTGGTTCTAAAAATAACAGTATATTTTTTATACAAAAACAATTGGTCTAGAGTTCAGTTCTTGAGTATGTGAATTCATTTGCTGACTGAGTGTGTACATCAAATGCTTAACACTGTCCTCTGATACTGCCTTACTGCTCGACCACTCTACCACAAACAGAGAGTAAGGTTCTATCTAACTTTAACCTCTGCCTACCTCTGGGGTCACCTGGACTCTATACACACTATACCTCATTTTGGTGTAGTATATATAGAGCCAGTTTCCTACACTCAGTTCCCTTTATTAACCCAGTGACTTGACCTGGTGACATTAGCGCAAGGTCTGGTGTGGTTCAGGTGAGTGGCAGCTGTAGGAGAGTAGGATCTGCTTCACATGGGTACCCCCACTTTTTGCTGATGCTTCACTGTTTTTCGACATTAGTCTGGCTGGGGCCCTGCTAATCAGAACCCCAGCCTAGCTGCTTCCTCTCTAAAATGGTTTCCATGTGCCTTAGGCACATCACTGATTGGGATCTGGAGTGCCCTTATAAGTCCCTAGTATATGGTATACTATGTACCAAGGGCATAGGTACCTCAGAGGCCTGCCAGGGGCTGCAGCATGTATTATGCCACCCCTGGAAGGCCATCCAAACTGACACCACAGGTCTGCTACTGCAGCCTGGGTAAGGTGGTGCATGCACCCCTTACGGTGATATAGGTTACCTATATCACTAAATACATACACACATATAAACCTATAAGTCACTCCTAAGGCAGGCCTTATCAATCCTAAAGGCAGAGTGCATGGTTCCTATGTGAGAGGGTGCCCCTGCATGAGCAGGGCCCCTCTGCAGCGTTCGGAGACCATCTCTGATGCTGTTTGTAGTGCAGCCTGACCATATACTCTTAAGCGCATTATATCCTCGCGGTAAAATGCTAACTTTGGAATGGCTGCACCTAAACATGTCGTGTTTGGTGTCAAACATCTTGGAATACTACCCCCCCGCCAATCCTGGCGGCGGGGGTAGCATTCCACCCTTCTAGAGGGAAAGACATGTTAACTCTGACTAGTCCGGTAACTTCTTTCCAGAGCCCTGGCATCACAAAATGGATGCTGCTGCCACAGACACGAGTCTGGCCTCCTGCTGCTGGACGAAACTCCGGCAGGGGAGGCCTGGACAATAGGTTTCCTGTCCCAGGGAGGTGTGACCACCTCCCCAGACAGGATAATGTGTATTGGGGCTGGGCGGGAGCACTTTCGGGTGCTTTGAAGTCCTGCACTGGGGGCACATTTGGTGTCCCTGTGCATACCCCAGTTCAAACCGGATCAGGGGCTTGCAGCCCCTGCTTTGGCGCGAACTGGACAAAGGGAAAGGGGTGTAGCCACCCCTCTGCCCTGACCCACCCATAGGTGGGGCCACAGAGTAGTCCAACCCCTATCTTTGGTATAAAGGTAGGAACCCAGTCCTTAGGACTTTAGATTATCCCTGGACGAAACTCTGTAACTGAATCCTGGACCTTCGACGCTCTACTCACGATTAGAGGACAGAAGAATCTCCCTTGGGGTCAAGGAGTGACTCCCCTGCTTGGCAGGCACCAAAGAAGCATCTGTCCGGTTCGCATTTCTGAAGCTCCCGCCGGACGCCGAAGTCATCGCATCACCAGAGGTAGATTCTCAGACTTCCCCGAGGCTACCCTGAGTCCCCAGCAAAGCTGAGGCCCGTGGCTATCGTGGGTGACTTGAGACCGTGACCCCTGGACACCGAGCACATTTGCAAGTGCATCCTCTTCTGGGTCTTCCAAGAAGTCGTGCTTTGGGCTCCGAGTAGCCCCAGCCTCCAGCACCATCTGCACCGAAGATCACTGGCCCCCACTCTACGAGTGTCCTGTAAGCCAGATCCACATGCGGCGTCACGAGGCTCCTTCGCGGTCGCTAGCCCGTTGGCTAGTAGCCCTTAACGAAGGCCAATCCTTTTCTAACTTGGCATCCTGGTTGCTCCAGGCCTGCCCTCACTTATCTTCGCTGGGTGAGTTTCACAGACCTTGCTGGTCTGCACCATCGACGATCTACCTCTTCACCAAGACTTGCCGTTGCCAAGGCTTGTTGGGTCCAATCCGGTCGCCGACACCTCAGCACTCGACAGACATTGTGTACCAGCCCGAATCTTGCTCCTGGTTACCGACAACGCCTCCTGAGCCTCGTGGCTGAAGAGTCAAGACGACTGTCAATGCACCTGAAGCACTCGACATCGGTGGGCATCTGTCCATCGCCTTCCTGGTCACTGGCTAGTGACCCAGACTCTGTCCCCTCTGCTTTCAGGTTCTTCAGAACTCCGATCCACTCTTGGATCCACCCGGACACTTTTCTCTTGGCCGCCAGCAGCACTTTGCAGCAGATCGCCATTCGAATCGACGACGAAACCCGACCCCGAAAGGCACCTATGCACCCGGCTTCCCTGGGTGAGGTAACACGAGTACTCCGGTGCTCCCGTGGGTAGAGACTCTTCAAAGTCCTAGATCTCAAAGGGTTTTGTCCTAGTCCTCTTTTAAGTGTCCCTTTTCTCTAATTTCCCGATCCCGACTTTCTCCATAGAAGTCAACGGCGTATCGCGGTTGTGTATTTACACTGCACGCGTCTCCCGTGGGTCCCCTGTGTCACTACCTTGGGTGGTTCCTTGTGGTCCAAGCACTTCTAGAGGCTCTAGGCCTAGTGTCTAGTTCAGTTGTGGTTCGCATACCACTTTATTGGTATATGGTTTGGTACGCCCCTAGGGCCCAAACGTGTATTTGTGCTATTACTGTGATTTAATAACTTCTAACTTATGTACTTCGAACTCTAGCCTCATAAAGAGACTAGAGGGGTGTGTTTAGCAATAAATACATATATTTTGAATATATACCTGGTGTGGTGCTCTTTCATTTGGTCACTCAAGAGATTATAGACTGGTAAAACAAGCTGCTTTACATTCCTTCAAGACTTAGCCTGAAGGCTGCTCTCCATAGCTACCACTAGGATAGCTTTCAATAAGGTTGTCTTTAACCTATCTCCAATAAGGGGTTGTTTGGACTGGTGCAAGGTGCCCACTATAATTAGTGGACAGCATATGCCAGGCCAACTTCTCACATTGGTGTGCAGCGTGTGGGATTCCAGCTTGCTATTGTTTTACCAGATAATCTCAATTGAATTGATCAACTGAAAACCACTAAAGGTACCTAAGGTACATATAATTTAAGCTTAGAATACAGTAAGTTCTACTGAACTTAGAGTTGTGTGTTAAGGGATAGCACAACCCTTTCTACAACTCAAGAGAGTTTAGTAGGCCACACTAGAGTAGGTAGTGCATACACCACACCACACTAGTAATGTCTTTAAGGGTAGGATCTAAAGAATCCTTGCAGGAAGCCATTGAGCTTCCACCCTCCAAGTATGATACACTCCCATTCTTGGAATTGAGAGCTTTATGCAACTTGAGAAAAATAAGGACAGGCCAAAGCCCCACCACCCAACACCTCAAGGAGTTGTTGGTGGCTTATGACCTTAGTAAGCCCTTGGGGACTGAAGGGGTAGGAGCTGAGGGTGGGGCAGAGGAAGAGGACGAGGCCAGGGGTACCAATACCCCCAGCCCCCCTCTGAAACTGGCCAGGAGGGTGACAATGACCCTGACCTGGATAACCCAATCCCTCCTGTGGAAGATGATGAGGATGATCAGAATGATGCCCTCTTTGTCCCCCCAGGAAGGATTAAGAGTGTGCCCAGGAAGTCTAGATCTCCTTCTCAGGAGTCTAACCACTCTGGCACCTCCATAGGGAGCTCTATCTCCTCTCACAGGAGGGAATCCTCTCATGAGAGAAGAGACAGACTGGTCCAGTATGAGGAAACTCAGCTGGAAATCAGAAAAAAGCAATTGGCTTTAGATAGGGAATCCCTAGATCTCCTTAGAGAGAGAAGAAAGTTGGGACTAGAGTCCCATGGTGGCAGCCATGTCCCTAGAGACAGGGAAAGGTCCTATGACCATAGGAACCTGAGCAAGATTGTCCCTCCCTACCAGAGTGGGGATGACATCCACAAATGGATAACTGCATTAGAGAGGGCCTGTAAGGTACAGAAGGTCCCTCAGGAGCAGTGGGCAGCAATCTTGTGGCTCTCCTTTGCTGACAAAGGTAGAGATAAGCTCCTCACTGTTAGAGAGGAGGATGCTGATAATTACAAGGTCTTGAAGAGTGCTCTTATTGATGGGTTTGGCCTAACCACTGAACAGTACAGGTTGAAGTTCAGAGACACCCAAAAAGCACAGACTCAAGACTGGGTAGACTATGTGGATTGTTCTGCCAAGGCTCTGGAAGGCTGGTTGATGGGCAGTAAGGTGTGTGACTTCTCAGGATTGTACAATCTGATAATGAGGGAGCAGATTCTTAATAACTGTCAAAATCAGCTGTTGCATCAATACCTGGTAGACTCTGATCTGACCTCTCCCCAAGAATTGGGAAAGAAGGCAGACAAATGGGTCAGAACCAGGGTGAAGCAGAAGGTACAGAACCAAGGTGGGGAAACCAAGAAGCAAGATGCTAAGAACTCTGAAAAGGGTGGGGAGAAGGGTAAAGATCAAAAGTCTTCATCAGGCCCCCAAAAATCTTCTTCTGGTGGGGATTCACAGTCTACCAAAGGGAAAGGCCAAAGAAAACCGTGGTGCAAGGTCTGTAAGCAAAAGACCCACTGGACCAGTGATTGCACCAAGTCCAAAGACTCCAGTCCAGCACCCACCAATGCCCCTAAGGCACCTGTTCCCCCTAGTACAGTTGGTGGGAGTGCTCCAGCCAAGGGTTTAGTAGGGTTCACCCTGGGAACTGAGTTGGGCTCTGACCTAGTCAGAGAACTGACTCAGGCTGTGTTAGTCTGTGATGGAGGTATGGATGTGACCTCCACTGTGAGACCCAGTAATCTGGGCAAGTACAGACAACAGCCTTTAATCAATGGACGTGAGGCTTTGGCATTTAGGGACACAGGGGCAAGTGTCACAATGGTGACACAAGACCTTGTGAATCCTGGGCAAGTTATACTTGGTGAGATGTACCAAGTGACCAATGCTAGCAATGTCAGAACAGACCATACTCTGGCAGTTGTTAACTTCTCCTGGGGAGGGGTAACTGGCCTTAAGAAGGTTGTGGTAAGTGCAAACCTACCAGTCGAATGCTTGCTTGGCAATGACTTAGAGACTTCTGCTTGGGCAGAAGTGGAGCTCAGGACCCATGCAGAAATGCTGGGGATCCCTGCAGATGTGTTTGCTGTGACCAGGTCACAAGCCAAAATGTCTAGCACTGAACAGGCCTTGGATTCTGGAAGAATGGACCAAGTGCCTTCCAAGAGGAGGAGTAGTAGGGTTAAGGCAGTGCCTTCCCCTTGGCTCAGGAGGAAGATCAGTCCCTTGAGGGGGATGATCTCAGCCCTGAAGAAGGAACTGTCCCAGAGGAACTTGAACCTGACCAGGTTGAGTTCTTGGGGACAGGGGGACCTTCTAGGGCAGATCTGAGCCAGGAGCAGCAGAGCTGCCCCTCCCTTGAACCCCTCAGACAGCAAGCTGCTGCTGAGGCTGCTGGGAAAGCTAGTGGTCCCCATACAGTGTATTGGGATGATGGACTCCTGTACTCAGAGAGTAGAGACCCCAAGCCTGGTGCTACCAGGAGGTTGGTAATACCTCTGAAGTTCAGGGGCTTCCTATTGACCCTAGCCCATGATATTCCCTTAGCAGGTCACCTGGGCCAGAACAAGACTTGGGACAGAATTGTCCCTCACTTTCACTGGCCCCACATGTCTGAAGACAGTAAGGAGTTTTGTCGCTCCTGTGTAACCTGCCAAGCCAGTGGCAAGGCAGGTGGCACTACAAAGGCCCCCTGATACCACTACCTGTGGTGGGGGTGCCCTTTGAAAGGGTAGGGATTGACATTGTTGGTCCCATGGATCCCCAAACAGCCTCTGGGCACAGGTTTATCCTGGTGGTAGTGGATCATGCCACCAGGTACCCAGAAGCTATTCCCCTCAGGACCACTACAGCACCTGTGGTGGCAAGGGCCCTCCTGGGAATTTTCTCAAGAGTGGGCTTTCCTAAGGAGGTAGTATCAGACAGGGGTGCTAACTTCATGTCTGGGTACTTAAAAGCAATGTGGAAGGAGTGTGGAGTGACTTATAAGTTCACCACACCCTATCACCCACAATGCAATGGTTTAGTTGAGAGATTCAACAAAACCTTGAAGGGCATGATTAAAGGGCTCCCAGAAAAGCTTAGGCGTAGATGGGACATACTCTTGCCCTGCCTTTTATTCGCATATAGGGAGGTGCCTCAGAAGGGGTTGGTTACAGCCCTTTTGAACTTCTGTTTGGCCACCCTGTGAGGGGTCCACTGTGCTTGATGAAGGAAGGATGGGAGTTACCTCTCAAGCCCCCAAAGCAAGATATAGTGGACTATGTACTTGGTCTCCGCTCCAGGATGGCTGAGTACATGAAAAAGGCAACCAAAAACCTTGAGGCTAGCCAGGAACTTCAAAAGGCCTGGCATGACCAAAAGGCTGTTCTGACTGTTTACCAGCCAGGACAGAAGGTGTGGGTGTTGGAGCCAGTGGCCCCAGCAGCTCTCCAAGATAAATGGAGTGGACCCCACACTATTGTTGAGCAGAAGGGTGAGGTCACTTATTTAGTAGACCTAGGAACACCCAGGAGTCCCCACAGGGTTCTCCATGTCAACAGGTTAAAACCATATGTGGACAGGGCAGACATGGGCTTGCTCATGGCTACTGATGAAGGGCAGGAGGAAGAGAGTGACCCACTCCCTGACCTGCTCTCACAGAACCCTGACGATGGGTCAGTTGATGGTGTAGCCTTGGCAGGCAGCCTCACTACCCAGCAACAAACTGATTGCAGGCAAGTCCTCAATCAGTTTAGACATATGTTTTCACTGACACCCTGTCAGACCACCTGGTGCACTCATGAAGTGGACACTGGGGACAGTCTGCCTATTAAAAACAAGATTTATAGGCAACCTGACCATGTCAGGGACTGTATCAGGACTGAAGTCCAGAAAATGTTGGAATTGGGAGTTATTGAACCCTCAGATAGCCCTTGGGCTAGTCCAGTGGTCCTTGTACCGAAACCTCACACCAGTGGTGGAAAAAGAGAGATGAGGTTTTGTGTGGACTACAGGGGTCTCAATGCAGTCACTAGGACTGATGCCCATCCAATACCCAGGGCAGATGAGCTCATAGATACTTTGGCCTCTGCCAAATATCTCAGCACATTTGACCTAACAGCTGGCTACTGGCAGATCAGACTAGCTGATACTGCAAAGCCCAAAACAGCATTCTCAACCCCTAGTGGACATTATCAATTTGTGGTAATGCCCTTTGGTCTGAAGAATGCACCTGCCACTTTCCAGAGGTTGGTGAATACAGTTCTCACAGGACTGGAAGCCTATAGTGCAGCATATCTAGATGATATTGCTGTCTTTAGCTCCACCTGGGAGGATCACCTGGTCCACCTCAGGAATGTTTTACAGGCCCTGCAAAAGGCAGGCCTGACTATCAAGGCCACTAAGTGCCAGATAGGGCAGAGTCAGGTTGTGTACCTGGGCCACCTTGTGGGTGGAGGCCAGGTTCAACCTTTGCAGAGCAAGATCCAGACCATCATGGACTGGACTGCTCCCACTACCCAGACTCAGGTGAGAGCCTTCTTAGGCCTGACTGGGTACTATAGGAGATTTGTCAAGGGGTATGGATCAATAGTGACACCCCTGAATGACTTAACTTCTAAGAAAATGCCCAAAAAGGTTCAGTGGACAGTTAGCTGTCAAAAGGCATTTGATGACCTCAAGCAGGCCATGTGCACTGCTCCAATTCTGCAGAGTCCTGATTACTCCAAGAAGTTCATTGTTCAAACTGATGCATCTGAATTGGGGGTAGGGGCTGTACTGTCACAATTGAATGAAGAAGGTCAGGATCAGCCAGTAGCTTTCATTAGCAGAAGGCTGACCCCTAGAGAGAAACGTTGGTCAGCCATAGAGAGGGAGGCCTTTGCTGTGGTCTGGGCTCTGAAGAAGTTGAGGCCATACTTGTTTGGTACACACTTCCTGGTTCAGACAGACCATAAGCCCCTCTTATGGCTAAAACAAATGAAGGGTGAAAACCCCAAACTGCTTAGGTGGTCCATTTCCCTACAGGGGATGGACTTTACAGTGGAACATAGGCCTGGGAGTAACCATGCGAATGCAGATGGACTCTCTAGGTATTTCCACTTAGAACATGAAGACTTAACTGGGCAAGGTTAGTTTAATGTCCCTACGTTTGGGGGGGTTGTGTAGGAGAGTAGGATCTGCTTCACATGGGTACCCCCACTTTTTGCTGATGCTTCACTGTTTTTCGACATTAGTCTGGCTGGGGCCCTGCTAATCAGAACCCCAGCCTAGCTGCTTCCTCTCTAAAATGGTTTCCATGTGCCTTAGGCACATCACTGATTGGGATCTGGAGTGCCCTTATAAGTCCCTAGTATATGGTATACTATGTACCAAGGGCATAGGTACCTCAGAGGCCTGCCAGGGGCTGCAGCATGTATTATGCCACCCCTGGAAGGCCATCCAAACTGACACCACAGGTCTGCTACTGCAGCCTGGGTAAGGTGGTGCATGCACCCCTTACGGTGATATAGGTTACCTATATCACTAAATACATACACACATATAAACCTATAAGTCACTCCTAAGGCAGGCCTTATCAATCCTAAAGGCAGAGTGCATGGTTCCTATGTGAGAGGGTGCCCCTGCATGAGCAGGGCCCCTCTGCAGCGTTCGGAGACCATCTCTGATGCTGTTTGTAGTGCAGCCTGACCATATACTCTTAAGCGCATTATATCCTCGCGGTAAAATGCTAACTTTGGAATGGCTGCACCTAAACATGTCGTGTTTGGTGTCAAACATCTTGGAATACTACCCCCTGCCAATCCTGGCGGCGGGGGTAGCATTCCACCCTTCTAGAGGGAAAGACATGTTAACTCTGACTAGTCCGGTAACTTCTTTCCAGAGCCCTGGCATCACAAAATGGATGCTGCTGCCACAGACACGAGCCTGGCCTCCTGCTGCTGGACGAAACTCCGGCAGGGGAGGCCTGGACAATAGGTTTCCTGTCCCAGGGAGGTGTGACCACCTCCCCAGACAGGATAATGTGTATTGGGGCTGGGCGGGAGCACTTTCGGGTGCTTTGAAGTCCTGCACTGGGGGCACATTTGGTGTCCCTGTGCATACCCCAGTTCAAACCGGATCAGGGGCTTGCAGCCCCTGCTTTGGCGCGAACTGGACAAAGGGAAAGGGGTGTAGCCACCCCTCTGCCCTGACCCACCCATAGGTGGGGCCACAGAGTAGTCCAACCCCTATCTTTGGTATAAAGGTAGGAACCCAGTCCTTAGGACTTTAGATTATCCCTGGACGAAACTCTGTAACTGAATCCTGGACCTTCGACACTCTACTCACGATTAGAGGACAGAAGAATCTCCCTTGGGGTCAAGGAGTGACTCCCCTGCTTGGCAGGCACCAAAGAAGCATCTGTCCGGTTCGCATTTCTGAAGCTCCCGTCGGACGCCGAAGTCATCGCATCACCAGAGGTGGATTCTCAGACTTCCCCGAGGTTACCCTGAGTCCCCAGCAAAGCTGAGGCCCGTGGCTATCGTGGGTGACTTGAGACCGTGACCCCTGGACACCAAGCACATTTGCAAGTGCATCCTCTTCTGGGTCTCCCAAGAAGTCGTGCTTTGGGCTCCGAGTAGCCCCAGCCTCCAGCACCACCTGCACCGAAGATCACTGGCCCCCACTCTACGAGTGTCCTGTAAGCCAGATCCACGTGCGGCGTCACAAGGCTCCTTCGCGGTTGCTAGCCCGTTGGCTAGTAGCCCTTAACGAAGGCCAATCCTTTTCTAACTTGGCATCCTGGTTGCTCCAGGCCTGCCCTCACTTACCTTCGCTGGGTGAGTTTCACAGACCTTGCTGGTCTGCACCATCGACGATCTACCTCTTCACCAAGACTTGCCGTTGCCAAGGCTTGTTGGGTCCAATCCGGTCGCCGACACCTCAGCACTCGACAAACATCGTGTACCAGCCCGAATCTTGCTCCTGGTCGCCGACAACGCCTCCTGGGCCTCGTGGCTGAAGAGTCAAGACGACCGTCAATGCACCTGAAGCACTCGACATCGGTGGGCATCTGTCCATCGCCTTCCTGGTCACTGGCTAGTGACCCAGACTCTGTCCCCTCTGCTTTCAGGTTCTTCAGAACTCCGATCCACTCTTGGATCCACCCGGACACTTTTCTCTTGGCCGCCAGCAGCACTTTGCAGCAGATCGCCATTCGAATCGACGACGAAACCCGACCCCGAAAGGCACCTATGCACCCGGCTTCCCTGGGTGAGGTAACACGAGTACTCCGGTGCTCCCGTGGGTAGAGACTCTTCAAAGTCCTAGATCTCAAAGGGTTTTGTCCTAGTCCTCTTTTAAGTGTCCCTTTTCTCTAATTTCCCGATCCCGACTTTCTCCATAGAAGTCAACGGCGTATCGCGGTTGTGTATTTACACTGCACGCGTCTCCCGTGGGTCCCCTGTGTCACTACCTTGGGTGGTTCCTTGTGGTCCAAGCACTTCTAGAGGCTCTAGGCCTAGTGTCTAGTTCAGTCGTGGTTCGCATACCACTTTATTGGTATATGGTTTGGTACGCCCCTAGGGCCCAAACGTGTATTTGTGCTATTACTGTGATTTAATAACTTCTAACTTATGTACTTCGAACTCTAGCCTCATAAAGAGACTAGAGGGGTGTGTTTAGCAATAAATACATATATTTTGAATATATACCTGGTGTGGTGCTCTTTCATTTGGTCACTCAAGAGATTATAGACTGGTAAAACAAGCTGCTTTACATTCCTTCAAGACTTAGCCTGAAGGCTGCTCTCCATAGCTACCACTAGGATAGCTTTCAATAAGGTTGTCTTTAACCTATCTCCAATAAGGGGTTGTTTGGACTGGTGCAAGGTGCCCACTATAATTAGTGGACAGCATATGCCAGGCCAACTTCTCACAGCAGCCCTTCAGAAGATGGACTGTCCTAGTAGCATGTCCTTCTGGACATAACATTGCCGCCAAAAACAAATGAGAGGCCCAAACACTACAACAGCAAGAACCAAAACAACAGGACAGCTCTGTAAACCTGTCATAGTCTCAGAGTCATTGAGGAAGGCAGAGATGAATGTTAAATGAATGATATCCGCTGCAACAGGACATCGTCATTTAGGCTCAAGGTTTATCCTGATTGGTAGGTATGGAAAAGAACACTCCCTAATGACGCGTCCAAGATGGTGGCAACATCTTCAGCCAACCAATGGCATAAAGGCCAGGGCGAGGCAAGGAGAATTCAGGTTGAGTCCTCCTTGTTGATTCCTGTGTTAGATGATAATCATTGTCTCAACATTTTAAACATTGCATATGTATTTCGAGGAAGGAGTGATACTAAAGTCATGTGGCGTTGTTTGTAATGCTTGAATTCTGAAGAGTGCCTTTGGGCCACCTTCGGGTTTGCGACGTGGTATGGCTGCATATGGGTTGCTGCTACATTGCAGCTGGAGTGCTGAAGAGCCACTGCCTGGAAACTTGGGGACAGCTTTGAGGTAGGTGGATGATGGTCAAGGGGTGCCCATAATTGCATCAGGATACCAGCGGGGTGAAGAAGATGACCTTCAGTGGTTGACTGTTGCTTCTGAATTCCAAGTATGCTTCATGAACTTCTTGGCATGGTACTGATAGCATATGGCAACAAAGATTCTCTTTGGAGTAAAACTGGCATTGCGGTGGTGTTGTCGCCAGTTGGGACTCTCTTACATGACATGGATGTCTGGATCCATTCCTAGTCAAATATTGGCAGAATCAGTTTGATGTAAGACATCCAAGTTGGCAAAATGGTAACTGAACTGTAACTGCAGTAACATCCCTGCCAGCTGTAACTCATACTTTTGTAACTTTCTAACTGGGTGTTGTCTGCTTGTCCGTGGATTCGCAGTGTTTGCTCCATTGTGTATCTGAGGACAGTGCAACCAATCTGGATGATATAGTTCCCAGGCTGGTAAAACATTTGAGAAAGCCACAACAGACTTTGTGCCCTGTTGGACCTGTGAGTTGCCAGGGCATTGTTCTTGCCAGATCTACTTGCCAGATCTACTGCCCCCCTTGAAGAATCTTTAATTTTACCCTGTGTGACATGTCAGTGGTTCTTTTTGTCTTGAGTGGCATGGTGTGTAAGGTAGTCATCCACCGGTCAATTGTTGTGGGTGGCATGCTCTTTGCTCCCCTGCCAGACGTTTGTCAAATGGCCATCTTGAAGGTGGAGAAGAGATGCAGAGGTATCTTAATCCTTTGTTTTCAAACATAGGTCTAAGCTCCTGGAAGAAAAGCAAGACAGTGATGCTGCTCAATACCCCCTGGGAGCAGGTCAGGCTGACTGCACTTAGGAGGGCTCAGGAAGGAGTCTGTGGGCTCTTGGTAAAGTTACTCTCTTCCAGCAGTAGTCTGTTTCAGTGCCACAGTGTTAGAACAGTTTGTGGGCACTGGTCATCCTTCAAACCAGGGTAGGGCATGTTTCTTTAGTACAGGTCTTTTAGGAGATGTGAACCACCTTCTGGGTGTCTCCTTCTAAATGAGTGGTGGCAGAAAAGCCTTTGTAGGACTCAGTTATCACAGGTATGTCTGGCAATTAGTTGCACAAAAGTGGGCGAGTGTTCCCTGGGAACTCTCTGACATCTCTTCCCAGGCAACCGCGAAGGTGACTTTATGTAAATAGGCAACAAAACTAAGCATGGTCAGTAAACTTTGCTCCGTTTGCGGAGTTTTTCCCACTCCGCGCTCCAAGGAGCTTGCTGAATTTTTTCCTTGCGTGCGCGCGCCAGCGATAAGTTCATTGCATTAGTTTGTAAATCAAGCATCTCCATGTCAGGGGCTGTGTCAACAGGCACGTTCAGACCTCCTCATGTTATGTTATGTTATGTTAAGAGTGGATTTATAAAGCGCACAGCTACTCAATAGAGTATCCCGGCGCTAGGATAGAAAGACGCAGAGGCCAAGGAGGAACGACGTACCCGAGGCAGAAGGTCATTAAACTGCATGCTGGAACAGCCAGGTTTTCAGTTGTTTCCTAAATGCCATTATACTTGAGGCTTGTCTCAGCGATAGAGGTAGCTTGTTCCAGAATCTAGCCACTTGCACTTGGAACGAGCGTCCACCACGGCGGGCTCTGAGACACTTAGGGATGACAAGTAGATGATGATGTGCTGATCTAAGGGAACGGCCGGGTATGTAGTAAGAGACTCGTCTGCGGATATACTGTGCCCCCATGCCGTGCAGAGCTTTAAAAGCAAGGACCAATGCTTTAAAGAGTATTCTGCATCGGACAGGCAGCCAGTGTAGATTCTTCAAATGGTGGGAGATCCGGTCTCTTGGTCCAAGTCTCAAGACTGCTCTGGCTGCCGCGTTCTGCACAACTTGCAGTCTATTGAGGGTAGACTCTGGGAGGCCCAGATAAAGCACGTTGGCATAGTCCAATCTAGAGGTGACAAGGGCCTGAATGACCGTCTTTCTGTGAGAGGTCGGTAATAGAAAGAGAAACCTACGGAGCATTTTCAAAAGCCCGAAGCACGTACCCGCCACCGACTGTACTTGAGGTGTCATAGATAGAGTGTCATCCATTTTCACTCCCAGATTTTTTACGATCTTAACAGCTGACTGGGGGAGACATATCCGCGGGCCACCAGTGCTTCCAGGCGTCCAGAGGGGGTGTGCCAAAGAAAATAATTTCCGACTTTTCCGGATTACATTTGAGATGGTTATGTCTGAACCAACGAAAAATATCTCTCAGACATTTATTAATCTTTTCACCGTTAAACTCCTCCTCCTTCTTACAAGTGAACAGCAGTTGCGTGTCGTCGGCATAGGATATAATCATAGCCTCCCCTGCCTCTGCCAGGGTGGCCAGGGGAGCCATGTACAAATTGAAAAGTACAGGGCTCAGGATAGATCCCTGAGACACACCGATCTTCAGCGGCGGCACCCTGGCGGAAAACGGGGGCAACCAGACCTCTTGATTTCTATCCTCCAAAAAGGAAGAGAACCACTTCAACACCGTGCCTTCCAGTCCGCACTCCCGCAGCCTCTGCAGAAGGAGGTCATGGGGCACGGTGTCGAAAGCCGCAGAGAGGTCTAGAAGAACCAGGACAGCCTTGCCGCCCTTATCCAGGGTCTCCTTGATGGAATCAGAGACCTCTAGCAAGGCCGTCTCTGTGCTAAGGTTCTGCCTAAAACCGGACTGACTTGGGTGAAAAAGATTATTAGCCTCAGCAAAAGCGCTGATCACCATGTTAACATATTTCTCAATTGTCTTAGCAAAAAAGGACAGTAAGGAAATTGGTCTGTAGTTAGTTAAGACCAAGGGATCCGCCGTAGATTTTTTCAATAAAGGGATAATTTTAGCACTTTTCCAACTTACTGGGACTTGACCGCTGAGAAGAGACACGTTCAAAACGTTATTCACTAGTGGTATTCAGAACCTCTGCCATTGAAGCCAGGAATTTGGCAGGGCACGGATCCACGGGCGAGCCGGATTTAAGGGCCTTCATTATTGATAAAGACGTCTCAAGGGACATGGGAGGGAAGATGGAGAGGGTGGCCCTCCCGTCCTCATTTGGGGGGGCAGTTATAGAGGAAGCCATCACATCTTTCCCAACTAAACCATCAAAGGAGGATTGAATTGTTATAATCTTCGTATAGAAGAAGTTGGCCAACTTTCCAATCCAGAGAGCAGAGGGAGGGGAAAGCCTTGTTGCAGCCCTAGGTGAAGAGAAGCTTTTAACAATACTGAAAATTTCTTTGCTTTTATTTCCTGCGGTCTCGATTTTAGATGCAAAGAAGCTTTTCTTTGCTTCCTGTATCTTTTTATGATATTCTCTTAGGGCCTCTATATAATTCCTTTTATTTTCTTCGTTAAAATCTTTCCTCCATACTCTTTCCTGACGTTTACAGTCCTTTCTACACAGTCGCAAGATCTCGTTGAACCAGGGGGCTGAGCATCTAGTAATTCTAGTAGAGCACGGGGTTGCAGGGGCAAGGGACAGAGTTCCATGCGATATCCAGTTAACGAGGGACTCAGCATCCTGCTCTATATTGCCACTTATCCTGATAGGATGTTGGTCGAGTTCATATTTGAGGGCAGCCGAGGTGATCTTGTGAAAAGGCCTATAAGTAGAATATGGCCGTTTGCTCTGAATCAATGAGGGTTTCATTAGCTTAGGAAACTTAAAACCCACCAGATAATGGTCAGACCATACTAGAGGTACAGGAGCCTCTGTCTGGATATAGCAGCTGGCAAATACAATGAAGAGTGCAATGGAGTAGCTCGAGTGATTGAGAGAGAAGAACACAGGCACTGTTTCTGTTAAAGGACTGGTGCGGCGGCATGTATGCCCCAGTTCCCCTTTTTTTGCCTGGTCATCTGACCTGGTGGCGCGGATGTAGGGATAAGTTTAGTGCAGGTAAGTGAGACGCCTTCAATGGGAGAGGGAAGGGTCTTAATTATCTCCTCTTGGACATAAATGATTCAGCAAAGAATCTGTCAATAAGATTGCTTCCTTTCTCAGAGAAAAACAACAGCCATATGTTCCTCGACAGACCATGTTCTGGTAGTTGAGAAAGAGTGTGTGAAAAATCACTTGCATTCCATTTTTATTTCAAATATATATATTAAAGTTTAGGAAATATTAAATACGTTAAACATGCAAAAGTGTATCATATCTAAAAAAAATGTTAGCAGTTAAATAAATAATTACATTGAATACATATTTACAACAATAACTAGTATCATCACAGAAAAGTAATAGGTAAATAAAAGTAAATAAAGAAGGCTGAGCTTCTAGAAATTAATAATATCAATTAATTGCTACAAATACATTTAAAAAATATTATTTAGGCAGTATAAGAAATGTAATAAACCATCCACTTACAAAAGACTTAGAGCCTCATTACGATGTCGGGCAGAAAGCCTCCTCCCGACATTCGGATTCTCCTAGACCGTGTCGTAACCCTTCCGACCGACTCAGTCGGTTTGCAATCCGACCAATCGATTATGATGCTCGCGATCAGATTGTAACCCGCATGGACTTTCCGAATCGGTTCTGACTGTCTCTCGGAGAATTCGTGTTGTTCGGAACCACATCGTACAGCTCTATGGACTGCGTTTCCGACCGAGCTATTACGATGTCATTTTCCAACAGCCTTTCCGAATCAGCCTTTCTGACACAGAAAGGCTGTCAGAAAGTGACTTTTGGGGCCCCTAGCAGGCGCCCCTTCATCCTGCAGCCTACGGTTGGAGGTCAAGGGGGTACCTAAGGTACCCCCCAGTAAAAACCCTGCACTGTGTGGCAGGCACCATGGGGTGCCTGCCACAGGGTGCAGAGTTTTCCTCACACCCCCATTTCCCCATGGGAGCCTGTGTTGTTGGACGGAACACAGGCTCCCATAGGAGTCAATAGGAATCCGACCGAGCAGTGTTCGGTCGCATCATAATTTGTCGGGCGGAACCGCCGACCGCGAGTAAGTCGGTTCCGAGTCGGTGTCCGGCAGAAAGTTTCCGCCTGCCATCGTAATGAGGCCCTTAATGTTTAAATTAGTTTGTTTAAAGCATGACCATTAATCACCTAGACTAGTAAAAGATATCCAAGACCACCACTGAATAATAGAAAACATTTTAGCATCTTTCCAATTTGAGGTTATGGATTTCATTGCTGAAGAGATCACAAATTCCACCAATTTCTTATTAGCAAGGAATAAAATGGAAGAAAGGGCAAACAATTGCTAAATAATAGTATAAAATTAAATGCATTTGGTAATAGTAATTATTTTACATATTATATTCCAATCTTCGTGCCAAAATTTAAATATAGCAGGTCATTCCTAAAGTAGATGTTTTAATGAGCCCACATTACTGTTGCAATGCCAAAGGGTAGAACTATGAATCAGTTCGACCTTAAAAGTTTAACAGGCGTCAAAAAACGACTATATTTAACAATCATATTTGTTAATAAAGAGAAACAGGTAACCAACCAGAAATATTAGATAAATATATTTGATGCCAACATTTAAGTGAAAAATTGACATCTAATTCCAATTTGTAATAGTCTTTGGTTTCTTGTAAATTGGATATATTGTTAACTGATTTCTTATAAATCTTAGATGCCAACTGACCAGATTTATTAAAAAGGTTTAGGCATAGTTCTATTTCAATAATGTGTCCACAGGTAAACCATTAGGAAATTAATTGGGTATACAATTACATAGAATGCCATATTAAATAAAGTCAAGATGAAGGCAACTCAAACTTGTTTTATAGGTCAGTCGAAGCTACAAAAACAACATTGACAGATATCTCATAGATAAAATATTTTAGCATCAATCCAAGATTACCAATATCTGACATTATGATTAAACTTGAGTAATGGAGCGACCATAATGATGTTCTGTTGTAATGTTTAATAAATGTATGATATAACATATCAACATTTAGAAGAGATTTTTTAGTGCTTTAATAAGTCGAGAGTTTTAAAGCACATTTTTATTAATAAAGATTGCCAACAGCATAGGAAATGGAAAAGGATGTGTAATATTTTCCTAAATATTGTTTCATAATGGAGCATTTTTAAGCGTATTCATTTGAAATCAAGTAAAGCCTTGTTGGACAATAAATGCTGTGTGACAATTATAAAAAATCACGTAACCCTAAACCATCATTTTTATTTGTTTTGGAAGGCTTATGATTCCATATACTATCACATATAATACTAAAGTACGTTTTTGTAAATGAGTGAAAGAAAAAAGAGACAGCATAGATAAAGATAGAACTTGGAGAACAATAAACTTTTTAACTGATTGAATAGCTTAAATGAGTTCCAATAGCTTAAATGAGTTCCATTTCTCACTTTTGTTATCAATTTTATTATGTATGGAATGAAGGCCCAGATGTACATTATAAGGATATTGCCCAGTCATTGAGTAGCTCCTTTAGGAAGTTATGGAACTCCGCTGTGATTTCCAATACCCTCATCATGTACAGCAGGGGGTACTTTATTCCTTATAATACATGGTCACACCACTACCTTTCCAACAACCCACTTAAATCCTGGTGCGTAGTTTATACATATGAAATAGAGCTCATGTTCATAAACATAAAGAATTAAAATAGACTTTTGTGTGTAAAATTATACACATCAAAAAAGGTGTTGGAGATTTGTTGCATAAAGATATTAGAATCAGTTTAATATAACTCTGTAAAAAAATGTGCAGTAGAAACATGTAAAAATATTCGAACTTTTATATAATTACCTAGGGAGTGCAAAAAATCAACAAGTAATGGAGATATTTTCCTCTGCTTACATCTGAATCTTTATGCGTTGTTATTAATTAAAGATATGAATGTGTTAGACCATTTAGGAGAGCCTGACTTTCATTGCAATATATTGCACTCCATTTGTGTGCTATGTTGCAGTGCTAGCCTGTCTGATCATGCATTCAGTGCGCTGCAGTGGTTGTGCAAAGGGTGGATACTGGATAGATGACGTCCATTTTCATGTCAGTTTGCAAGGGTGCAGCCACACATATTTCCATGCTAATATCACTGCAGGCACGGGGAATCCGCCTGTGCAGATGCTACAGAGTAAATGCAAGTTTGCGCAATAACCAAAGGAGTGCCGAACTACATGCATTAGTAACTGATTTGTGCAGTTCTTCCTCATCCGTACAATTCCCTGATGCTCTAGTGCTAACGTATCACAGAAAATACAGTGCACGTCATCCCACAGCCAGTGCGGAAGACACCCGACCTGCAAAATGATAACATACAGCTCAGAGCTGAAAATAATATGTATTAAACCAGCAGCACCTATGTTTTTCAGCTTATAAAATCGACTAAATAGTGTAAATAACTACGAATGAGATTGGAAAATTAACACTGGATATTTACACGTTGTTAAATTGACTGTATTTGTAAGTGTGAAGTGCTCTCTAGTGGCAAAATTTATTAATGCAAGGTTCTTCTTACTAAATGCATGTCGCATTCAAGACGTCTCTGTTTACTCCGCCCTTTTGCCGAACCCCGCGGTAT
The DNA here is from genome assembly GCA_963921515.1 of Calotriton arnoldi. Taxonomy (NCBI): domain Eukaryota; kingdom Metazoa; phylum Chordata; class Amphibia; order Caudata; family Salamandridae; genus Calotriton; species Calotriton arnoldi. The sequence continues at coordinate 42,922 of CAWUFW010015479.1, forward strand.
TTGACGGAGTTTTTCTGTAAATCGGTCGGATTCCACTCCGCGAGTTCCTCCCAGCCCTAATAAATATGCCATATGCTGTGGAGTAGTTAATATCTAAGATAATTGGTAAAGAACTAATCAGATCTGTTCTAAATAAAAAACACTATCTGCATGAGCAGACACTTTAATTCTGTTATTCTGAATCATGATGCGTTTAAAATGTGGAGAGTTTCTGAAAGGATTAATAAGTGGCTTGATAGCTAAAACACTAAATGGGAAAACTGATATTCTTGTCTAGTACCTCTGAAAATATAAAAGGTGTTGTAGGAGTATCCATTGAAACAAAATGTATCTGATGGATAGGTTAGAAAACATTAACCATGTTAATAAAATATTGACCAAGATTGCACCATTTCATAATATTGCCAATTAACTTTGTCGAAAACCTTTTCAGCATCTAGTACTAATAATCGCAACAGGGATTAGTATTGGTTACTTCTGATAAAGCAAGGCAAATAAGACTAGTTTTATGAGCAGATAACCTTTCATGAGGGTGAATTGGAGAGGCAAGAACTGAAGATAATCTATTGGCAAGAATGTTTGCATACATTTTACATTCTTGATTAATTTATGATATTGACCTTAAATTGGAAACAATAGTCGGATCTGTGTCTGACTTGGGAAACACTACAATGAGTGCTTCATGAAAGAATCCTACTACAGTGAGAGTAAATTCATCAAAAAGGGATAAAAGGAGGGATCAATTTGTGTTGAGAATGGTTTATAAAATTCAGCTGGAATGCCATCAGGACTAAGCCTTACTTTGTGTTTAGTGAGGCAATAGAAAATCTGATTTCATTCATAGATATTGGCCTATCCAAAAATTTCTTATCATTTAGGGATAAAGAAACATTAGCATATTATGATAAAAATGTACATATTAACTCAGAATCTATAAAACTAGGATTATTATAGAGCTCAGAATAATATTTATGAAACTCATCCAATATATCATTAGGCTCAGGTACAATAATTGACCAGAATTAGCATGGACAGCATGAATTTTGTTTTTTAAAATCATTTTTAATACATAAATAATTAGAAATTAGCCTTCCAGATTTATTAGCTTAGAAAGACAGTTTTGCTTTAATGTTGTATATTTGTAAACCTGCTCTTTTGGTGGGTACTAGATTATACTCATGTTTGAGTTGATGTGCCTTGTATCTAATATTACATGAACAAAAACAAATATTCATATATATAAATTACTTTTTCCATTTCAAACTTTTTTGAGTGAAATATTCTGTTTTCATGAGCCATAATAGAAACAGCAGAACCTCTTATACCACCTTTATAAACATCCCTTCAAATTATGTTGGCTTTTTCAACTTCATTGTTAATGGTGAAATATTATGTGATTGATTCTAAAATAATATTTCTGTTATCATCATTATTGAGAAAAAATTATCATCATTATTAAGAAAAAGATCATTATTCATTCTCCAGCGAGGTCTAGGCAATAAGACTTCATCAAATTTAATGGAGAAACAAATCATTGCATGAGTCAAATATCCATAGGATAGATCTTAGTTTGAGATATTAGGTGACACAAATTTCAGGAAGATAATAAGAAGTCAACCCCTGAGTGAGATGAGTGAGGATTTGAGAAAAACATAACTTCTTTCTGGGTAAGAAAATGGAATCTCCAAATATCCAGCAGTTTAGTATTTTTCCAAAATGATTTAAATGCAAAAGAAAACTTAGGTGCACAAAACGTATTTGACGAAAGAAGATCCAACAAAGGATCTCTAATGATATCAAAACCTCGGTGCATATATGTTTGGGGGGGGGGGGCACCACATGTTGCCCCCAGGCCACATCGCGGAAGCCTACAGGGGATAAGGGCCCTGCTAGGGGCGCCAAAAGTCACTTTCCAACAGCCTTTTCATGGTGATGGGACCTCCATGAAAAGGCAGTCGGAAACTGACATCCTAATCCCTACGGCGGTGCCTCCATGGGCACCGACTCCATTGTAGGGATTAGGCTCCAACCGCTGCCCTGATAGGCTCCTTGAGTCTGTTGGAGGTGGCGGTCTTTCCCCCCACCCAATTGCTCTGACCGCCGGCATCATAATCTCATAGAAAGTCCAGCAATTTCCTTTTGAGTGTGTTTAATATCATGACTTAATGTATATGTTTTGTCCTAAATGCCTCAAAGTTTTCAAGAATTTTCTTAAGAGAAGGTGAATGTGCTTCAACAGCTTTTGTCTTATGTGTTGGAGGAGAAGTCACTTGTTTTCTTTCATTAGCATTGGTATGCATAGTTTTATTTTCAGTAGAAGTATTTATGTCAGCCATGAAGAAAATACTTCACAAAAAAGTATATTGTTATTTTCAGCAATAATAGCAAAATGCTCAAATAATAAAAATAAAAAGAATGTAATAAATGGATGTGTGTTGCTTTAAATCTAATGGAATACAGTGGTGGCTGGTAATTTTAGAGAAATCATCGTTTTTTGCTCTTTCCATGGGGCATGCACATTCATCATTCTAAAGGGCAACCTACAGAAATTATTGAAAATGTAAATTACATAACATTACATAAACAGAATTCTTGAGTTCTGATCATCATGATGTATGTAGGATCATCCAGACGTATAAATGGTTATCTTCACGGTATTATGGTAAACAATATTTTAGCCAGGATGTTTTGGAAGGCCGATATTTAATCGTTCATATCAAACAGAACTCTAAATATTCACCCATCGGAAAGTGTTGGTTTGCGAGGGGATGGCTGTGGTCTGCAAAAAAATATTTCTGAAGAATTCTTATTTCAACAAAGTATTTACAAAATCTGTAGCCACTGGACTGCAGGCAACTGAATATTTCGTTTTCGTACAAAGTACAGAAAACCGTTGCGTCTTATCAGCCCCTAAATGTATTAAGATTTAAGGGTTTAAACAACATTAGTTCAAGGACAGCTTTGTCTCGAGTCTGGGTCAGTTATAGCCCCAGTTCAGTTTTGCACACTTATGAGGTAGTCATTTGTGTAGCATATGGTTTGAAGGCCAACTCATTGATGGTATGGCTACCAGAATATCATGGGAAAAATATTGTGATACAAAAATATTGTGAGCAAAATATTGTGAGCACAGTACTGAGGAAGTAAGTACATATAGAGGTAAGTACAGGTTTACTGTACTTAACTCATCATATATGTACCTTCACAATATGTATATATGCAAGGTACCTGAGTGGGGAATTACCAACAGAAAAGCTATATATATATATTTTTTCCATAATCATTTTTATTAAGGTTCAAAACACATCATGACAACACATCATTTCACCAAATTCTGGGGCATATTAGCAAGACCGGCGATAAAATTATCGCCGTTTTAGCGGCAGGAAACTAAAACGGCGATAATGGGCTTGCTAATATGCGTTATGGAATTCCAATAGAAGCCCAGGTTAGATGTCCTGCACATCTAACCTGGGCTTCTATTGAATTCTATAACGCATATTAGCAAGCCCATTATCGCCGCTTTAGCGGCAGTTTCCTGCCGCTAAAACGGCGATAATGTTATCGCCGGTCTTGCTAATATGCCCCTCTGTCCCTTGCCGTTAGGAATTCCCCACACTTCATTACAATCAACCTGGAGCGTTTCCCACCCTCCCACCTCAAGGTTAGTAGCCACTCGTTATGCCAGAGAAACTCCATCATTGTCCCCAGATGTTCTACTGTTTTCGCGGGTACCCTCCGGCCCTGTGGATATAGGTTCCTCGATTTTAGCGCACCAGTCCATGGCAGAGGGCTATTTAGAGATGCTTGGGGCTGCGGTCGTCTGTTCCAGAATTGAGCTATGTCTCTTTTAGCCAGAACTGTGGCGATGCCAACCAACATGCACCCAGGTTCTCCAGAATGCTCAGTAGGGCCACTCTCGGGGTGAGCGTCACAAGCTTCTCCAAGACACTCCTCAAAGTTGTTTCAATTTTGCTTCAGAATCTCGTTATTGCGGGACAGGACATATTTGTTATATAGATTTCCCTGCACAATGTTTTATTTGGGAATATTTAGCTCACCATATCTCTGTCTTAGTTATTCTGATAACAGTGGCGGCCGGTAACATTAAAATAGTGCGGTGCAATGCCCAAAAAACTCACCATATATGTTGCACGGGGCTACGTCCAGTGTCTCTCTCCTCGGCGGTGACTCTAGCAGGAAAGGGAAGGACTTCCACTCTTGTGCAATGTGATTCCAACCAATCTCAGCTCCAAGATTGGTTGGAGCAGGCTAACCCAGCACTCATTTTGAGGCTGGGGGCCTGTGGCTGCAATTCCTCGCCTGTTTCTCAGCCCTGGGATTCAATCAATCAATCAAGGATTTGTAGAGTGCACTACTCACCCGTGAGGGTCTCAAGGTGCTGGGGGGAGGGGGGTTTCGGCAGCTCCAGTCATCCGAAGAGCCAGGTCTTGAGGCTCTTCCTGAATGCTTGCAGAGTGGGGCTTCCTCTGATGCTGAGAGGGAGTTCATTCCAGGTCTTGGCCGCGATGTAGGAGAAGGATCTGCCTCCCATTCTGGCACTGTGGATGAGGTGGATTTCGGCCAAGGATAGGTCAGCGGAGCGGAGGTTTCTCTTAGGGGCATAGAAAGAGATTCTTTCGTTGAGGTATTGGGGTCCGGTGTTATGGAGAGCTTTGTAGGCATGTGAGAGCAGCTTGAAGGTCACTCTTTTTTCGACAGGGAGCCAGTGGCGGTCTCGTAGGTGCTGGGTGATGTGGTCTTGTCGTGGGATGCTGTGAACGAGTCTGGCTGTGGCGTTCTGGACGGTCTGGAGTTTGTTGAGTAGAGAGCTGTTGATTCTGGCGTAGAGGGCGTTTCCGTCATCCAACCTGCTGGTGATGACTGCACATTCTAATTATAAGAGAGTCCACCTTTGTGACAATGTGTGTAAGATGCTTTATGGGTCCTCCTTTGGTTGTTTTCCAGACTGCTAGGTAGTAATAGCTGGCCGCTGTTTCAATTTTTAGTGGGCCCAGACTCTAGGTGTAGTTTGATTTTTTGATTGAGTTACCAAAAACGAATGCTTTGGTCTTGGCTCCGTTCACCACCATCTTGTTGTCCTGGTTATACTTGTGCAAGGCATTTAGGGCCCTCTGTAGGCCAACTTTGGTGTGATCCAAGAGGATGATGTTGTCTTCATATTGAAGTAGTGGAACCTTAGTGTGGCCAATTTTAGGTGGGATTAGATTTGTGTGTTTCAAAGCTACACTCATCTCAGCTGTGTAGATATCGAAGAGCAGGGGCATTAACATGCAGCCCTGCTCGATGCTGCAATCCATCTCAATTTTCATGCTCACCGCTGTCAGTATTAGCTTGGCCCGAACCCAAGCAGAGGTGTAAAGAGAGATGATGGCCAGGAGCAAGTTGTTGGGTATGTCCCAGTCTTGGAGTTTTCTCCACATGATATTCATGTCAACCAGGTCGAAAGCGGATGAGTAGTCCACAAAATAGAGCGGGTGTTGTTTCTTACGTGTTGCCCGGTGGATTAAGTACCATAGGGCAACTACGTTGTCTAGGGTGGAAGAATTAGCTTTAAATCCTGTTTGACTAAATGGTATTATTGCGTTAGATTCTGGCCAGCGTTCTAGATCTTGCAGTAGGATCGAGGCATAAGCCTGAGCTTCAATATCCAGGAGAGCGATGAGGCAGTAGTTATATGAATTGCTTCTGTCACCCTTCTTGTATATGCAGTTCAGGATGGGACCCCTCCAGCTCTCTGGGACTTGCTTGGTTGCTATGCATGATTGATAGAGTGAGGTTAAGATGGCAGACCACAGGTCGGGATCATCCTTGAAGACCATGGCAGCTATCCAATTTGGTCCGGGCGCTCCTGTCGCTCTTAGGGGCCTATTACGATGGCGGTCGGGAAACCTCCCCGACCGCCATGGTAACGGGAAAAGACCGCCCGCAAGGCCCGTGACATAACCGCCGGTCATATTACGATGTTACTTGCTCGAAATACGACCGCTGCGGTCGGATCGCGGGCTTTAACATTGCGGCGGTTGCTGATGCACGCAGCACCGCCGCGATGTCAAAAGGAGCATGTCCTGCATTTCCCTGCACTGCGTGGCAGGCACTGCACAGTGCCTGCCACCTGCTACAGGGAAATGTAGGGGGGGACCATGGGTACCCCCCCAGTGCACCCACACCCCCCAAAACATTGGGGGCCCGCAACAGGCCCCCGGAAGACAATCTCTGCATGCCTTTCAATGGCGGTCTGACCGCTGAGGAAAGGCTGGCTACCGCCGGCATCATAATCCTGCCGGCGGAGCCTGCTCTGCACCGCCACCATTATCCCGGTCCTGCTCCGTCCGCCAGGCAGGAGTGCGGATGGCAACCTGCGGTAAAGCGGCGGTCGGAATTTCCCACCTCCGCGGTCACCACCGCCATCCTAATTTGACCGGCGCATTTCTGGCTTGCGATCGCGGGCCAATGTCCACCGCCGGTCCGGCGGGCACCACCGCCGGTCCGGCGGGCACCACCGCCGGCCCGGCGGTGGACATCCGACCGCCATCATAATAGACCCCTTATTTTCCTCAGGATTTTAGTGACGGAATTGTTTGTGGTCATCACCCCTAAACTTTGGGCCTCCTGGCAGGTATTTAGGGCCTCAGATTCTATATAGGTGAAAGTTTTTAGTGAATACAGACTTTGTACGTGCAGAGCCAACTGCTGTTCAGTGATGGCATTGATTCTGGCACCTAGTGGACTCGTTTTGTCCTTAAAGTAACTCCATAGCTCTGCTTGCCCCTGTGTGCCCATTAGTGTGTGAACTCAAATCCATTCTGTTTCCAGCTGTTTGTGTTTTGATACAGATACCATCAGTTTGTGTTGTTTGTTTAGGGTCCACATGTGAGCTTTTAATTCTTCCTATGTTGTTTTTTCCCATTCTTTTTGACAGGCTTTTCGCAGTCCACAAATTTTCAATTTATGGAGAATTATATGGTTAAAATATGTTCTATTCAATGTTTATTCATAGTGTGTCTTTTTGACTAGTGCAGTTTGCAGTAGCGGCCCGTGGTGGGAGTGCTGCCGGGCGGTGATGCAGGGCGGGGGAGGGGCAGGGTGGGGGTAGTAAACTACGGATTTCGGCCGCACTGAGGTAAGTAAACAAAAAATAAATTAAACGAATTTCGTTGGGCGTGCTGCATCGCAGCACGCCCAACGAAATTCGTTTAATTTATTTTTTGTTTACTTACCTCAGTGCGGCCGAAACCGTAGTTTACTACCCCCACCCTGCCCCTCCCCCGCCCTGCGTCACCGCCCGGCAGCACTCCCACCACGGGCCGCTACTGGCAGTTTGGGGTTACATGTTAGCGGCTTTGAGGCATATATGTTATGTGCCGGATATGTGTGAAGTGTTCTGTGTAATGTTTACTGTAGGACGTTGTGCTGTGAGTGCACAATGCAAAGGTTTTCAGGTTTAAGCCCTTGATTTTGCAGTGGTTACACTGCACTCCTAAGTTACTGATACTGTAAATCTGAGCCTGCAACTCAAGCCTCACAATTACCAGGATTACTAGTGGAATCAAGAGATTCTGCTGAGAAATTGTTCCAAGTCTGGCTCTCCCGGTAATGCCTCATTCTCCCTGGGTGATAACTACCAGGTCCTGGTTGAAATGCTTAGTGAGGCAGATGATACATGTATCTCATCACTACTTCATATACTTTTCATCACTGAATGACAAGCAGGTAATGCATTGCCAGCATGTATGGTACTCATGCACACAATCTAAGATCTTTGAAAATAATGTAGGCACCTTCTAAATTGCATTGTTATTTTTGTGTTTTAATTTGATTGCTATGTTGCTCTTTGTTTTTGCTGATTAGTTGTGCCTTGTTATGCTTTTGTTTTGTTGTTAATTTGCTTTGCTGTTGTGCTGTGTTCTGTTGTATTATGCAATTAATTTAGACCTACCGTAAAATAGTGCTACATTTCCAACTGGATGCAGCACACTCATTTAAAGTTCCAGCCATTTACCAGTGTCTGAGGTTGTAAAATAATGCAGCTTAAGACCCAAGCACTGCCAGAAGTGAAGTGAATCTCACTAGATTCCATATCTGCCACCTATTATTGAGCCAGATATTTGCTGGCCCTAGTGAAATATTTTGAATTTTTCCAGTGTAGTTTTCCGACACCAGGAGACATTCAACAGTGCCCACACATTGTCTGCTTTCCATTCGGAACAGCAGTCTGCATGTGTTGAGGGGTATTTGTTTTCCAACTGGGCCAAAAACAAAATGCCTGTTTTAAAGGGCCATCAGCCCCTTTGTTCTAATATCATTTGGGCTTGGAACTACCTCAAGCCTAACCCCTACATGCTAATATAATGGGAGGAAACACAGACACACAGCTTATCACTTCAAGGAGCATATTTACAAGCCCTTTCTTAAGTTGGAACTTCACTTTTTGGCACATTCCGGTGGCACACTGGGCTTAGCCATATCTATAAGGCCACGTAAAGCCACCCTATGTGGCTTTTCATGGCCTTGTAGATATGAAGTAAGGCCACGCAGCGTAAGTCGCTGCGTTGCCTTACTGTGCGTGAAAGAGGTGTTCAGTGAGTGTTGCTGTGGGTGTTCCCACTCAACACCCATGGAATTTGACGCTGCCCCAGATTTACAACATCAGATAAACCTGGGGCAGCGCCAAAACCTTGCGCCTCCCTAGAGCAGGCATAACGAGGAGAAATGTTTACATTTTTCCTTGTTTTTTCCTCTTTCCACGTGTGATGAATTCTGCAGCACACATAGGAAGAGGAAAACGCCTCTTGTGATTGTTTTTGTGCCAACAACACAGACACACTTGCACCGTGGTGCAAGGGTGCCTGCACTGGCACGCGGCTACAAACTGTGCGCCGGCCGAAAGACAGGAATGCACTGTATCTTGTAAATGCGGTGCATTCCTATCCTTTCGAATTGGCGTAGGGCAGTGCAGCAAAATGATTGGCGACGCTGCCCTATTCCAATACCTTGTAAATATGCCCCCAAATACTTAAGAGAAACTATTTTTGGGTGGCAGGATTTTGACTTTGTTCAACACATGTACTATAAGAATGTCAGATGCATCTGTCTGAATGAGTAATTACCCAAATAACTATATAAATAGCACCTACTAAATTTATTTATTTAAATTTTTATAGCGCTGTTCATCCCAATGTAGAGTGTCGGAGCGCTTTACTTCACATGCACACCTTATACAGAGACAATATATCATAAAAATGTGTAAATCAATGTACAGGAAATGTCACATTAGATGATCAAGCTTAGATGGTGTAGGACTCACATATCATCCTTATTGGTAGGCTTTATATATTAAGATGGCAAGGTCAGGGGGAATGTATGACGTTTCAACGCATACATTCACAACGCATGGCTTTACAACACGGTCGTTACAACGACCGCGTTGTTACCACGCGTGCCATTACATCGCAAGTCGTATCAACGACTTGCTGTAGGGGGCGCGCTGGACTTAGGAATAGTATTAATTACTATTCCTACTCCAGTTTGTGCAACAGCAGGGAAGGTGTTGGATTTAAAATCCAACACATTCCCTGGTGTTGCACGCCCCCTACAGCAAGTCATTGATACGACTTGCGATGTAATGGCACGTGTGATAACAACGCGGTCATTGTAACGACCGCGTTGTAAAGCCATGCGTTGTGGAAACAGCGTTGTAAACGTGGTTTCCCGGTCAGGGGCACCACAAAGTCAGGATTTAAAAGATGACAAAGTGGTAGTGGTTGTCTGTAATAATAAGATTTTATTACTACCCATATGAACTCTTTTAGGTTGAGGCTAGGCAGCGCATGCGCTGCTGCGAGGCATGCAGTAGTGGAGTATGGCTTTGAAGCCCTGCCCACTCTCCGGCCATATTTTTAATTGGCTTATGTCATTGTCCTTCGTAAACGCTGGCTTCCCAGTCATTACTAGGCTTGTTAGTCCCTCCTTGGTACCGCCTTGTCTGCATTTGTTACAGCCCATAACGACTGGACCTTTTACCTATCTTGTTACATGGTCTGCTTTATCTTGGCTGTGAGCACTATTTTGTTTAATGATTTGCCCCTATTCCAGCCACTGGGTCGCAGCACGCTGCCCGCTTTTATTTTACTTTTTAATGGCGGTCCGCTTTAACTATAGCGGCCGCGTTTCTTTATTTATTTTACTTACTAATAGCGGTCCGCTTTAAGTATAGCGGCCGCGCTCACTTATTTTAAAAAAGATTTGTTTGCTATCGCCCATGCGGTGCTTTCACGTTCATGGAGGCCACGCCCCTTTCTTTAGACAAGCCGTGTCTAAAGAAGGGTGAGCGGCCGCTATTAATGTGAAAGCGTGGCATGGATGCTTTTACAAAAATAAAAAATCTGTTTGTCAACTTGACAAACGATGCTTTTTTTTGTCAAAGCGCCGCATGCCGCGGTTTCACTTTAATGTCAGCCACGCCCCTTTCTTTAGACTCGTTTGTCTAAAGAAAGAGGCACGGCCTCCATAAATGTGAAAGCGCTGCATGGGCACTAGTAACACCGTTACAGCTCATTTCCCTGTGCTGCAGTCTGTTTTCTTCGTGTCAACAGTTGTCCCGAAGCAAGTTTTTGCTGTGCAACAGGCATTGCAGGCACGCTTCATCACAATCAGGTTCTTGTCTGATAATGTTGAGGGAGTGGGTGTTGTTATTGACTTGGACCCTCATGTTGCCGTTTTGATTGTGCCTCATGGACACAAACATAGATCTCTCGGTTAACAATAGCCCTCCTTTTGCATGATGTTGAACTGCTTTCTTATTAATGAAAATTGAAGCTGCTGTTTTTTGTACTGAGCTAAGGGTTCAAGGGCCTGGGAAAGAATTGCCTATGCCAGAAAATGTTGTTTGTAGTCTGACTAGCGCACACGCTGATATCATCAGTAAGTGTGTAGCAGTTTTGAGTCCAGTGGCGGCTCGCAGAGGTGGGGTGGCGGGGCAGGGCGGGGGAGGGGCTAGGTGGGGGGGTAGTGGAGTCGGACATACGACGGGCAGGAGTAAGGTAAGTAAATAAATAAATAAAACTATTTACCTTGAGCTTGCTGCATCGCCAACTCTGTATGCTTAATGCTTCCATTCTTTAGCTTCTATTGCTGCTTTTTAAATTATTTTTACATATTTTCTGTTATTGTACTTGTGTTTACCACTTATACATCAGTGGGCCTGACTTAAGTGCCCTCTCTTAGCTAAACCGCTCTTTAAAATTTATTATTTTTTGTCAGTGTGTTCTTCACACCGTTTCATAATTCCTTTTATAAATCGGTTTAGTTTGACTTTTGTGTAGCAATGGTTTAATTGCAACACCATCTTAACTCACCACATTTTCCTCGTAGGGCTACATTGATTTACTTCTCTCCGTGTACAAATATTTTTATGTACGACCCCCCACCTCTGTTTTTTCTGCCCCTTACCCTCACCCTGTGCCTCCTAAGGCTTTCCTTTCTATGTGATTGCTGTTCCACCACATATTGGATACATTGAACAATTAGGGGCCGATTCCGATCTTGGCCGGAAGCGCACCTAACACTATTTGCCCGGAAAAAAACCAAGCCGAACGCGTGTTTCCCGACCGATTCGAACATTTGTCCGAACGAGCAAGTACGATGCGCATAACTGCCCAGATTCCGACCCAGCCGTACGTACCCATTCCAGCTCCTGTTCCCCGCCCGAGCCGGATCCGTAAACGCCGAATCGAGTCGCACGGAAGCAAATACACAGCACCTTCCGGCCGGACTAGTACGATGCGCCTTCCGTATGCGCCGAACCCGTCGCTACGTCCGGCACGTCAGAGCATGCGGGAGAGCTGCACATAAGCTCCGATTCGCGCCACAAGACGATCCACGGCTATGAGACGAACAAGCCAGCGACGAGTGCGAGTCGAAGCCACAAGAAACACGAACGAGACGACCCAACCATGAATCCCATCACGCAGGTCCTACCAATACTCTACATCTATTACCGGAACCGGTACTGATGCGTACGGCGCAGACGGTAAGTCAAACACCCACAACACAAACAAACGACACGTACCCAACATATGTCACACACACATAGGGATGCAGAGATGGCGTACACTAACAACAGCAGAACCATAGGGGCGGGATGGCAATCACCAATGCCACACACACCCATAGGGGCCTGGATGCCTACCACTACCACCACCCCTACTCATGGGGGGCTGGATGCCTACCACTACCACCACCCCTACTCAGGGGGGGCTGGATGCCTGTCACAACCACCACCCCTACTCATGGGGGCTGGATGCCTACCACTACCACCTCCCCTACTCAGGGGGGGCTGGATGCCTGTCACTACTACCATCCCCACTCATAGGGGGATGGATGCCTACCACCAACACCACCCCTACTCAGGGGGCCTGGATGCCTGTCACTACCACCACCCCTACTCATGGGGGCTGGATGCCTACCACTACCACCACCCCTACTCAGGGGGGCTGGATGCCTACCACCAACACCACCCCTACTCATGGGGGCCTGGATGCCTACCACTACCACCACCCCTACTCATGGGGGCCTGGATGCCTACCACAACCACCATCCCCACTCATGGGGGGCTGGATGCCTACCACTACCACCACCACTACTCATGGGGGCCTGGATGCCTACCACAACCACCATCCCCACTCATGGGGGGCTGGATGCCTACCACTACCACCACCCCTACTCATGGGGGCCTGGATGCCTACCACAACCACCACCCCTACTCAGGGGGGGCTGGATGCCTGTCACTACCACCACCCCTACTCATGGGGGCCTGGATGCCTACCACTACCACCACCCCTACTCATGGGGGCCTGGATGCCTGTCACTACTACCATCCCCACTCATAGGGGGATGGATGCCTACCACCAACACCACCCCTACTCAGGGGGGCTGGATGCCTGTCACTACCACCACCCCTACTCATGGGGGCCTGGATGCCTACCACTACCACCACCCATACTCAGGGGGGGGCTGGATGCCTGTCACTACTACCATCCCCACTCATAGGGGGCTGGATGCCTGCCACTAACACCACCCCTACTCAGGGGGGCCTGGATGCCTACCACCAACACCACCCCTACTCAGGGGGGGCTGGATGCCTGTCACTACCACCACCCTTACTCATGGGGGCCTGGATGCCTACCACTACCACCACCCCTACTCAGGGGGGGCTGGATGCCTGTCACTACTACCATCCCCACTCATAGGGGCTGGATGCCTGCCACTAACACCACCCCAACTCAGGGGGGCCTGGATGCCTACCACCAACACCGCCCCTACTCAGGGGGGGCTGGATGCCTGTCACTACCACCATCCCCACTCATAGGGGGCTGGATGCCTGCCACTAACACCACCCCTACTCAGGGGGGCCTGGATGCCTACCATCAACACCACCCCTACTCAGGGGGGCCTGGATGCCTACCACCAACACCACCCCTACTCATGGGGGCCTGGATGCCTACCACTACCACCACCCCTACTCATAGGACGGGTAATGCATGACACAACCAGCATACTCCAACATAAGGAATGTCAGAAAAAGACATCCCCCCAACATCATGACAAGCGTGTGTAGTCTGTGTCAAATGTCTACAACACTGAACATGACATTGAACATACAATGTGACCCCCTATCACATGTGTCACACATAAATGTGTGTGGCCTCCACAATGCAAGCAGACCATGACCACTGTGGCAATGGGGTCTAAAGCCCCATCATCACAGTGACCAAAATGTAAGTGTGGGGTCCATAGCTGAAGCACATTTTGAACAATGTGGCAATGGGGTCTAAACCCCCATCATCACAGTGACCAAAATGTAAGTGTGGGGTCCATAGCTGAAGCCCAAATGACCACTGTGGCAATGGGGTCTAAAGCCCCATCATCACAGTGACCAAAAGGTAAGTGTGGGGTCCATAGCTGAAGCCCATTTTGAACAATGTGGCAATGGGGTCTAAACCCCCATCATCACAGTGACCAAAATGTAAGTGTGGGGTTCATAGCTGAAGCCCAAATGACCACTGTGGCAATGGGGTCTAAAGCCCCATCATCACAGTGACCAAAAGGTAAGTGTGGGGTCCATAGCTGAAGCACATTTTGAACAATGTGGCAATGGGGTCTAAACCCCCATCATCACAGTGACCAAAATGTAAGTGTGGGGTCCATAGCTGAAGCACATTTTGTACAATGTGGCAATGGGGTCTAAACCCCCATCATCACAGTGACCAAAATGTAAGTGTGGGGTCCATAGCTGAAGCACATTTTGAACAATGTGGCAATGGGGTCTAAACCCCCATCATCACAGTGACCAAAATGTAAGTGTGGGGTCCATAGCTGAAGCCCAATTGAACATTGTGGCAATGGGGTCTAAACCCACATCATCACAGTGACCAAAAGGTAAGTGTTGTCATGGAAAAAGCTGCAACTGCCAAACAGCATGGAGGATTCCTGGTCACAGAACAACAAACACATCAGTGGCAAAGTAGTGCTTGTGTCCCATAGCAACATAGATTGGGTGAGGCAAACAGTGCAGTGCAAATAAGACATACCTTTGGCCATGTGCAGACAAACATCACCCATGGGGGCTGACATTGTCAACATTCATCAATTACACAATGACAGAAGTGACCATCATAATGCAAACCCACATATCTGCACCAATGGACACACAAATGTAGATATCCTGTGGAGACTGTAGATGTGAGTTGAACAAATACCATACCATGGCAGCAATGGGACATACAAACCATGATCATTGTGCTGACTGATGACCTAGGCGTCCCAGGGACAGCAAGGGAAATCCACCAAACAACATACAGCCAATGGCACACTAAAGATATGCCAATGCAGTGGTGCAGATGCACAAACACAAACAGGCAGCCTCACACTGCATATCAAACACAACAGGTGATGGGGGTGTGCCAGTGTCCCCAGGCAACCACACAACACATGAGGAGGCCTGAATCCCAATTACACAGATGTGTATACAGTGCCACACAAAAGTAACTCATGGATCGGATTCCCCTATGTGGGCAATCAGGCATTGTTAGATGAGAGGGAGCCCAAATTACACATGTCACACAAGCTTGTAGGAACAGCAACTAACACAGCAAGAGACAGACCCACCACAGCACTACCCCCAGGGACCCCACATTGTGGTGACACTGGCCTGCATGATAATCCCACTGTGATGACAAAGCTAGATGTCGTTCACACTGTGAACCACAGTCATGTGTCCTGAGCAACAAACTACCATCACACCTACACAAGCACAAATCAATCAGCACGGCCTGTCAGCCAAGGCCAATATGAAGGTAGGGGTCTAGCCGTGCAACAACTCTCATTTGCACACACTCAACACCACACACCTTGATCTCCACCAATGTGCAGCAGTGAAGCTCACATGGACTGTTGACATTGCACATGCACCCATGACAATCCCAGGGGTGGTGGTGGGAACTAAGGTGCAGAAACCCATCACACATGGCCAGTCAACAAGACTCGTGAATGTCTGACACACTGCACAGTACGCCGTACATGGGCATGACGTGAAATCCACCCCAATCAATGGGATCCCGGCCACAGTCACACACCAATGAAGAAGCCAAAGTCACCCACAAAGAACACACATAGACAACTTCCAACATTGCAGCTCTGACCCTGAGGAGTGGCAGCAGTCACAAACACAACGTGTCACAATCACTGAAAGCTACCACAAACTGTAAATTACATGACTTGTGTAACCAACAAGTGCCAAGGTGAATCCTGACTGTGTCCCATCTGCGTTTGCCCACATCCCCAGCCCTGACAGCAAAGACAACTAGGGATGACAACCTGATGAACATTAGTTTGCCATGCACCCACATCCCAGAGAAACCAGGTCCAAGATGCTGGATGAACACAGGACAACTCAGCAAGCATCACAAACAGGAACATCCCTAGGGACACAGCCTGTGTAGGAAAAGGGAAGGGAACACACACAGACATGCTCACACAACACACAACACGGGCCCAACCAATGTCACGGGATTACACACTGCCATGAGGGCACCCCACTCCTGTGGAAGGTCCGGTTTGCCAAACCTTGTCTGTGCACGACTCAAACATGTCAGCAGAACACCTGGTCAGTGAGTCAACAACTACAACACACTGAAGGCTCTGCTCACATCAGCCTGGGTACGGGAGTGTCACGTCAGTCATCTGCATACACCCAAAACACGTGTCAAGCAAGTTCCACTGTATACACAGATGAGTCCTTCAACATTGATGTGCTAAACTGCATGTCCAGTGGAGATGGGCACACAGTCAGGGAAATAGAAACATTGAACAGTGGTAAGCCCACCAGATGTGCATCAGTGTAAGCCAAAGATGTTAATTTACAAATGCAAAACGTACATCCCTGTGTCAAATGCTGAACATTACACCCTCAGACTGCAGCAAGGGATGCTATAGATCCAGACTACATTAGGACACATATCCCATGGACCACATGGAGTCCATCACAGCAACACTTCATTTTCATGGTCTGAACACTATTACAACTGCAAATGCATGATGATACTCATCTACATCATGTACATCCAAAGAAAAACAACAAGTAAACAAAAAGAGGCTTTATTCAGCAAATGTTAAAGTAAAAATTCAAGTCCAAAAGAAACTAAGGCCAATGGCCAGTCAAAATACACAGTCCCAACAGGGTGATATGTGACAACTTGTCACCCATTGCTTGCCTGCACTGGTACGGACAGGGGACATCCCCCTCGGAGGGGCATACAAGGGGCAGGCCAGGCACCGCAGGGACAGGATCAGGGGATGCCAGAAGGAGGCAGTGAAGGGGTGGTGGGTGCAGCAGTGTCACCGGCAACTGCAGTGGAGGTGTCTGACTCAGTGGGGGCGGGCACCACTGTAGGGCACAAGTCAGATGGTGTGGGTGCTGCAACCACTGCAGTGGGCCGGTCAGATGGAGTGGACTGGGTCCCCACTGCAGTGCTCGAGTCAAACGGGGTGGTTGTGGACTCCACTGCAGTGCATGACTCCAAGGGAGTGGAAGGGGGGCAGATGAGGTGGGCAGGACAGAGGGGGAGGACCCGGTCTCCACACCAGTGTCACAAACAGGGTGAGTGTCTGGGTTGGGGGTGGAAGAGCAAGTGGTAGGGGGGGAGGGCCTAATCAGTTTGGGGATGAGGTATCGGTGTGTGGGGGAACCTGGGGCAGGGTGTGGCGGTGGAACCTGTGGAGTGGTGGCCTGGGGGATGGAGGAGAGAGACTATGATGTGGAGCTGCGTGGTGGTGGTGGTGGTGGGGTCTTGCCCTTCCTGGTCCGGGGGGACTTTCGAATGGGGTCCTCAGCCTGCCTGTGCCTGGGGGAGGGTGTCCGGGTGTGAGGGGCACTCCCCTCTGTGTGTGATGGTCGCCTCTTCCGCCTGGACTTCGTGTCAGATGTATCTGTGGGGAAGAGGCCAAGCTCACAGAGGAAGAGCTTCTGGGAGGGGGGGGTTGCAGGTGAGGCAAGGGAAGGGGTTTTGGAGGGAGAGGCATCTGAGGACTGCGGAGTGCTCGTGGATTCGTGTGTGTGTGTCTGGGCCCCATCCCCTGTGAGTGAGATATCAGTCCCCTGACTGTGCGTGCGTCTGCGTCTGGAGTTTGGCATGTGTGTCTGTGTGCTGCTTGTGTCTGTGCTGGTGCGTGCCGGTGCCGGTGTGTGTGTGCTTGGGACAGGTAGGGTGCTGGGGATTGTGGATGGGGCAGAGGTAGGAGGGGTGAGGGACTGTTGCAGGAGGGACACTGCTGCAGTCAGTGAGGAGGCCCTGGACTGATTGGTCCGATGTAGGACAGACATGCCAGATGAGATGCCCTCCATGAATGACACCAGTTGTGTCAAAAGACCCGTGTGTGCATGGAGGACACTCAGCATTGATGTCTGCCCTACATGGATCTGTTTAAGCAAGTCCACAGACTCCACACTCAGGGCAGCAGGGGGGACAGAAGCAGGGGGTGCGGTGCCTGGCATGAAGGAGACACGCTCCCCTACACGGGAGCCTCCACGGACATGTGGGATGGGAGCAGATGGGAGGGTGGAGATGGTGGTGGTGGCGGGGACAGACTTGCTTGACGTTGCCTCTGGTCTGCTGACACCCGCCTCCACAAGGGAGTCCTCACTGGAAGTGCTGTTTTCCCCAGCCGAGGTGGTCGTAGCTGAGGTCTCCTCAGTGTGGCTCCCCTCACCCTCCGTGCCACTGGGTCCCTCGGTCTCCCCTGCAGTGGACCCAGTCTGGCTCTGCCGCTCCTCTTGGTCCGTGGAGCTGTCTCCTCCTGTAGCCGTGGATGTATCTGCAAACAATCAGGATAAACAGAGCAACATTAGTCACCTGTACTGACCACACACACCACAGTAAGTACAGCACATCACAGAGCAAGCCCTGCCATCATTTGCTAGACATTGCAATAAGTGCTGACACTGATTTGAAGAAGCCCATTGTCTGCCTGACAGTCAGTCATGCCACACATATCCTACCTGTCCATGCACCCATCTGTCTGCTGCCTGTTGTATGCGACTAATCATATGTGCACACATGCACCACATACACAGTTGTTGGACATCCAAGAGAACATATGGAAATGTGTCACTCCAAACACATGCCATCTCCTGCCACTGACTCAGTACATGTGTCAGGATAAGTGATGTGCAAAGTCTCTGTTGATATGCGGGTTTTGGTTCCATCACCAGACACAATGATGTCCCCATGTCCTGATAGACAATGCAACAATGGTGTACATGCAGGACATGTCACACCACTGCTGGATCACCCTTTGCGATTGGAATGTCATGGCACATGCCTGTCTGGCAAGTCAGTCATAACTGTCTCCTGTCACAGGGGCAGTGAATACACACAACACCAGTCTGCACTGTGTCACAATCATGGAAGTTTTTGAAAAGTAAGCCCTGTAGCTGACAGGTGCACATGTGCACCCCTGGCCACCCACATCATGAGGACTGAGATGATCCCACATCAATAAAATGAGACATTTGAGTGACTGCAAACACAAATCCATACACATGAGCACTTCAACGTTTGATGAGAATGAACCAAAGCTGCCTGCACCCCAATGTTTCATACAACATTGTGCACAGTCAAGGGATCAGAGACCTATGCATTGACCTATGTGCAGATCCCATAGTCACAACTTAGATGGCTGGCCACCCCAAATTGTTAAACACTCCAGGAGTCCAAATAGCAAGGCCACACCACGGTGACACAGAGGCATACACCTGAGTGCCCTCTTCACAATGCCCAATATGTATGCTGACACACAGGAGTGGGAGAACAGAGTGCCTTTGATGTCCGGAGTAGTCATTACAGTCCTGGTCCATGTGCAACATGGTATTACCCTGAACACTAGGCAGGTGGCTATGCATGTGTCACACACATGATGTACATACTACTGAGGCTCCTACCTTGGTCTCTGCTGCAGCATGGGTGTGTGGCACATACCCCAGACATGTGGTGAGTCAGAGCAGCAATTGAAACACATGTTAAAGCCATACCCAGAGTACATGTCAGATCACAGGCATTGTGTGAGCAATTGTACCACCCATGCAGCCCACCACAAAGTTCCTGTAACTGATGCTGTCCCCAACTTGAACCACAGGTAACTGCAAGTATACAGTACCCAAGTGACCTAAGTCACAGACTGTAAGGGCCACACCTGTGTATCAGATGAGGAGGGGGCATGACACAAGTGAGGGACATGAGTCCAGGACGACATGACAGTTGTACTGTGGAAGTGGAGCCAGGCTAAAGGAGTGCATAGAGCATGTCAGGTATAGTACACAGTTGAGGCTAGCACTTACCCCCTCCTTGCTGCTGTCTGGCCTTCAGCTGCCCATCCAGGTCAGGGAAGACCACCGCCAGGATCCGGAGCATGTGGGGGGTCAGGGTCCGGTGTCCGCCCCTCCTGCGAGGAGGCAACAGCTTCAGCTGGACCCTTGCGATCCTCCGGGTCCAGCCCCGAAGGTCCTGCCACCTCTTCTGGCAGTTGCGGATCCTGCGCCTGTAGACCCCCACCGATCGTACTGCCCGGACGATGGTCAGCCAGATGTCCTGCTTCTGGTGGGCATCAACCTGTGAGGATGACAAAGTGAAAAGGCCATTACTACACATGCAACATTTCCGTGCATCACACAGTTGGATATACATGTCTCAATCACAGGGGCATATGATGTACACAGGCAGTGCAACTATGGCTATTGACAGTTTGCCAGCAGTTACCACATGGTATCATTGCCTGGGAAGTCAAACCTTGTTGGAATGCACTGTTACTGCACTATACCTGTTCAGTGCATGTAACTACACACTTTGGGGGCTGACAACTACTCAGTGAGCATGCTAGTCAGTGGTGTGCACACTGTAAGTCTTGCTAGTCAGACAACATGCACAATTAGTAAGGCAGTGGACAGCACACTCACCTGCTCCCCTGGTTTCCCATACAGCTTGCTGTACTGTGGAAGGAGGCTGTCCAGCAGGGCCTGGTTCTCCTCAGTGCTGAAGGCTGGGGCTCTCTCCACAGTACGTGCCATTGCAGTAGCCAGAGGATGCAGAGACAGCAGCAGTGGTGGTGGCAGATGTCGTCCTGGAGCATGTAGTGCAGGCAAGTGAGCTCTCAGGGGAACAGCCAGCATTATATGTGTGCTGCAGAGGCAGATACTGTCCCATGTGTCCAAAGTGATAGGTCCAAGTCGTTTGCATCTTCTGAATCTGGCCAATCCATGGAATTGCACCACTTATACACGCCCACAGCATCCTTCAAACGTTCAACTTCATGACACCCATGAATTTGCAACATTGTTGTGGGTGGCCAACTGAATTCACTGCATCAGACTCGTTAAAGCTTCGAAAACGCGTCCGTTACCATGTCAGGCCATAGCTAATGCGTGCGCACCGATCGGACCATTGCTGTACAACGCGTATTTCGAAAAACAACACGCATCCGTCCACATCATATGCAATGGCTAATGCATGCGCACCGATCGGTCCATTGCTGTACAACGCATATTTCCGTCCACATCAAATGCAATGGCCAATGCGTGCGCACCGATCGATCCATTGCTGTACAACGCGTATTTCCGTCCACATCAAATGCAATGGCCAATGCGTGCTCACCGATCGGTCCATTGCTGTAAAACGCGTACTTCCGTCCACATCAAATGCAATGGCCAATGCGTGCGCACCGATCGGTCCATTGCTGTACAACGCGTATTTCCGTCCACATCAAATGCAATGGCCAATGCGTGCGCACCGATCGGTCCATTGCTGTACAACGCGTATTTCCGTCCACATCAAATGCAATGGCCAATGCGTGCTCACCGATCGGTCCATTGCTGTAAAACGCGTACTTCCGTCCACATCAAATGCAATGGCCAATGCGTGCGCACCGATCGGTCCATTGCTGTACAACGCGTATTTCCGTCCACATCAAATGCAATGGCCAATGCGTGCGCACCGATCGGTCCATTGCTGTACAACACGTATTTCCCTCCACATCAAATGCAATGGCCGATGCGTGCGCACCGATCGGTCCATTGCTGTACAACGTGTATATCGGATGGCAACACGCATCCGTCCACATCATATGCAATGGCCAATGCGTGCGCACCGATCGGTCCATTGCTGTACAACGCGTATTTCCATCCACATCAAATGCAATGGCCAATGCGTGCGCACCGATCGGTCCATTGCTGTACAACGCGTATTTCCCTCCACATCAAATGAAATGGCCAATGCGTGCGCACCGATCGGTCCATTGCTTTACAATGCGTATATCGGATGACAACACGCATCCGTCCAAATCATATGCAATGGCCAATGCGTGCGCACCGATCGGTCCATTGCTGTACAGCGCGTATTTCCGTCCACATCATATGCAATGGCCAATGTGTGCGCACCGATCGGTCCATTGCTGTACAACGCGTCCCTGTACAAATCACTCGCATATGTCACCATGGTTGTCACTGGTGAACGTATGCCAGCCACAATTACTTGCCAGGGACTCAGGGGCACACCTACAACACCACAGCCTGTCCACACTGTATCCTAAGGCATGTAAGGCTGCATTACCTGTGTGTGTATGGGGGTCAACCTGTGTTTTTTTTGGTGGCACTTGGGAGCAGCCACTCCCAGGCTGTGCACGTGTTCATGGGGACAGAATCCTTTGTTTGTTGTGCACATGACCACTGTGATGTGCAACTGTTCAGTTCAGGGCATGTGGCATGGTCACATTTCCAGGTTGTGTATGTGTATGTCATGTCACATACACCTTGAGTCCCATGTGGGAAGGAATGTACGTCACAGGGTGACCCATTGCCGCAATAGTGATGGCCCTCCACAGTCTGTGTGCATGTTGTGTTTCAGATGTCTCTGATTCAATGTGCACAATGGGAGACACTCTCCACATCCACGTTGTTTGTGCATCTACTTTGATGTTGTGCCTGTGTGTGTCACAGACGTCCATGTCTGTCCTGCAGAGGCAACAGGGGCCACTACCTGTGGGAGTCATGGTTGTTTTGCTGACGTGTACATGATACGCCATGTCATGCCACTGTCCATGTGGCAATACAGGGTCCCTGGGAATCTACCTGTCAATGAGCTGTGATGCCTGTGGCACATCTGTCCTCACTTGTCACTGTGGTATGTGTTTGGAACGTGACAGCAGTACATGGGTACTGTGACACAGCCTAATGATTTCCCATAGCACGACCTGGAACTTGTTGTCAACACATGTTGAACTGTGATGTTAGATGTTGGCCATGTAGGTGCCATATATGTCCATACAGAATGGCACACACATCAAGTACTTGTGTCTTGTAATGATGTATCATGTTATATTGAGTATGGTCAATGCCACATATGTGGGGTGACTGACAATCTTTCTTTGTTCACCTATGCACTGCAGGGCACCAGCTGTCCATAGACCATTCCCTGACCTTGCAACCATGGTTGAACGTGACTGCATCCGACGGTAGCGCTTCAACAGGCCGCTGATTGAGGAATTGACGGTGCGGTTGGCCCCACATTTTCAACCTGGCCGGACATACCCTACAGCGCTGACCCCCAAGGTGAAGGTGATGGCAGCCCTACACTTCTTTGCCACCGGTACCTTTCAACACACTGTGGCGTCTGCTGGTGGGATGTCACAGACCATGTTCAGCCGTGTGCTACGCGATGTTTTGGAGGCAATGTTGAGATACCTGAACCAGTACATCTATTTCCCTAAACGTCAACAACTCACTGACATCAAGAGTGACTTCTATGCCCTGGGGAGGATGCCACATGTCATTGGCTCCATTGATGGGACACATGTGGCTTTGGTACCACCACAGACACATGAGCAGGCATACAGGAACAGGAAACATTACCATTCTATCAATGCTCTGGTGGTATGTCTTGCAGATATGAGCATCTCACATGTGTGTGCACGTTTCCCCGGTTCTGCACACGATGCCTACGTGATGAGGAGTAGTCGCATCCCGAGGATGATGTCACAGATGCAGAACCAGCGTGCCTGGCTTGTCGGTGTGTACTGACATTTTACCATTGTGTGTGTTCGGCAATGTTGTATTCCACCCTCTTTACCCAACTCAGCTAATGTGCAATTGTCTGTATGTAGGTGACTCCGGATACCCCAACATGCCGTGGTTGCTGACACCCCTCAGGAACCCTGTGACACCAGCCCAGATGCGCTACAATGAGGCACATGGTCAGACCAGGAGAGTGATCGAGCGGACATTTGGTCTCCTGAAGAGCCGCTTTCGCTGCCTGGACAAGACAGGAGGGGCCCTCCCATATGCCCCAGCAAAGGTGTGCAAGATTGTCATCGTCTGCTGCATGCTACACAACCTGGCAGTGCGGAAGGAGTTGCCTCTCATCCTGGATGACGATGACCAACACCCGCCACCTGTGGAGGATCCTCGCCTGGGCCACGATGCCAGTGATGATGATGATGATGAGGGTGATGTCCGCACACAGCTCATCACCAACTTCTTCAGCTGAATGTGAGTATCCAGAGATGTCATGTCAATGATTTGAGTTTGCATGATATGTGTTGGTGGTGCTCTGTTGCTGTTTGAGTGTGGCCATGTGCTACTTGACTGGATGCGTGCAGCGATGTGTCCTTACAGGTAGTCTGTACTCCCCAACAGTGTTGACATGCTAACTTGGTTTTGTGTAGGTATCTTGTGACATGTATTGGGCATGAGTATTGCAGTTCTGTCCTGTTCTTCAGTGCTTTTGACTGTGTGTCATGTCTGTCCTTCACAGGGTGCTTTCAGAGTTGTTTGGTCAACTCGGATCCCCCGACACCATGATTCAACTTCCAGGGTGGAAGCAGTTGTTTCCCTACAGGTGAAGTGCCCCACACCCCTGGACTTTATTTCTTAAACACTTGTTGACTGTCTGGCCACTGCCACGTGGGATTACCTTGCATCTGTAGTGGAAACAACATGTTGCAAATGTGTAATAAACCTGTGCTTCACTTTGGGATGTGCGTTGTCTGTGGTCACACATCTGACTGACATTTGCTTACTGCACCTGTGGGCTAGTTAACACAGACTGTGAATAGGTGTGGTGTCTGTGCATTCCACTGTATTTCCTGGCAACATCAGTGTAGGCGATGAGTCAGATGGCCCTGGTGTGTATGTGTTGTGTTGCCCTAGTGGTGTGTCTCCCTCATATGTGTCACGTCTCCATGACTCACATGACGCTGTTGAACTTGCTGTAGCAGTTAGCATGCACAGTGTCATTTAGCAGATCATCATCTCCATGACAAAAACAACGTTGGAATCACAACAGAGGCAAGTATGGTGTATTAGTGAGTTTATTTACATACATGTGTGAGGATAGTGCACAGGATGGTGGGTGCTGTACATTGGGATTGGAATCCAAAGTTCCCAGACGAGTTGGAAGTGTTGGTAGCAGAAATGTCCTGAGTAAAGTCCACAGTCATCTGATGCATTAGTCCAACTTAAACTCCCCATGTCATGTGGGAGAGTTGTGTTGCATTCGACAGGGTGAACAGTTTGCACACAAAGGAGAATTTCCAGAACAGGTGTTGGGTTCCTGGGGGATGTACATGGCCCTCGGCCTCTCAGTTGTCCTTCCTCGGATGGCCCCTCTTCTTTCTGGGGGGACCCTCACGTGCAGGCCGCTGCGGTGCAGAGGACTCTCCACCAGAGTCATCCTCCCTCCCTGTGGCAGTTGCAGTTGTTGCGGCACCAGATGTTGTGGGCACACAGGGAGGTGTGGCCATGTTGGTGCTAATCTGGCGGAGGCATGTCAATATGTCCCTCTGCACCGCTGTCAGTTCTTCCAATGTGTCCCACTTGGACTCCATGCCAGACATGTGTGTCTCCACACAGGACATGTGTGTCTCCACACGGGACATGTGGGAGTCCAAGCGGGCATGATGGGCAGCCTGCTGCTGTTGAATGTCCTTGAGGATCCCCACTACCTGGCTGACCTCTCCGGTGCTATTCTGGTACGCATCAGCAATGCGTACCAGTTGTGGGTCATCATGCAGTCCAGACCCCTCTGCAAACAGCGACCTCTGCCTACCACCCCTCCCACCACCCCTGGCTACACGTGTGGGACCTGCGGTGGCACGCACAGGTGACCCTAGGTCCCCTTGGGGGTTGGTACTGGGGTTGTTGTCCGTTGCTTCACGGTGGGCTGTGGTCCCTGTGCTGTTGTCATTGAGTGTCCTTGGTCTGTCCGTGTCGGCGGGGGTGGTCTGTGTGTCGGCAGATGTTGGAGGAATGGGTGCAGGGGGAGCAGATGGTGGTCCTGCTGGTGCTGCATGAGGACTCACACCGGAGGTGCCATGTTGGTCTTTGCCATCCGATGAGGGCAGAGGCTGTTCCAAACCAGAGAGCTCATGGGCCACCGGAGCCTGGGACAGGGACTCCTCCTCATCTGCTGCTGTGTCCCCATCATCACCTGTTTTTGGAAGAGACACACAATGTATGTTATGTTTCTGCAGGCATCAATGGTTCAAACACATGGCAGTTGTGACTGTACCTCTGGATGCGGCCCTGTACATTGCATTGTCCTAAGTTGTCACAGTCAGAGGTTGATATTGGTGTGGCTCATTGTCCTGCCAACCTGATGCTTTGCAATGTGGATGTTGAGGTGTGTGCATGACCTGCATTGGTGGTATTTGGTTGACATCCGGACCTCCTTCTCCCCCCAGCTGAGTTATCCCACCATGAAGCATGCCACCCTTGCAGTGGGTGCAGGTTAACTCTCAGGATGTCAGTCAGTGGTGTCCTGCTGTTGGTTGGTGCACAGTTCCCAGCAGGGCCTGGTACTCCCCACAACAGAGGACCATTGTCAGACATCTTTGAAGTGGCTTTTCACTCCCTGTGAGGTGTGCATGCTTCAGTGTGAGCTTGCTGGGCCATGTGGGTGGGGGATGTTGAGCTGTGACTACCACTCCCATCATGCTATTGCCTACACCCCCTTCCCAGCATGCCCATACTTCCTTCCTTTTGAGTCGACTTCACTGTGTGTGAGTGTGACAGCAATGGCAAGATGGCTGACAGTGGTGTCCTGCTGTTG
Organism: Calotriton arnoldi; assembly: GCA_963921515.1. Taxonomy (NCBI): domain Eukaryota; kingdom Metazoa; phylum Chordata; class Amphibia; order Caudata; family Salamandridae; genus Calotriton; species Calotriton arnoldi. Next base: position 69,594 of record CAWUFW010015479.1, read on the forward strand.
GTTGGTGCACAGTTCCCAGCAGGGCCTTGTGCTCCTCACAGCAGTACCCAGTGTCAGCCATCTTGTCAGTTCTTTTCCACTCCCTGTGATGTAAGCATGGTTCAGAGTGGTGTTGATGGGCCAATTGTGAGGGTGACCAATATCTGTGACTACAACTCCCATCATGCCATTGCCTACACCCCCCCTTCCCAGCATGCCCATACTTCCTTCCTTTTGACTCTGCTTCCCTGTGGGGTAGTGTGCCTGTGCTGACAGGATGGCTGACAGTGTTGTCCTGGCATTTGTTTGGCTACAAGTCCCAAGAGTGTCCCTGTGCTTCACACAGCATAACCCAGGGTGGTGGTTCTTTGTGGGATATTTAATTAGAGTGTGAGGCATTGCATTCTCCCAGGTGAGTTGTGTGGAGTTTGTGTTAAGGGGGGGTGTGAGAAAAGCTGTTTGTGACTATGGTCAGAGCTGTCAGTCCTCCTTCCCACCCAGCCAGATATCCCACCATGGAACATGCTTCCATTGCAGGGAGTGCTAGTTGTCTTTCAGGATGTCAGTCAGTGGTGTCCTGCTGTTGGTTGGTGCACAGTTCCCAGCAGGGCCTGGTACTCCCCACAACAGAGGACCATTGTCAGACATCTTTGAAGTGGCTTTTCACTCCCTGTGAGGTGTGCATGCTTCAGTGTGAGCTTGCTGGGCCATGTGGGTGGGGGATGTTGAGCTGTGACTACCACTCCCATCATGCTATTGCCTACACCCCCTTCCCAGCATGCCCATACTTCCTTCCTTTTGAGTCGACTTCACTGTGTGTGAGTGTGACAGCAATGGCAAGATGGCTGACAGTGGTGTCCTGCTGTTGGTTGGTGCACAGTTCCCAGCAGGGCCTTGTGCTCCCCACAGCAGTACCCAGTGTCAGCCATCTTGTCAGTTCTTTTCCACTCCCTGTGATGTGAGCATGGTTCAGAGTGGTGTTGATGGGCCAATTGTGAGGGTGACCGATATCTGTGACTACAACTCCCATCATGCTATTGGCTACACTGACTACACCAGCATACACAGCATTCCTTCCTTTCAGTGAGCTTCCCTGTGAGGTGGTGTTCTAGTGGTGGCAAAATGTCTGACAGTGTTTGTTGGTTAGATTTGTGCCACTGCCTTGCTCTATTTGTTGTTAGGTTTGTACATGTCATGACACAGTTACATATCACTATGAGATGGCATGTATTGTGTATATCTAACTAACATACACATCTTGGGATGATTATCTTTTGGTTGCTGTGGATTTGCTAAGGGTGCATGGTTTGACTATCCCCTTGACAGTGATGTGTGTGTATTGTCACACAATATTGGGTATATTGGTTGTGTACTCACCAGGCTCTGGGATGTTTGATAGTCCATATACGCTCACTGGTGGTAGGATGGCCCGCACCTTCTCCTCCCAGGGCCTGAGGTATACTGGTTTGGCAGGAGGGCCACTGCCGGTGCGATGACTCAAGGCCTAATCCTTCTTTAGTAGGTCCTTGACCCTCCTGCGCACATCATACCACCTGTTCTGGATGTCTTCCTTTGTGCGCAAACATGGTGATTGTGCGTTCACCCTGTCGACGATCCTTTCCCACATCTTGGTTTTCTGCGACATGGGGGTCTGTTGGACCAATGTACCAAACAACTGTGGCTCTACCCTGAGGATCTCATCTACCAGGACTTCCAATTCACTGTCTAGGAACTTTGGATTCTTCTTTGGGGGCATGGTGATGGGTGGTGGTGGGTGTTGATGTGTGTGTGAGTGTGCAAGTGAGGGTGGGTGAGTGTAGGTTTTGCTGGGTGTATGTGAGGGTGCTATTTGGGAGGTGCTAATGGTGTGTGGCTTGTGTGATGGATGAGTTGTGAGTGTGTCTGTGGTTGCTGTCTGATGGTGTTCTGTGCTGGCAGGTCAGTTGAATTTGCAAAGGATCATGGTAGTGATTTGTGGCCTTTATATGGGTGGGGTTGTGGGTGTGTCTTTGTTCCATGTTTTTTCACCCCTGTATTTATTGACTTTGTCATTGCTTGTTTAGCACTTTTTTATGTATTTTTCCTTTGTGGGTTTTGGGCATGTAGGAGACGTTCTTCTGACCGAGTAGGACGCTGAAGTTGGCTCGTGCAGGCTTCTCCGAGTCTTTCAAGCTGTGTTTCTGCTGTGTTTCATGTGCGGCGTACTCGTCGGTCGCGGAGTATTGGGTTGCTTCGGCTCGGTTTTGTATGCGTGTCGGTCGTGCGGCTTGGGCTCCGTGTGACTCGGTCTGGTTTTCCATGCATTGCATCGTACTGTGCGGGTCGGAGTTCGCGGGTACGTTTCTGTCGGGTTCATTCCTGGTGCATGTCGGTCGTTTCGATTCGTGCAGTTTTCCGGCCGGATAGCTGGTTTCCGTGCGGTTCGGTCGTTCGGCTTGTGTTCCGTGCGAGTCGGTCGTGATTCACATGCATCGCATCGTACTACGCGGATCGGGCAGCGCCGGTACGTGTCGGTCGGACAATATTCCCGTACTAAGTCGGTCGGTACGTTTTCCAGCCTGAATCGGAATCGGCCCCTTTGTGTCTATAATTTTGGGGTGAATGAGCTTTGGCAAGAGAAGGTTAACTTCTGTTGCAGTACAGGTATAAAGAGCATTTTATTTATTTACAGTTTTTCTAATAGCCCTGAGGTATCTTATTTTGGTCACTTTGAAGCAATAGATGTACAGCAAGAATAGTGGAGCTAAATGGTAGCACTTTGTGTAACGAAATGCATTGAATAATTCTCCTGTAGAATTCAGGCCCTTATTTATGAGGGCCTGCGCTGCGATTGCGTCACTATTTTTGACGCTGCGGCAGCGTAAACAATGCACCACACTGCGCCCTATTTACAAAGTGACGCATCTAGGCAGATGCGTTAATCTGTAAAGCCATGAGCTACTTTATACCTACATCAGGTATGATGTATGCAGTGTGGGCGTTCCCACGTAAAAAAGCCTTGTAGAAGTGGCGCAGTGAAATCTATGAGATTTCACTGTGCCACTCCTATGACATGACTCCGTCACAATCCTTACGCCTGCTTCAAGCAGGCATAAGGAGTGACGCAGGGCCATTACTATGACTTGACTCCATCACAGTCCTTACGCCTGCTTCAGACAGGCGTAAGGAGTGACGCAGGGCCTTTTGCCTGGGACTCGCCCCATGTGTAATGACACATTGCAAGAGCTGCGTCTGTTTACCAACACACTCCAGCAATGCGTCATTACTGCACCACCAGATACGTCAGGATTCCTGACGCATCTGTGCAATCCTTGTGACATGGAGCTCCATAGTGTAAATACGGTGCATCCATGGTGTTGCAAGGATGGCGCAATGGAAAGTGTTGCATTGCTTTTTTTCCCCAGACATGCACCACTTTCCATAAATGAGGCCCTCAGTTGTTACCCTCTGCGTGACTGGTTCTCATTCAGATGCCAGCTTCAACGTCTCCGTTATCAGAGCGTTTCTCAAGTACAATTGTTTGGAACAATATGAATCCCAACTTGACAGCAGATCAAAGACCCCAGTTCTATGTACTTCTGATAATCTACCTCCACATTTGAGTTGTTGAATTAGTTTACAGGTGGCTGATCAAAGAGCTCGGACTGTCATGTATTTAGGTGCCAGTTTTATTAGAGTTCTAGTTCTCGTCCACATTAGGTCTTGGCTACGGTGAATAAAAATGTGAAATTTGAGTCTATAATGATCATGGTTTTGTTTACTTAGGTTGGGATGTAATCTAGCAGCCTAATCCTGCATGGTCTACAGTTTACCTAAAATTTTGTTGGGAAGTCCAGTGTCAATGAAGTTGTTGCTGTAGTGAGGGCAAGGGTTAGATCTTTCCTGTTTTTTTTTTGTGGTATATTTTTATTGAGAAGTACATGTCAGTTTATAAACAATACATTAAAAAAGGAGTATAAACAAATCAAATTATGGCCACACAATAAATTACTATGAAATGTTAACTTCTCAGATTTCTAAATATAAAAAGATAATACAGATATCAAAAGATACAATAGCTAAGGTACTCATAAAACCTGGAAAGGAAGGAATAGGAAAGGTGGACTAGGGAGGAGATGATATAGATAGTATACAATATGTAGTAAACCATGTATTATAGATAGTTGGAAGATAGTAGCGATAATATCATACAAATATAATATTTCAAGTGAAGATATTCCCACTAACTCAACAATTTCCAATAGGTGAACGGTAAGTCCTAATTAAAAAAAAAAAAAACAGTGTTACTGGCTAAAGAATCAACAGTCCTAATGATAACATCAACAGCATAAATATAAATAATGATGGTAATGAATTAATAAGGAAATGAAAAAAGAAGTGATTCCCTTATTGTAGTTCCTAATTAGAAGAAAAATCTGAAATATTACCAGATATAGAATTTTTATTAGCTAGAAAGGGGTTCCAAATTTGGATGAAAGTTCCAACATTGTCCTGCAATCTATAAATGAGTTTTTCATATGATGCTATTTTATACATTTCAATAAGCCATTCACCATGTGTAGGGCATTGTGGTGTTCTCCAATGTCTTAATATACAAATGTTTCCTACAGTGAGTGCAATAGCTATCAATCGTCTTGTATGGTTTGTGAGATTTGGGAGATCAGTAACATCATGTAATAGAACTAATTTTTCCGTTAAAGGAATGGACACTTGTATAGCTCTGTGTAGAGAGGCAGTTATGGAAGACCAATATTCCTTCAAAATTGGGCATCGGAATAAAATGTGTAGTATATCGCAGTCCTCCTGTGGGCACCTCCAACAGGTAGATTGGTGTAGTAAACCTGCTGACTTGAGTTTTTGTGGTGACCAGTACCAGTTATGAAGAATTTTGAAAAGAGTAAATTTCATTCTGGCCTCTCTGATTCCCTTATCCATGTTCATAATAACATCCTCCCATTCCTCATCGGAATAAGCTACAGTAATTAACCCTTGCCATTTGACATGAAGTTGTGCTGGTAATGGGTATGAGTGTAATTTATGTACTATGAGATTATAAAATCCAGAGACTGCGCCTTTGAATTTCCCCCAAATTTTTAAGTATTGTAACACTGGGGAATCCTCAACTATCCAAGGAAATGGTCCTAGTCTACGAAATAGGGCTTGTTTTAGTTGTAAGTATTTCCCCTCTTGGGAGGGAGGGAGTTGAAACTCTATCTGAAGCATTTCAAAGGTTTTAAGCTCACCTTCTAAAGTGAGTAAGTGATCCAATGTTATAATACCTGCTCTCTCCCATATATCCCAGGATATAGTCTGTTTACCTATTCTAATATCAGCGTTATGCCATATGGGGGCCTTTCCATGCAGTCTTGGATTACTCTTAAGGAGTTTGTGGGCATGTATCCAAATCTTAAGCATAGATTGAATAATAGGGTTGGGAGTTTGTAAAGCAGGTGATTTATGAGTGTAAAACATGTGCAAACCTGAAGTTACCTGTACAGTTTGTCTTTCAATGAGAACCCATAGTGGGGGATCATCCTGTCTGGGCCAAAGATAAACCAATTGAGATAAATGGAGGGCTGTATAGTAATGCTCAATACACGGTAAACCAAGACCCCCATATCGCCTGTGAGCAATCAATTTTGAGATTTTAAGTCTAGGTCTCAGGGATCTCCAAATAAAGGTTTTAACACCTTTGTCAATATCTCGCAATATTGATATTTTAACTGTCAAAGGCAACATACCTAAAACATAAGTGAAACGGGGCACTATAATCATTTTCACTGCCTGTACTCTACCCCAAAAGACAAGTTAAGATGGGACCATTTTTCATACTCTGACTTCGTTTTGGCAATAAGTGGATCTAAGTTATCTTGAATCATACGTTCTAAACCTGTGTTGATGTAAATACCTAGATACTTCAGGCGGTCCACTTTCCATTGAAAATTATAGCCCAAAATAGCTGCTTTCGTTGTACCCCTGGACAATGGTAGAGCTTCACTCTTATTCCAATTGACTTTGTAGCCAGAAATGATTGAGAAGCGAGAAATGGTAGACATGAGTCTAGGGAGTGAAGTAGGCAGATCAGTAAGTGTGAGCAATATGTCATCTGCATAAAGAAGTATTTTTGAGATCCCTGCTGGTGTAGGAATGCCTGCTATTTGTGAACACTGTCTTATTGCCGCAGCCAGCGGTTCAAGTGCAAGAAGGAACAAAAGGGGCGATAAAGGGCAACCTTGGCGGGTTCCTCTTTGCACTAAAAAAGATTTTGAAAGGAAACCCCCACAATTCACTTGTGCGGATGGTGTTTCATATAACCATTTGACCTTAGAGATATATTCATTGCCTAACCCCAGCCTATCTAGTGTACGGAACATATAGCTCCATTCAATACGGTCAAAGGCCTTCTCGGCATCTAAGGATAAGGCTATTCTGTCTTCTCCAGCATCCTTGGAAAGCCAGAGTAAGTGAGCCAAAGTGCGTAGATGGTTACGAGAATTTCTGCCTGGCATGAATCCCACTTGAGAATTATGTATGAGCTTAGCGATAACTTGTTTGAGTCTTTTGGCGAGAATGGTGGCTAATATCTTTGAATCTGTATTCAGAAGGGAAATTGGATGATAGTTACTGCAGTATAATGGATCGTTCTCAGGTTTGGGAAGGACCGTTATGATAGCTTTATTTGTGAGAGAGGAGAGGCTACCAGTTTCCTCTGCTTCTTTATAGGCCTCATAAAGGGCGTCTATTGCTTCTGGTTTTACCCAACGGTAAAATTCCCCAGGAAAACCATCTTCTCCTGGTGCTTTATTGTATGGAAGATTAGAGATTGCTTGGGCAATTTCATCTTTTGTTATTCCGCCTGCCAGTATGAGCCGATCCTGTTCATTGAGGCGGGGGAGTGTTATTTTATCAAAAAATTCCTGATCTTTGTGGTGATCATCATCAACCTCTGAGCTATATAACTTCTCATAATAATCTGCAAATGTATTAGCTATTTCCTGAGTCTCAGTTATTAGCTTACCATCAGAATTATAAATAGCTGGAATAGCTGTCATAGCTTCTCTCTGTTTTAATCGTGCCGCTAGTAAACGGCCAGCTTTTTCTCCTTGTTCGTAATTTTGAGCCTTAAGTCTATATAACATATATTCTGCTTTCGAAGTATATAGTGTATTAAGCTCCATTTTAGCCTTTTCCAATCTACATCTGGAAGCTTCGGTTGGATTGGTAAAATGAGCATGTGTCAGGGTTTTGATATCATTTTCTAAAATAGTCTGTTGTTCTGTTCTACGTTTATTGGCTATGGCAGAATCTCTCATAATTTGCCCCCTAATGGTGGCTTTGCAGCTGCCCATAAAATTTGTGGAGAAGAAACTGAACCTTTGTTGTCTTTCATATAAGTAGTCAAATGTGATTGTAATTGTGATTTTTCTGTCGGTAGTTTGTATCGGGATATGTTTAAACGCCATGGTTTCCTACAAGGGCGTTTCAGACCCAAATCAAGCTGTAGACTGATAGGAGCATGGTCTGAAAGTGCAATTTCTAAAATATCACAATCAAGTACATGTGGTATGATAGAATGTGAAATAAGGAAATAGTCTATTCTAGAGTAGGAATCATGTACTGCAGAATGATATGTAAACCCCTTATCTGAAGGATGTAGTAAACTCCAAATGTCAGTCAACCCATGATCTTCACGGATGTCTCCCAGTATCGCTCTATCTCTGCCATGTGTCGTGTCTAGGGGTCCCGTTCTGTCTAAGATCACATCCGGGGCAAGATTCCAGTCACACCCCAGAGCTATTTTGGAAATTCCCATCTCTGTTATAATTCTGTTTAGATGAAGGAAAAAAGGAGCTTTGTTTCCAACGGGGGCATAAATAGACCCCACTCCTAATATGTTATTACCGATTTTAAGCTTGGCTAAAACAAACTGACCATCTTCATCTGACCAGGACTGTAGTATTTGACATTGTATTGATTTCCGTATCAGAATGGCTACACCACATTTTCTAGTAATAGTATGGGATATAGGATCTCCTGACGTGTGAGAAGGAGGTTTGCAGCTGTAAAGAATCTGGCCTACCCAATCTCGTTTTAATTTTTCAGATTCTATACCGGATAGATGTGTCTCTTGAAGGAGAGCAATATCTGTATGTTTGGAGGCTAAATAGGAAAGAATTTTCTTCCTTTTAATGTAATTAGTAAAACCATTGACATTGATGGACACAATGTGCATAGGACTAGTTGTCATGATGCTGATTGGAAATGTTAGAGTATGTTTGTATTGTGTGAGAATGTATCAAAGAGGGTAAAAAGGAAAAGGAAGGTTGATAAATGATGTGGGAATATGGTAATGGAAAATTACTGAAGCGAGAGAGAAAAGAGAAAAAAATAAAAAAATAAAAAAATTATAATTAACCTGAAACCAATATGTGCAAATATGATCACAAAATATTGTTAATGCTAAACTTCAATTGGTGTAAGTACACCGTTCTACCTGCTAGAAAGGAAAAGAACACTACAGATCAAACAATGTATATCTTTCGTCGGTGAGTCTAAACCTCAATGCGAGACGCAGACTCCGCAGGGGAGAAAACCACATGTGGTAAACAGATTATGAAAAGAACCAAGCCATGGAGTTATAAAGTCCATTTAGGAGATTTGTATATACAAATACAGTATGAGATATACATGGTGTATTGAACAACAATGTAGGAGAAAAGGAAATGAATCATATCCAACAGAGGTAATAACTGGAGTAAAACAGTAATAAAATTATATTAATACATAGCATGCATATATACTCATCTAGCTGGAAGAAGCAACAGTGGAAGGTTTAGCATCAGATACTTTATCAAAAGACGTGGATGACTTCAGAGGTGATCTTGATTTGTCTCTGGTATTTTCCTGTGTGAGTACTTCTACACAGTGGACCACTTGATCTCTGTCAGACTGTTTCTTAAATGTACGGACGTGTAATCTACCAGTACGGTGGGTTTGAGGATCATACTGTAATTGAAGTTGACTGTTCATAGTTGTTTGGGTCAGGGGTGGCGGTGTTAAGTCCATGTGATGGTCCTCTAAACTGCCCAGGAAGGGTACCAGATCTTCAGGCTCTGTATAATATCTTGATTTCCCATCCATTGTGATCCACATTGTAGCAGGTTCTAAAAGACCATATTTAATATCCCATTTCCGAAGTCTTGGCTTAAGTTGCAGGAACGCTTTTCGTTTGGCATTGGTTTCAGTGGAAAAGTCTGCAGCAATAAATACTTTATGGCCTTCTAAGTCATAAGGACCATGTTTACGAGCAGCTGTTAGTATTTGACGGACCTGTTCATGACGTAGGAGACACGCAATTATTGGTCTAGGTCTAGATTCAAGGGTTGAAGTTGAAGTTCTTGACCGAATCCTGTGAGCTCTCTGCAACTCAAGGGATGCTCAAAAGATATGTTCAGTAGCCGTGGTATCAAGGTTAGTAGCAAGCTCTTCACATCATTATTAATTTCCATTTTTTCTGGAATTCCATAAAGCGAACATTATTTCTTCGGGCCCTGTCTTCCAAATCTATTACTTTTTGATTTAAATGCCAGATATCTGGACCCCAACACTCTGCATTATCTAATCTTTCTTCCAAAAGGGTGGTTCGTTTATCTAGAGTTTCCACTTTGGTATGAAAAGAGTTTAGGTCCATCCTTATTGACTTCATTTCTGTCGCGAGATCTGAGATTTTGACATCCATAGATCCCAATCGTTGTCCCACAGCAGAGATCTCTTTTAAAATAAGGTCCATAGAAGCAGTATCTTGTGGGACAGTAGTAGAAGTGCCCGAAGGTAGAGTATTCCCTACTACTTGTGTAAACAAAGGCTTTCTATTAGGTTTTCCACTGGCCATACTGTTATACTTTAATGTAAAGAGAAGACAAGAAATAAGTGCTGCCTAGTAACCAAATATGATATCCAGTCGCCTCACAAAGCAGTTGGGTAGTAGCACTACAAGCACAAATACATATTTGGATATGGACAGACTTCTGGGATTCTCAAAAATTATGGCTGCATGTTTTCAAATAAGGGGTGCTCAAAAACAGTCTATTAGAAATGTCACTCAGTTTTCCCCTGTTTATCTAAGTTCGCTCTGCACTCTTTGCTGGTAGGACTTTCCTTGTCTTCTTAAATGTGTAGCAGAGGCTAAGCTCAGAGTTGAAAGTTCTTATATGCTTCTCCTGTGTCCTGAGCAATTCAAAAACAATTCAAAAACAGGCAGCAGTCTTTCCACTGATAGAGCGCCATGTCCTTGTGAAATTTGTAGGGGTGCATCATAATCACCGTTAGTACGCACCCGCATATATCCAGCTATATATCAATGAATGGGCAGCAAATTGTAGTTCTAAATTGTATTCATTAGAGTGAATAAGAAATGTAATTGTGCTATTTTAATCATGCAAATGAAACGCTTAACTGAATCATGTGTAAACCAATGCATAAGATGAATCAGCCCATTGGTAATCGAGCTGCAGTAGTTTAAACGTGTACCATATAAGTTGTACGTGTAGTTCACTTTTGCATATGAAATATAATGAGCCAATGCTTATAGACGTGATTAAGATTTGTGTGTTTAAATTGTGTAAAGGCCTGACTGCATATACGACAGGGAAAGGCCTGTTTGTTCTTATGTTAGCTTATTTTGCAGGCAGAGGAGGTTCTCTTGGAAAGGCTCTCTGGGCACCGAAATTAGATTTAATTAGCACAGTAGAGGGTTTCTGTTGAACGTATCTTCTGTTGCAGGTGCAAGGACACATGCCTCGTTAGTAAAGACTGGCTCTTTGTTTCATAAGTTAGAGCGATGGGAGGCATGAAGATGGGAGTGCAATGGAATTTAGGGATGATACTTTCAGCGGAGAAGGTGCCTGGGACTCAAGGTCATCGCAACCGTCCAGGATGAAGTAACCGTTTCGATGGAAAAGTACAAGAAAGAAGACCTGGCCAAAGAGGCGTGACAAAAGGCGTGTTCAATTGTATTGGGTTTTGTATTAGGGATAGTGCCCCGAGGGTGGAGGGCAGAGAAGAGGTAGAGGAGAGCAGAGAGGAGGACAGAGAGGGATTTGGTGAAGGAGCATCTTAAAATCTGAGCTTAAGTACTGAGTGAGTGTACTTCTTAGGAAGTCTTCACTTCTGACACCTTTTACGTACTCTTGCCTGGGAAATTCGTTAAGTAGGTATGTCACCTTAGAGTAGGGACAGTCAAGGGGTTTCCTGTTTGTTTAGATAAATGAGGAATAACAGAGATTGGAGCTATTATTGCTTGCCTAATACTTCTGGAGTTAACGATTCTTCTCATCCTGAGTCGGATGAGACTCCTGCGTAGGATGCTATTTGTATTAGTGCCCATTTATTTCTTTAACCTCGTGTTGAGGTGCTTGCACGTGCAGTTATTCTTGGCTGTAATAAACCCACGAAACCAAATTCGGAGTCAGTAGTCTTTGTAGGAAAACCAGATTGAAGAAGAAATGATTGCATAACTGGAAAAGATTTTCTTCCCTTTACACTATTCAGCAGGTAAAAAGATCCTGGCGACCTGAGGATCCTTAGAAAGGATAAGATAAGGATCAGCGTTATCAGTTGGTAGCAGAGTAGGATGGTTTCCTCTGATAGTAAGGGGAGATCTAGATTAGGATGAGAGATTAGTTGCCCCATAGAACCCCAGTGATGGTGATCCAGTGGATCGCAAGAGGAGGACGTCGGCGGTCGCTGAAAACTGACGGAGAGTGACGGTGCAGCGGAAGTAGCAGTTCCTGGTAGAGTGAGTATGAAAAGGGTGATGGTTGTTAGATTGCGGTGTTTAATTGTTGTGTAATGTCTTGCGGAGTTGGAATGAGAGTTGTGTGATTGAGGATTGGACCGTGAGCGCGCGCGGGGCCGAGAGATATTGTGGTGTAGAAGACACCCAGAATAGAGATTGTTGACCAGAGATGGTGGGGATCACGAGACGTCATTGATCAAACCACCGAAGATAGGGAGCAAATGTGTGAGTGTGTGAATAACCGACGCTGGTCGTGGGTTGTTGTGTGCAGAATTTAGAATGGTTGAATCCTATCGATTGTATTAAAGGTGATTGTCCGGTCGTTTCGCGGACAGACGGTTGCCAGATTGAGGTCAACAATTTCGAGAGGCTGATCGGTCATTGGAGGACCGACAGTCAGAGAGGTAATTGTTCGATAGTATGGACCATTGCTTCAGAGTGTGATTGAGACACGTGCGAACGAGAATGAGAGAATTAGCAAGGAGGGGAACTGCTGCGGGCGGAGGAAGCGTGACGTCAGACAGTGCCGCGCTGTGATAGGCCGGTTGGCGTGAGCCGCGCTGGTATTGGTGGATTGAACCAGGAAGCGAAAACAAAATATTGGGTGCGAACAGATATCTGCTTTACCATGAAATGTTTTAAAGTTTTACGAGAACTTTGCAGAGGTGACAGACATGTGGTTACTCGGGTGGAGAGGAAGCCCCTCCCGAGGATACGCCGGCACATTATATGGCTACGAATGTAGGATTGCATACTATAATTTGGCTTGAGAACTGGCATAAAATGACAGAAGGGGAAGGAGAATTGACTTTCCCACGCTATGGCTCTTTCAGGTTAGAGGTGTTGTACCAGCTAAAGACTATAATGGCTTCTTTACGACCACTGCCTAGACCGACACAGTTTGAGGCGGTACATGCATGGATTAGGGCAGCGTATGACAGGAAAAGAGATAAGAGCCAGGAAAGGGTGAAGAAATCGATCAGGGCCTTCCAAGATGCGAGATGGGATGCACTAGAGAAAAAGTGGAGGGTGGAAACGATTGAAGGAGATAGGTTGTACCCACTGTTAATAAAAGGTGGGAAGATAACAAGGTTTGAAGAGGACGACAGTGATACAGATGACAGCCTGTTAGATAGGTTGCTAGCAGAGAGACCACCCCCATTTAATCCAGATTTAGAAGAGGGAAAATCAACTTCAGCAGTGGAACGGGGTGAAACGCAGAATCAGACTAACATGAGAGTAGTGGGAAGGATTTCCACAGGAACAGAGGGAGCGGCAGCACAGCCTTCGATAGGGAATACCCGATTACCGGACTCCCTGACAGTACCGGTTACCATTGGCCCTATAGTACCGGTATATGACCCAGACCGAGTAAGAGAAGGAAGTTCAGTACAGACGAGAGGAGAAGAAGGAACTAGTGCTAGTGGGAATGGGTTCGGAGTACAAGTGATTCACTTCCCAAGGCCACTAGACACAAGTACGCCATTACCAGCCATTGCAGACTCCTCTTTTAGACAGGAGGACGAGAGACCAGTCAGACCAAGGTCTTTGCATGAATCTCAGTCAGCTGTGAGGATGTGGACACCGACAGTAAGGAATCAAAGTGATAGAATGCCAGGTGATAGGGAGCGAGAAATTTCCGAACCCAGATCAAGCTTTAGGAATACGATAGGAGAGAGCAAGTCACAAGAACAAAGTGGCGACTATGATGAGCAGAATGGCGCAGCTTGTCGAGAAATACTAAGGAGTGCAGTACAGGCAAGGTTGCTGGACGTAGTAAGGTTAAAAGCAGAAGTAGACAAAATGATTAGCGGAAGTCTACCTTTGGAAAGAATAGAAATTTATGGGTCAGATGAGCTGCTTTTCATAGCAAAAGATGTAACTTGGAAAGCAAGGATAGCACATGAGAAATTGACGGCATTGGCCAGGAGATATGAGGTAGATTTGAATAAAACAAAAACATTGCAAGGACCACATAGGTTGCAATATAGTGATCAGGAATTAGAGGAGAAAAGGATCACATGATTAAGGACGCACACCAAAGATCTGATTGTAGGGATGCGCATATGGAATTTGTTGGACAAATGGGAGGAGAGGTGGTCAAAGAAGAAAATAGTCAAGAGAATTGAGGGAGAAACGCCGCCTCCGGGGGCGACGGGCGTTGGAAACTTTCCTTTACGGGAAGTACAGAACGGAGGGTACGTATATGTGCCGTGGAGCAGAGGTGACTTGGCTGCGTTTACAAATGACTTTCCTCGGCTGAGGGAGAAACCCGCAGAGTGGTACAAACAGGTTGAGCGGTTTGTTAAAATTTCGAAGGTGCTATGGACTGATTTGAACACCTTGTTTGACATAGTGGTGCCGGGAGATTTGTGGACAGCTTGTAAAATTGCCGTTGAGTGGCCGACTGTTGAACCTGAAAGGGATGCTGTCACGAATGGCCCATCACCCCTGGTTATGAAAAAGTTCGAGCAAGTGATTACATGGTTGAAACTGAAGATTTCGCCTCAAGATATAGATTGGGTCAAGATAGACCGAACTGTGCAGGAACCTAAAGAAACAGTGCATGAATATTACGAAAGACTTTTGCAAGCTTTTAAACAGTATAGTGGATTAGATGCATTAGATCCCAAGGATATGGGACAGTTTGTCTCAAAGTTTGTGCTGGGTCTGAGACCAGAAGTCAGCCTCATGATACAGCACCATTTGATCTGTTGGCAGAATAAGCCGGTAGATGAAATCTTGTGGAATGCGAGGTATTGTAGCGATGAAGTGGACTCGAAGCATCGGAAGCTAAAGGACAAATTGATGCTCGTTCAGATGCAGACAGCTCAGGTCCAGCCTAGTGGAGGGACCTTAGGAAGAAGACAGAGAAATTACCAAGGGAACCAGAATGGGCAAGGCCAGGGAAAGGGGAAACCCATAGATCCCAAGACGGGGGTGGATGTGGCGACACTGAAGAAGACCTCTGCGTGTCATTTTTGTCACCAGATCGGGCATTGGAAGCGCGAGTGCCCTTTTAACCCAGCCAACCAAGTGCAGCAGGAGACGGAAGGGGTTCAGGCACCCGTGACGGAGATAGTCAATACTGTAATGAGGCCCAGATCGATGAAAGGGGGGGCCCAAAACCAACAAGTACAGGTCCCACAGCCACCAACGATCCCGCACACCATACGAACTTATCAGCAAATGCCCCTTTTCGAAGGGAATGATGAGTATAGCCCCGACCCATTATCCTGACGGTGCCTGAGGGGGAGGAAGACTGCACTCTTGGAGCAGTCTTGGAGGTAGACCAGAGAGGACCTTTGTGGAGGCAGACATTGATGGTCATCCTACCACACTTTTGGTCGACACTGGTGCTACCCGGTCTACTGTAAGATCAGCAGTAGTCCCCAATCTACCCCTCTCGGGACAATCGATCCAAGTTGTTGGAGTAGCGAACAAAAGAATAAACAGTCCACTGACCGAACCGATCCCAGTAAAGATAGGAGCTTTCCAAACCAGACATCAGTTTGTGGTGTGCGATACGAGTCCAGTTTGCCTTCTGGGAAGAGATCTGCTCTGTAAATTGAACTGCACTATTTATTGCACACCCAGGGGAGTGGAGGTTCAGACGAGGGACGATGATGCTACCTTTAAAGTTGCTAATCAGCATCTGTGGATAGACTTGTATCCAATGGTGACCGTGGAGGAACTTCCACCGGATTTGAGAGATACCGTGTCACCTGAGGTATGGGACTTCACAGGAGAAGAGATAGGACTAATTAAAGGAGTTGAACCTGTGCAGATTCAGGTGAAACAGAATGTTGAGTTCCCTAGAACGCCTCAGTACAATCTGTCGCCCGAAATGATCGCGGGGATTAAACCTGTAATCGAGACTTTCATAAAGAAAGGCATTCTGAAAGAGATTAGAGGTAGCCCTGTAATTCACCTATTATGGGACTACAGAAACCGAGCGGGAAATTCAGGATCGTGCAAGACCTGCGAAAGGTCAACACGATAGTTGTCCCTTGTTGTCCAGTGGTACCGAATCCATCAGTGATACTGTTTCAGATCCCATGTGAAGCCGAGTGGTTTACTGTCATTGATTTGTGTCAAGCATTCTTCTCGATACCGCTCCATGAGGAAAGTCAATTTCTTTTTGCATTCCGGCTGGAAAATCGTGTGTTAACATGGTGTCGTATCCCTCAAGGGTATACAGAAAGTCCGTCGATCTTTAACCAGATCCTGAAAAAGAATCTTGAGAGTCTCGTATTGCCGCAGAACTCAGTTCTTGTGCAATACATAGACGATCTCCTTGTTGCCTCGAAAATGGAAGATGCTTGCAGGATAGACACGGTAGCCCTGTTGAACCACTTAGCAGAGAACAGGCACAAGGTGTCCCCAAATAAGTTGCAGTACTGTTTGAATGAGGTACAGTACTTGGGACACAGATTAGAAAAAGGCAAGAGGAAGGTGTCACCTGACCGAATTGAGGCAATAATGAACATGGCAATGCCTACCACACAGAGAGAAGTCAGGATGTTTTTGGGAATGGTCGGCTATTGTCGGCAATGGATACCTAGTTTTTCCTTGAGAGCAAAGCCTTTACAGAGGCTTACGCACAAGGAGGTGAGTGATCCGGTACCATGGGACGAGGAGTGCTTGATGTCATTCCTAAAACTGAGAGAGGAGTTGTGTAGTGCCCCAGCTCTGGGAATGCCTGATTACAACAAGGCCTTTTCACTGTTCTGTTGTGAGAGAGAAGGATGTGCATTAGCAGTCTTAGCTCAGAACCATGGAGGTGTCCGTAGACCAGTTGCCTACTTTTCAGCTACTCTAGATCCAGTAGCTTCTGCGTTGCCCGGATGTCTAAGATCCGTTGCTGCAACAGGTGTCAGCATTGAAAGATGTGAAAGCATTGTAACGGGACATCCTTTGACTGTACATGTGCCACACTCGGTTGAATTGTTGATGACCAGGACTAAGACGCAGCACCTAACGAATAACAGGTTAACGAGGTATGAGCAAGTCATACTCGCCACAGAGAATGTGACGCTGAAAAGGTGCTCTTTCTTAAACCCTGCGACATTGATGCCCATACCGAATGCGGATGATGAAGATTGTGCGGACCATGATTGTCTTGACGTGACTGAACTTTGCACCAAACCAAGACCTGACATTGTCGATTAACCATTGACTGACCCAGATGACATTTTCTTTGTCGATGGTTCATGCCTAAGAGACAGTGTTGGCCAACTAAGAGCAGCGTTTGCTGTATGTACCATTTCAGGAGTGGTTGAGGCGGCCTGCCTAGAAGGAGTACGCTCCGCGCAGGTAGCTGAAATCATTGCTTTGACTCGTGCCTGTTTGGCCGCTGATCAAATTCGAATCACGATTTATACGGACAGTCAATACGGGTTTGGTGTAGTTCATGACTTCGGACAGCTGTGGTCCCAGAGGGGATTTTTGACATCATCTGGCTCACCCATTAGGAATGGAGAACATGTAAGACAACTGTTAGATGCATTGCAATGTCCGAAGGAAATCGCTGTTGTGAAATGCACTGCACACGGGAAGGGGGAGGATTTTGTGTCTTTAGGAAACTATTATGCGGACGAAGTTGCCCGCTTCTGTGCAGAACAGGGATGCATATTTACAGAGGGTTACACAGGAGAGAGCCAAGAAAGAATTGAACTCAACATGATGTTGGCCATGGCAGACACTTGGGAGGAGCTCAAGCGACTGCAGGATGAAGTTTCAGATCAGGAACGGAACGGATGGATCAAAGCAGGGTGCGAAAGAGGGGATGTGGATGTTTGGGTCTCCAGTGATGGGAGAGCTGTATTACCAGAGAATCTGCTGAGTCCGATGGCGAGACTGATACATGGATCGGTACACCTTGGTAGAGATGCAATGATGCGTGTGTTTAGACAGATGTGGTATAATCCACGATTTCGTGCAATGGCTGAAACTGTTTGTCAGAGGTGTGTCACGTGTCAGCAGATGAATGCTGGAAAGAAAACAGTAGTTACCTTAAGTCACATTGGGAGGTCAGGAGGGCCCTTCAATAGGATACAGTTAGACTTCGTGGAAATGCCTAAGTGCAATGGGTTGAGATACATCTTGGTGCTGGTATGTGTATTCTCACGGTGGGTGGAGGCTTACCCAACACGCAGGTGTGACACTCTCACAGTGGCTAAGTTATTGTTGAGGGAGCTCATCCCGAGATTCGGGATCCCAACCTCTTTGGAATCAGATAGAGGAAGACACTTCCACAGTGAAATCATGAAGTTACTCTGTGCCGCATTGAATATTGATCAGAGACTCCATTGCAGTTACCGACCAGAGGCTTCTGGGATGGTGGAGCAAGTTAATGGGACTTTGAAAGCCCGGATGGCAAAAATGTGTTCGTCAACGTCTTTGAAGTGGCCGGATGCACTGCCACTCGTGCTGATGAGCATGAGAAGTGTCCCGGATAGGAGAACTGGGTTGTCCCCTCATGAGATCCTGATGGGGAGGGCAATGCGGTTGCCAGCAGTACCAGCTACAGCTTTGATAAACATCACTGATGACTTGATTCTCGATTACTGTAAAGGACTATCTGATGTGGTCCGTTCTGTGTCCCAGCAGGTACAAGCTGCAGCTGTTCCGGCCTCGAGTGTCTGTGCCACGACCTGTGTCCCGGCGACTGGGTGCTTGTTCGAAAGCACGTAAGGAAGAGCTGTCTGGATGTTCGGTGGCGAGGCCCGTACCAGGTGATACTGGTCACGAACACAACAGTGAAGTGTGGAGGATTGCCGAACTGGGTACATGCCTCCCATACCCGCAGAGTTTCAGCACCCTTGGAAGAAACAGCTCCTCTCGTAACTGAAAATCCAGCTGATGTGGCAGGGCCACATGAGAGGACAAGTCAAGCTGTAAGGGTCGCTGACACAGCTGGTGGTGCACCAGAACAAGCTGAAGGAGGTTTTGACAACCTAAACCTCGACTCTGACTCAGAAGACAGAGGTGGTGCAGAGGGTGGAGTAGAGTCAGATTCAGCAGAAAGAGGAAGTGGTGTACTGGGTATAGCAGGGGAAGGCGGAAGAACGACCAGAAACAAGGAAGGTTGGCCTGAAAGACAGAGGCGACTGAATCTGAGGTTGGCACCTGAAAGAGATCTTGCTCCAGTGTCTGAAGTCTCTGAGACGGAAGCAAGTGACGAAGAGCAGACTCAAGAGGGCAGGCAAAGGTCAAAAAGAACGAGAGTACCCTGCCGAAGATACTCTACCCCTGAGTGGACTTACACGGTGACTGATGCAGGGGGTAGTGAGTACGGGGAGACTAAGGTCTGTGCAAGTGGTCAGCAAGAGCCCGAATGTGGTAGTGAAGGTGGTGCTGTTGTTGCCAGGGCTCGAAGTCGAAGGAATACTGACCCTCACCGTTCCGAATCCCCCGCTTCTGAGTAAAGTCCGACAAATGGTTTTGCATTGAATCGAATTTCCGTCTTTTAGGTTTGAGCCGTCTTCACACGAAATGGTAATCCTGCGTCTTGAACTTTTGTATCACGTTCTGGAAGTGCTTACTAATGATCTTATTGTGGATGAAATATAACCTGTTGTAAATAAAAAGTCTAAAGAAGAAGATAACCTAGATCCGAGTGAAAGAAGAATAAACTTAGGGATTTTCCCCAGAAGAGGAACAAAAACCTAGGGAAGTCTTTTTCTGGACTATGTAAATAAGAGACTGTTGTTGAAAGGGGATTTCCAGAGGTTTCAAGTGTTGTTTGAACTGGTTAAACAAGACACGAGTGGAAGAACAAAGACTTTTGAGTGTTCATTACTGAAACCAAGAACTTTTGAGAAAGATCGAAATCATGGAGGTTGGAGATCCGAACCGTAGATCTAAAATGATTGTAGGCATACTCATAGGTGTTGTGATATTTTTATAATCGTAGTAATTGTAGTCTCATATACATTTCCACATGAGCTAGAAGTGCAGGGGGTGCCAGGGACTCCTACACCTACTACACCTAGCCAAAAAGGGGTAACCATAGGAGCTAACAAGACTTTGCTGATAGAAGAAAGTGTAGATTGCATGTAGATTTGTCTAGAAGTGATTTCAAGCTTAATGCTTACGCCAAGCTGCTATACGAGTATGTGGATGCGATGGATGCGAAAGATTGTTATGTGTGTATGCAGTTGCCTGCTTCAGTGGATGAGGGTATTAGATATCACCATCTTCCACTGACGTATGGAATTTCATGTAGTCTGTTACTTAGTCTATTCTATGAAAGAGATCAGTTTGAGTATTTCTTTTCCAATTACGATGCAGTGCTTCCTGAAGTCCCAGCTTACAAACATTTGAATAAGTACGACTACTATAAATCAGAGGATAGACTTAGGAAGTTCTTCATACCGTCTTTGGAATTGGACACAGCCTATGCCCACCGACATAATTTGACGTGCTCATTATCAGATGTAGAAAAGAAGTTTGTAGATCAGGTAGAAGATAGGTATAGAAAATTGACACAGACACGAGACACGGGGCATAGCAAAGTGGATTGGACAGATGAGGAAAAATTGCACCGGACAAAAGGAAGTTATGGTCCTATAGCTTTGTACAAAGAGCAGAGGGGAAAGCTGTGTGTGAGACGATATCAGACCTACTATGAAAAGGTTCCTGTGGGACAGAGTACGTGTGATCATGTTTTCACTATGGCAGATGTGGCTAAGAATTTTCTCCAGGGCCCTGTACAAGTGATACCTACGGTGTATTTTGTGTGTGGAAGGAATGCTTATGTGAGGTTACCTGCGAATTGGTATGGTACATGTTACTTGGGAATAATATTTCCAAAGATTTACCATACAGAGGATTTGGAACTTCTGGAAGGTGGAAAGCATTCGAGAGTGAGGAGAGGTGCGAGTGCAGGGGTCGTAGTGGGAGATATCTTTGGAGCCATGATACCGAGTTTGGGAGTGATCTTGAATGATGTGAAGATCCGGAGACTGGCGACTGTGATAGACGAACTATCGATGAATACAGCAAAATCGTTGGTACTGGTGGAAGGGGAGATGCTGTCGATAAGGACGATGGTTTTCCAAACCGCCTTGCTTTGGATGTCTTACTGGCAAAAGAGGGCGGAGTCTGTAAATTATTGAGGGTTCAAGAGTGCTGTACTTATATACCAGACCACAGCAAGGATCTGGAGAAATATATAAGTAACATCACTACTATTCACACGAAGATAGCGGACTTGACTGAAGAGGGAGCTTGGGAGAAGGTTGGCAAGGGATTTGGTCAAGTGGGAAGCTGGTTTGCGAATTTGGGAAAGGGATTCCTTGGCTATGTTCTGAGACCTCTCCTTATCGTAGTGGTTTGTGTGGTTTGCCTGTGGGGTCTGATCAAAGCTTTCAAGTGGTATCGAGCAGGCCGAGTTGAGAGAGCTCTGAGAGAAAATGAGACGAGAATGGCTAGACTGCGGGACAGTCAATATCAGAGACTCAAGAGAATGGAGAATCACAGATCAGGGAAAATGGCAACGAGTTCTGTTTAGGTCGGTTCTTTCTCCAAGGGAGTTGAATAAAATGTGATGACAGGAGTCATCAAAGGGGGGAACTGATAGAGCGCCATGTCCTTGTGAAATTTGTAGGGGTGCATCATAATCACCGTTAGTTCGCACCCGCATATATCCAGCTATTTATCAATGAATGGCCAGCAAATTGTAGTTCTAAACTGTATTCATTAGAGTGAATAAGAAATGTAATTGTGCTATTTTAATCATGCAAATGAAACGCTTAACTGAATCATGTGTAAACCAATGCATAAGATGAATCAGCCCATGTGTAATCGAGCTGCAGTAGTTTAAACGTGTACCATATAAGTTGTACGTGTAGTTCACTTTTGCATATGAAATATAATGAGCCAATGCTTATAGACGTGATTAAGATTTGTGTGTTTAAATTGTGTAACGGCCTGACTGCATATACGACAGGGAAAGGCCTGTTTGTTCTTATGTTAGCTTATTTTGCAGACAGAGAAGGTTCTCTTGGAAAGGCTCTCTGGGCACCGAAATTAGATTTAATTAGCACAGTAGAGGGTTTCTGTTGAACGTATCTTCTGTTGCAGGTGCAAGGACACATGCCTCGTTAGTAAAGACTGGCTCTTTGTTTCATAAGTTAGAGCGATGGGAGGCATGAAGATGGGAGTGCAATGGAATTTAGGGATGATACTTTCAGCGGAGAAGGTGCCTGGGACTCAAGGTCATCGCAACCGTCCAGGATGAAGTAACCGTTTCGATGGAAAAGTACAAGAAAGAAGACCTGGCCAAAGAGGCGTGACAAAAGGCGTGTTCAATTGTATTGGGTTTTGTATTAGGGATAGTGCCCCGAGGGTGGAGGGTAGAGAAGAGGTAGAGGAGAGCAGAGAGGAGGACAGAGAGAGATTTGGTGAAGGAGCATCTTAAAATCTGAGCTTAAGTACTAAGTGAGTGTACTTCTTAGGAAGTCTTCACTTCTGACACCTTTTACGTACTCTTGCTTGGGAAATTCGTTAAGTAGGTATGTCACCTTAGAGTAGAGTAGGGACAGTCAAGGGGTTTCCTGTTTGTTTAGATAAATGAGGAATAACATAGAGATTGGAGCTATTATTGCTTGTCTAATACTTCTGGAGTTAACGATTCTTCTCATCCTGAGTCGGATGAGACTCCTGCGTAGGATGCTATTTGTATTAGTGCCCATTTATTTCTTTAACCTCGTGTTGAGGTGCTTGCACGTGCAGTTATTCTTGGCTGTAATAAACCCACGAAACCAAATTCGGAGTCAGTAGTCTTTGTAGGAAAACCAGATTGAAGAAGAAATGATTGCATAACTGGAAAAGATTTTCTTCCCTTTACACTATTCAGCAGGTAAAAAGATCCTGGCGACCTGAGGATCCTTAGAAAGGATAAGATAAGGATCAGCGTTATCACCACTTCAAGAAAGGGAATTTCTCTGAACTCTTTAGAATCAGGCTGTTTCCTGACAGAATGAATAGTTTTTTCACAGACTTCTGGGATTCTAAAAATTATGGCTTCATGTTTTCAAACAAGGGGTGCTAAAAAACAGGGTATCAGAAATGCCACACAGCTTTCCCCTGCCTAGCCATATTCCCTCTACACTCTCTGCTGACAGGAATTCCCATGTTACGTATCAGTGTGAGAAATACAACAGCAATTCAAAAACAATTCAAAAACACACAGCAGTCTTTCCACTTCAAGAAAGGGAATTTCTCTTAACTCTTTAGAATCAAGCTGTTTCCTGACAGAATGAGTCTTTTTCACAGACTCTCTCAGCTACAGAAATGGTGCTCTAATTTTCCCTCCACACCTCTACACAGAGGCGGCCATTTCAGTCGGTGGCCAGACTCCGCCCCCTCTAGATCCTTCCTGTTGTTTTGAAGTTGTGGAAGGCTTTCCCAAAGCATGTAGTGGTGGAACACTCGCTTTAGAGCGTCATTGATCTGGGGAGTGGAGGTTGGATCTGCATCGAAGTTTTTTACTTCATGATACGGTTAGCAGCGATCCCAGACACGCTGAAACACAAACAATCGTCATGTTAAGGATAGACTTGAGCACCAGTTGTTGGATTCGAGGAAGAGACTTCTAGACACTGCAGAGGCAGCCTGTGTAGTGCTATTTGATCTGTGAATTAGATTAGTGAATGTGAATTAGTTTTCATATTGTGGATGTGTTTCCATGGGAAGAGCTCATGAGGGGGGCGCTCCAAATGGACCACTGGGAACAGGGAGTATTCGCTTTAACATCAAAGAGCAGGCAGGGGCTAATCCCTTTTAATGAATGGCTGTTCGCAGGAGGTGACAACATGTGCTGGGACAGACACAGGTAATCATAAGACATTTTTTTGGGTGGCTGAAAGATATTGACAAAGCATGTAAAGTTAGGACTTACGATCTATTCAACTATTTTGTGGCAGACTTGTGGCTGTGCTTATACATAACAGGAAGGTGTGGGAGAGAATCTGCTGCATCGCTAAATACTTATAAGGTCCTAAAGGCGAGACCTATTGGCTATGCGAATGCTTGCTTATATTTATCTCCCACCCAACCCTACTACAGCCCCCCTAACACCCCCACCACCCCGCCCCTACCCTTCCCATTATCTTCCCTTCCCCCAAGCCTTTTCAAAACCTGGACCCCCACCCTTTTTCCCTTCCCTTGGCCCCCTCCAGCCCTGATAAGTATACAGACCGCACATCGGTCTGCAGGGAAGATGGAGGCAGGCTCTTCGAACCATGGTGATTTATTACCAACAACCAACTAACAGCTCTACATCACCCACCACCTATTCAATATGCGGCAAGGTTCTATTCAATCAACTATTATAAACCCCAACTCCCTCTGTCAATTCTTCGATGCAGCCCATAGAGAGTAGTGAGAGGGAAAAAAAACAAAAGGAAAAAAGAGAAAAAACAATCCCAGAATAGAGAGTCAATTCAAAGGGAGGGTAAACACACCACTTCCAATTACACTAATGATCCCAACACTATACTCTTGTCCTTTGCCTTAAATTCTGAAGTGAAGAACCATGTCAGGCCCCCCCAGATCACTTTTAAGCGTGCAGGGTCCACCAGATATGCCTGAGCACCCTTGTCTTGAAAGAGCCTGATTACTTGCCACAAGTGCCACCATCTTTCCACCGTTATATGACAAAAGCCAGGTCTGACAAAGAACGAGACATTGCCACTGATCCGCTACGCTTCAGGCCTGACTTTCTCAAAGATTAACTGTCTCAGGAGAAAGTTACCAAAGTATACCAAGATGGCTCGAGGCTTTGAATCCTCTTTGACCAGCTCTCTTGAGACTAAGGGCACCATGTGAGCGTGATGCACCTCTTGAGACCAGTTCCATCCCTCTAACTCTGGGAAAGGTGTAGTAGTTCTACCATATATGCACTGATGTCCATTCCCTCCTGGCACCCCCCAGAACCGCAAGTCGTTGGCGATTTTCCTGATCCTCTAGCTTCCACTGGATATCTATGAGATGTGATTAATGCACCTCTGTCTGCAAGCGTGTGCCTGCCAGATCCGTTTCAATGACACTAACTCTTGTTTCAAGGTCAATCAAGCGTTCCCCTATGGGGCTGAATGCCTTAGTCAGTTTTCTAATAGTACCCTGCACTTTACTTATTGCACCTTGAGACTTACGACCGTCCCGTCATGTTTCCTCTCAATGTAATAATATAGATTGGAAGATAATGTCGAGTGTGGGAGGATTTGAGTTAGAGGTGTCTTCTTGTGCTGGCTTATGCTGAGTCCCAACTTGTTGTTCTGTTGGTGAGTAATTCCATTTCAGATCCTTAGCACCTAATATTTGGCGACTCATCTTTTTAACCATCTTACGCGCTGTCATGGCAGAACCCCTCCAGCAACATCTGGATCACTATCATTATTGCTAGACCCTGTAAGGGAGCCAGACTCATCCACTGACCATTCTGTACAGTCAAAAAGCGAAAAGAAACAATCATTATGCTCCATTTCCGAGTCATTTCCCCCACCCCCCACCTTCAGTCCCCACAGGACGGGCAGCCAGTTGCTGAAGTACTTTTGATGTTTGGGCACTGACTAAATCAGTTTGTCTGAATATTCTAGATGGGTTGGACTGTTGGCAGGGATACAATTTTCTGCTATATTGCTAACCAGATGGGTCTTAATCAAAGTGACCGCTCCTGGTTGGGGCAAATCCCCCTTTTTTTCATCAGGGCCCTCACACACCACACTCTTAATGTTTGCCGTACTTGCATCACTATTAAGGTTGTTCTTCCTGATACAGGTAAGCCAGTACTATCTTTCACTTTTTTTACTGGAAAATGAGGAATTAAAACAGTCATACCTCCGTCCTGGGGAACCTGAAGTCCTGGCCTCTGCTGAAACCTTATTCACGTTGGATGGAATTGCCATACCGTCTGGCACTCTGAGATCTGCTGCGTCTGCCATCAGTTTCTCAGAGAGAGAGGAAGAGCTGACACATCATCAGGTCAGATGATTCCAGGCGTCTCCTGTGACATTGAGCCGCCCCGCACCCCATTTGAACCTTGTAGCATCTCCAGTGCTGTGGAGCCGGTCGGGCACTGACTCAACACAACCCCGCCTTTCCCCCTTCTTTCCAAGGTGTTCTCCACCCTATTTTATTTATTTTATTTTTTATTTAGTGCATTTTTATAAAGCGCGGACATTACCCGAAGGTGTCAGAGCGCTGTACAATAGAACCAGTTACGTTACAAGAGAAAAGTGTTACACCATAGAACAATACAAAGATAAACAGGAGACTTAAAAGGAAGGGTACACAAACACAAAATCCAACACAGCACGCAAGGGTGAGGAATGTACAAGAAAAAATACAAATTTACAATGATGAGCGAACTTCCTAGAGGGGCCTGAGAATGAAAGTATTAGTTCTCAAAGTGTCTTTGGAAGAGAAGAGATTTGAGGTCAGCTTTGAAGATCCGGGTAGAGGAGGTGGCACGGAGCAATGGGGGAAGCGAGTTCCAGATTCTCACCGCATTGCCTGAGAAGGATTGCGCCATCGATCTTTCCCTTTTGAAGGAGGGGGGCTCAAGCAGAAGCTTTTCCTCATTGCGAGAAGGTCGAGAGCCTCCGGACAATTTCAATTTATTCACCAGGTAACGAGGGGAGGAGGTGTGCAAGGCTTTGTGTGTGATGCAGGCAGTTTCGTAAATAGATCTTGCCTCGATCGGAAGCCATCGAAGAGAAGACAGGATAGGAGTGACGTGGTCGCTTCGTTTAGACCCTGAAATGAAGCGAGCTGCTGAATGGAGGATGGATTTGAGAGGGGAGAGGTGGGATTTGGGTAGGCCCGTCAGAAGAGAATTGCAATAATCCAGTCTAGAGAGAACCAGCGATTGTACCAAGGTTTTTAAGTCTTTCTCCGGGAAGAACCGACGAATCCCCCAAAGAAGGCGCAACTGGTAACGTGCGTTCTTAGCAATAGAGTTGATGTGGGAGATTAAGTTGAGTCTTTTGTCAAGTATGACACCTAGGGGTTTAGCGCTGTCGACAATGATGGGTTTGTTGTTGAGTAAGTGTAGCGATCACCCACCGGAGGGCGGTAAAACAGGCTGTTTACCGCAACTTGAACAAGAAAGGCCCCATGAACTACCGTTCCCAGAAGGCAGTGGGGCGAGTTAAAGGGCAGGCAGTATATAAGCACCTCCCCTGCATGCGGAGGGTGCTTGACAATTCATTTGGAAAGTAAGCAAGATGGCGGATGGTGTTCCCTGCCGGATCCCAGCGTGAAGCCTTTTCAGCTTCGTTCCTGAGGTCAACCTGATGTGTTGCTGAAGACCGTTTTTCTCCCGTTTCCTGTACCCATTGCCTTTGGACTCTGTCTGGATTACAGGTCATTAACGGCGGTACAGGTAATTCAGGAAGAAGCCGGTGCGCTTCCTTCCTGCGACATTTATCGTCTTTGTTTTCTTGGCCACAGCTCTCACGAAAGAAAACGTCGGAGCGTTTTTCTTTTCTACCGTGACTTTGGTATTTATGCTTAATTCCTTGCCCTGCATCTTCGGAGAACGCCGGAGAATGCTTTCTAGCACCACGACATTTGGCTGTTATATGGTCGCAGGTGCTGCTGTCTGCCACTCGTTTCTGAGTTTTTGAAGGCGAGGGCCGAACAGGGTTAATGCACGCATTACCGACTGGTTGTGCAACTTATAGATTTTCATTCTGTTTTGTTTTCTTTTATCTGGAAATACTGTCAATACCGTTTTGCAGCACAGGAGTGCAGTATTTAGCTCCCTTTGATTTATTAAACTTATTATGTTTTTCTTTACTCACGATTGCAATATAGAAATTGCAAGAGAATAACAGTGGAGAGTACTCAAGACTGTGGTGTAGTAATCTTCTTTAGAATCCTAGCTGCCGAGCTTCTGGTGAGTAGGTGTAGAGGTGATTAGTGAAACTGTCATCATTAGTGCGAGCTCCCATACATCTGTTGTGCTTCTTTTTCTTTCTCCTGTCCTGCAGGGTCACCTCCATATTGATACTATACAGTCTCCTAGACCAGACCCTGAAGAGACCAGAGGGCTGGCAGCAAGTTTGTTATTTTTTCCCCTTTCCCTTTTTTCCCCTGGGCACGATCTCACGCAGCAGGGTTTTCTTTTCCTCTGCTTGGGGTTACGTTCAAGGGAATAGGGGGAACTATCAACTACCATCGTCTCCGCTGGTCACCAGTATAAGGTTAGTGGCGTTGCTATATTCTTGTGCTACTGACAACCTGACAGTAAGTTCAGCTGGCACTGCACGTTTCCCATTCTGCCAGAGTATTGGGCCACCTATGGCCCCGGCTCCAGCTCTGGAATTCATGGTGCCTGGCGGGGGTTACCAAAGGAGGGGGGGCAACCTTCTCCTTCTGAGTCGCTCCTGCCGCTTTGGGACCCATCTTTGCTGCTGTCGGAAAGCAAACACCGCAGTCGGTGTGGTCCAATACTGCCGCGATCAGGCGTCCGAGAGCAAGCAGGCTCTCTTGCTCTCAGCCCTAGAGAAACCGCCAAGCACCCGGCAAGCCGTAATTGAACTGCCAGGGTCATAGCCACTTTGCTGGGTGAGTAGAGTCTTCATCCATTCATTTCACCATGATTCAAAGTACTGCCTAACTGCCACTGCAGGCAGCCGCCATCTTGTTTCTCACATTCAATTTTTTTTAAAGGAATATTAATGGATTATTTGTCAAAATATCAATGACTAACATACAATCGTTTACACGCAATACATGTGTCGTATATGGTTCCACAATTTCTTTTCCCCTTTTTTTTCTCAATGGTAAATATCGTTCCTTGATATGGACTGGGGAAAATTTTATCTGCTACTTTTTGTGATGTACAATCAGCAAAATGCAGCAAACAGATTGCCTGCACCGATGCAAAGTTGATATGACCTCTGGTCTATCAGCACCAATTCTGGCTTCTGGTTTGGGCTCTAATGTAATATTCTTTTTGAGAACTGAGGCTGTATATTTTTTAAATGCAGCAACCCTTGTTTATCATCATGTGGGATGTTAAAAATGTAATTTTGTTAGAGAATGTCAAATAGGTATGATTCAGTAGTCTGTGCATTTGTGCATGAGAGGTATATGTTTATAATGATATAGAATATATGTAACAAGTGTAGTTGGTTGCGTTGTGCTTCTGGCATTGATGTGTGGGAAGTGCTATGCTACAATAGGCCCTACTGACAAATTCATTTTGTAGGATGTTTAGTAGTATTGCAGTAGTATTACTCAAGTACTACAAAATGCTATCCGCATAACTTTGGTGGTTTGTACAAGGGTAGGGATCATTGAAACAATTCTACCAGCTCCCCTGTGGGAGGAATGGGTGGGTAAGTGGGAATTGTTACCCACGAAGAGAGTGGGGTACCCACCACCAGAGCAGCCCATTTACACTTTTCCTTAGCTGAAACAGATCGGGCATTAAAACAGTTAAGAAAAGAAAAGGAGCCTGGAATAGATGGTATACCAGCAATCTCTTCTTACCTCAACCAGACATCTGGTCCCCATATCTAAATGCAGTATGCAGCAGCAGTCTAAAAGGCGGTCCAATTCCCCCCACATGGCATGGAGCTGTTATTATCCCCATAAATGAAAAGGGTTACAGAAATAATCCCTTTAATTATAGACCTATTAGTATGCTGGATAACACACAAAAGATTTTTTGTAGGCAGGTGCTGTTTAGGCTCAATGACTGGATAGAAGAGAATAACAACCTTGAAGACGTGCAAGCGTGCTTTAGAACTAAGATCAGTACCTTGGACGAGGTCCTCCTCTTCAAGGTGATAACTTGGAAATATGTCACCTTGAGGCGAGACCATCTATATGTCGCTTCCATTGACTTGAGAGCGGCATTTGACCTGGTACCAAGGGAAACCCAATGGGAAGTTCTGGATGGGTATGGAATTCCTATAGCTCTACTAAGAATACCGAAGGCTCTCCATGCAAATACCTATGCAAAGGTGAGATGGAATACTTTAGGAGACTTGACAGATCGGATTGATATGAGACAAGGGTGTGTTCTTGCCCCCACACTCTTTAGCTTATAAATCAACGGAGCTGTGAGAAAGTTGTCTGAATGCAGACATGATGCCCCTAAATTAGCAGGAGTGCCTATCCGGATCTTGATGTTCGCGGATGACACCCTACTAATCTTGAGAACACCAATGGCGCTCCAATCCGAATGGAATGCCTTTGTCACTTTCTGTGAGGAAAGGGGCTTAGAATTGAACCCAATGAAATCCAAATGTATGCCCATAAATCCCCATAGATCATATAAAGGGAATGTGACAATAGAGGGGGTGCCCCTTGACACAGGCTCACATTTTGATTATCTGGGTGTCAGACTAACAGATAACCAAACATGGGGAGCCAAGTTAGAAAAAAGCAAAGCCACCCTACATCTGAAAGCTCTGCAATAGGGGGGAAATATAAGGCCTCCTCAGGGGGTGCAGTGTCCCCTGTTATCACAGTATATAGAGCCTCAGCGTTAACAGAAGCAGTCTATGGAGCTGAGATATGGGGCTATGTTAAATCAGAAACTTTGACCAAAATTGAGAACAGGTTTACCAGGGATCTATTTAAACTCCCCCCAACCTCACCTACCATACCAGTGAGATTAGATCTAGCTTTAAACCCAAAACACTTAATTATTCTGATTAAACCATTGTTGTACTGGATCAGACTTTGGTCTACGCAAGAACTAGCAATATACAGGGACTCTGTAAAGGATCTGCTAGTCCTTGACAAGGACGTGAGCACTCCTTGGTTGAAGGTAATAAGAGAAACATCAAATAGAATATGAATGGTAGAACTGTGGACGTCACCAGAGCTGATCGCCAAATGAGATGCACAGAAAGCAAAGCAGCTATACTGGAAGGAAGTCTTGAAGCAAACATGGAGAGTCCATCAGTAGAGTATTATATCTGGCCAGTTTTTGAACCATAAATATGTACCAAAGTTGGAGCCTTATATGGATAGAATTCATCCCTTCCAGTCTAAATGTTTATATCTACAATATAGATGTGGCCTTCTTCCACTGAGAGCTCATACCTCGAAATGGTTTAATATACCTCTCAATTCTAAATTTTGTCAAAGTTGTCCACAAACTGTAGAATTGGAAGAGCACTTCTTGTTTTTCTGCCCCCTATATAAAACAGCACGTAAGAAATGGTTGATTGCTGTATGTAAACTCATGGGAGTGAGGCATTATTGGGAAGCTGCAAGGCTACTGAAAAGTGATCCAAGAGAATAAATAGTTTTTGCGGTATCTCGTTATCTTTACTGTGCTTGGAATCAAAGAAAGCAGGCCCAAGGTGATTACAAATTTTGAACATCAAATTTTTAGAAAAGCCTTATCAAGATTACCTGGTTGTTGTTTCACTGTTATTGGGTTTTTATTGCTAAAATCATTGGATTTGTAATTATTTTTAAATATATAAATGTTTTTATTGACGTCAATTTGCACTTGAGGCTTAAAGTAATTTAACATAAAATAAAGCTGTATATAGTACAGACACGTACTCTCATCAGAATAATTATCCTCCAATTTTATGTACAGCTTTATTTTGTGTAAATAGGAAGATTGTTTAAAATATTGATTATATCAGGTTTTATGTGTTTGCAACTTTTTATGGCTTGGTAGCCGAAATAAAAGTTATATATATAATATTAAAATAATTTGTCAGTTTTATGAATGTAAAAATGAATGTAACTTTAATTGAAAAAATAAAAATTAAAAAACAAATTCAATTAAATTAATGTTATATATAATGTTAAGTGACGTATACATAATACAAAACATACAAATATTTTATTATAGGTGGGTTAACTTATTAAAAAAATCTTTAAAAAAATTACGTTTATTATAATTACATTTATAAAAAATATAATTTAAATTGAGTTACTAGGCTGTAATATTTTAGAAATAAAACTCCATATTTAAAATGCAAATATACAATTATTTAAAATATGAAATTGTTAAAATATTTTGTAAAGCTTTAATACATTTGTAATCATTTCTTCATGCTTTACCATAGGGAGATCTCTGATTGTGGAGGTCTCCACCCAGTGTGCACAATGTAAAATGCAGTCATAAAGTCATTACTACTAACTTTACAGTCATATTTGACGTTTATACTGACTTCATCCCCTATTTCACGGAGTGGACACATGCAAGTCAACACTTATGAATAATTTTACCTCGTAAACTGTGGATAGCCAAAAGCACTAAAGTTACTCAAAACTGAATAGCTAAAAGTAGTAAAGTTATTCAAAAGTGTAAAAGTAACTTTACATTTGTAGATTTAATCAAGTATAAAGTTACCTTTGTGAATGTCTACATACTTCGATTGTTTTGGGTGTCTTTCGGGGCCGTAGCTATGGGGGGCAGCAGGGCCCCCCCACACATTACAGGTTATGGGTTACAGGTTATGCTTGCTGTCAGTTCGGGCCAGTTCCTCCTTCCAAATTCCTAACATGCACAGCCTCAGCACACGAGATTGCTCTCTGTGAGTGCGGGTGGGAGGGTACTAACCTCTGATAGAGCGCTATGTTCTCGAGAAATTTGTAGGGGTGCATCATAATCACCGTTAGTCTGCACCCGCATATATCCAGTTATATATCAATGAATGGCCAGTAAAATGTGGTTCTAAACCGCATTAATTAGAGTGCATAAAAGAGTAATTGTGCTATTATAATCATGCAAATGTAATGCTTAACTGAAACGTGTTCAAAATGATGCATAAATGAATTAGCCCATGTGTAATCGAGATGCAGTAGTTTAAACGTGTACCATATTAAGTGCACTTGTAGTTCACTTTTCCGCATATGAAATGTAATGAACCAATGCTTATAGAAATTATTAGAATTATGTGTTTAAATTGTGTAAAGGCCTGACTGCATATATGTCAAAGAAAGGCCTGTTCGTTCCTATGTTAGCTTATTTTGTAGGCCGAGAAGGTGTTCTCTTGGGAAGGCTCTCTGGGCACCAACGGTAGATTATCACAGTGGAAAGTTTCTGTTGAATGTATTTTCTGTTGCAGGTGCAAGGACACATGCCTCGTTAGTGAAAGACTGGCTCTTTGTTTTAGGAGTTAGGATGGTGGGAGACACTGAGATGGGAGTATACTGGAATGCAGGGATGATACTTTCAGCGGAGAAGGTGCCTGGGACCCAAGGTCACTGTAACCGTCCTGGATGAAGTAAGAGTTTCGATGGAAAAGTACGAGAAGGAAGACCTGGCTGAAGAGGCGTGACAAGGGCGTGTTCTATTGTATGTGGATTTTGTATTAGGGATAGTGCCCCGGGGAGGAGAGAGAGAGAGAGAGAGGAGAGGAGAGAGGAGAGCAGATTGGAGGTAGAGGAGGCCAGAGAGAAGGGCGAAGGAGAGAGAGATCTAGTTAGGAAGGAGCATCTTAGAACGAGCTCAAATGCTAAGTGAGTGCACTTCTTAGGAAGTCTTCACAGCTGACACCTTTACCTTTTTCTACACT
This sequence comes from Calotriton arnoldi, assembly GCA_963921515.1. Classification (NCBI taxonomy): domain Eukaryota; kingdom Metazoa; phylum Chordata; class Amphibia; order Caudata; family Salamandridae; genus Calotriton; species Calotriton arnoldi. Next base: position 102,888 of record CAWUFW010015479.1, read on the forward strand.
TGCCTGGGAAAACTTGTTAAGTAGGGATGTCACCTTAGTGGTAGAGTAGGGACAGATTTAACGCTTTTCTTTTATTAGGTATATGAAGAATAAAATAGAGATTGGAGCTGTCATTGCTAGTTTAATGCTTCTGGAGCTAACGATTCTTCTTATTCTGAGTCGGATGAGACTCCTGCGTAGGATGATGTTTGTATTAGTGTCCATCTATTTCTTTAACCTCGTGTTGAGGTGCTTGTATGTGCAGTTATTTTTGGCTTTGTAATAAACCCTTAAATTTGAATTCGGAGTCAGTGATCTTTGGAGTCAAAGTTGAATCCTAAAATTGTTGTATAAAGGAACTGAGTTTTCTCCCCTTCACACTATTCAGCAGGTAAAAAGGTTCAGTCGACCTGAGGATTCTTAGTGATGGTAAGATAAGATAAGAATCCCGCTTTTTCAGTTGGTAGCAGAGTAGGATGGTTACCTCTGATAGTAAGGGGAGATCTAGATTAGGATAAGAGATTACTTGCCCCATAGAGCCCGAGTGATGGTGATTCAGTGGATTGTAAGAGGAGGACGACGGCGGTCGATGAAAACCGACGGAGAGTGATGGTGCGGCGAAGTAGCAGTTCATGGTAGCGTGAGTATGAACAGGGTGATGCTTGTTAGATTGCGGTGTTGATTTGAGTGTGTGATGTCTTGCGGAGTTGGAATGAGAGTCGTGTGATTGAGGATCGGACCGTGAGCGCGCGCGGGGCCGAGAGAGATTTGATTTGATATCCCGGGATAAGAGATTGTGGTGTAGAAGACTCCCAGAGTTGAGATTGTTGACCAGAGGTTGTGGGAGTCATGAGACGTCGTTGATTAACCCACTGATGATAGGGAGCGTATGTGTGAGTGTGCGAATAACCGACGCTGGTCGTAGGTTGTTGTGTGTGAAACATTGAGTGTTTGGATCCTATCGATTGTGTCAGAGGCGATTGTCCGGCCGTTTCGCGGACTGGCAGTTGCCAGATTTGAGGTCAACAGTTTCGAGAGACTGTCCGGTCGTTGGTGGACAGACAGTCAGAGAGGAGATTGTCCGGTCGTTTTGTGGACAGACAGTTACTTCAGAGTGTGATTGGGACGCGTGTGAGCGTGAGAGGTGAATTGTAAAGGAGGGGAACTGCTGCGAGCGGAGGAAGAGTGACGTCAGACAGTGCCGTGCTGCAATAGGTCGGTTGGTGTGAGTCGCGCTGGTATTGGTGGACTGACATCAGGAAGTAAAAACGAAATCTTGTGCGCGAACGGAAATCTGCTTCATCATGAAATGTTTTAAAGTTTTACGAGAACTCTGTAGAGGTGATAGACATGTGGTTACTCGGGGGGGAGAGGAAGCCCCTCCCGAAGATACGCCAGCACATTACATGGCTAAGAATGTGGGATTGCATACTATAATTTGGCTTGAGAATTGGCATACAATGACACAGGGAGAGGGAGAATTGACTTTCCCACGCTATGGTACTTTCAGGTTGGAAGTGTTGTACCAGCTAAAAACCGTAATGTCTTCTTTACGACCACTGCCCAGACCGACACAATTTGAGGCAGCGTATGACAGAAAAAGAGACAGAAGTCAGGAAAGGATGAAAAAGTCGATCAGGGCATTTCAAGATGTGAGATGGGATGCACTGGAGAAAAGGTGGAGAGTGGAAACGATTGAAGGGGATAGATTATATCCATTGTTAGAGAAAACGGGAGGTACGCAGGCAAAGAGTGTAGAGGAAGATGACAGTGATACGGATGATAGCTTGGTAGAGAGACTGCTGTCAGAGAGACCACCTCCACTTAATCCCGATTATATTGAAGGAAAATCGACTGTGGCAGGAGGGACTGGCGAGTTACAGAATCAGACAAATGTGAGTGTAGTGAGAAAAATCTCCACAGGAACAGAGGGAGTGGGAACACAACTTTCAATGGGAAGTGTGAGGTTGCCGGATGCCCTGACGGTACCTGTTACCATTGGTCCTATAGTATCAGTGTATGACCCAGATCGAGTAAGTGAAGGAAGTCTATCGCAGATGACAGAGAGAGAGGGGATCAGCGTTGGAGGGAATAGTGTAGAGTAGAGAATGGTCCTCTCTCCAAAGCCCATAGAAGCGAGCACGCCATTGCCAGCCACCGCAGACTCCTCTAGTGGACAGGTGGATGTGAGACCGGTAAGACCAGGGTCTCTGGTCGAGTCCAAATCAGCTTTGAGAATGTGGGTACCACCTGTAAGGAATCAGAGTGATAGGATGCCAAGAGATATGGAGCAAGACAACTCAGGAGACAGACCCGGTTCCAGGAATACAATAGAAGAGAGCAGGCCACGAGAACAAAGCAGTGATTATGAGGAGCGGAATGGTGCGGCTTGTCGAGAAACTTTGAGGAGTGCACTGAAGGCAAGGTTGCTGGATGTAGTGAGACTAAAGGCAGAGGTAGACGAAATGATTAGTGGGAACCTGCCTTTGGAGAGAATAGAGATCTATGAGCCAGACAAGCTGCTTTTTGTAGCAAAAGATGTGACTCGGAAAGCGAGGGCCGCACATGAGAAATTGACAGAATTGGCCAAGAAATATGAGGTGGATATGAATAAAACGAAATCATTGCAAGGATCCCATAGGTTGCAATATAGTGATCAAGAGCTGGAGGAGAAAAGGGTCACAGGATTAAGGACGCATACTAAAGACTTGATTGTAGGGATGCGTATATGGATAATGCTAAACAAATGGGAGGAAAGGTGGTCGAAGAAGAAGTTAGCCAAAAAGACTGTAGGAGAAACGCCGCCCCCGGGGAGAGGGACGACGGGCGTAGGGAATTATCCTTTACGAGAAGTATAGAACGGAGGGTACGTGCATGTGCCATGGAGTAGAGGTGACTTGGCTGCGTTTACAAATGATTTTCCTCGGCTGAGGGAAAACCCGTAGAGTGGTACAAACAGGTCGAGCGTTTTGTTAAAATTTCGAAGGTATTGTGGATTGATTTGAACACCTTGTTTGATATAGTAGTACCAGGAGATTTGTGGACAGCTTGTAAAATTGCAGTTGAGTGGCCGACTTCTGAACCTGAAAGGGATGCTGTCACAAATGGTCCGTCGCCTATAGTCATGAAAAAGTTCGAACAAGTGATCACATGGTTGAAGTCGAAGATCTCGCCTCAAGACATTGATTGGGTTAAGATAGATTGAACTGTTCAGGAACCAAAGGAGACAGTGCATGAGTATTATGAACGACTCTTGCAAGCTTTTAAATAGTATAGTGGACTAGATACCTTAGACCCCAAGGATATGGGACAGTTTGTCTCAAAGTTTGTCCTAGGATTGAGATCAGAGGTTAGTCTTATGATACAGCAACATTTGATCTGTTGGCAGAACAAGCCGGTGGATGAAATCTTGCGGTATGCGAGGTACTGTAGTGATGAAGTAGACTCAAAGCACCGGAAGCTGAAGGACAAACTGATGCTTGTTCAGATGCAAACAGCTCAGGTCCAGCCTAGCGGAGGGACGCTGGGAAGAAGACAGGGAAATAATCAAGGGAATCAGAATGCGCAAGGTCAGGGAAAAGGGAAACCTGTAGATCCTAAGACGGGAATGGATGTGGCGACATTGAAGAAGACCACTGCTTGTCATCTTTGTCACCAGATTGGACATTGGAAGCGCGAGTGTCCCTTGAACCCAGCTAATCAGGTGCAACAAGAGGTAGAAGTGGTTCAGGCACCCGTGCCGGAGGTAGTCAATACTGTGACGAGGCCCAGATCGATGAAAGGGGGGACGTTTAACCCACAGGTGCAAGTTCCCCAGCCACCGAGAATTTCGCAAGGAATGCGGACTTACCAGCAGATGCCCCTTTTCGAAGGGTATGATGAGTACAGCCCAGACCTGTTGGCCTGACGGTGCCTGAGGGGGGAGGAAGACTGTACACTTGGAGCAGTTTTGGAGGTAGACCAGAGAGGGCCTTTTGTGGAGGCAGACATTGATGGTCATCCTACCACTCTTTTGGTTGACACTGGTGCTACCCGGTCTACTGTAAGATCAGCAGTAGTCCCCAACCTACCCCTCTCGGGACAATCAATCCAAGTTGTTGGAGTGGCGAACAAGAGGATAACTAGCCCATTGACTGAACCGATTCCGGTGAGGATAGACTCTTTCCGAGATAGACATCAGTTTGTGGTGTGCGATTCGAGTCCAGTCTGTCTGTTAGGAAGGGATCTATTGTGTAAGTTAAATTGCACCATCTATTGCACACCTAGGGGAGTTGAGGTCCAGACGAAGGATGATGATGCCACCTTCAAGGTTGCGAATCAGCACTTGTGCATAGAAATGTATCCTGAGGTGACAGTGGAGGAACTTCCACTAGATTTGAGAGATTCTGTGTCACATGAGGTGTGGGACTTCACGGGAGAAGAGATCGGACTGATCAAAGGGGTTGAACCTGTACAGATCCAGGTTAAGCAGAATGTCGAATTCCCTAGAACGCCCCAGTACAACCTGTCACTCGAGACTATTGCAGGGATTAAACCTGTAATTGAGTCCATGATCAAGCAGGGAATTTTGAAGGAGATAAGAGGTAGCCCATATAATTCACCCATCATGGGAATACAGAAACCGAGTGGGAAGTTCAGGATCGTGCAAGACCTGCGAAAGGTCAACACGATAGTTGTCCCATGTTGTCCAGTGGTACCGAATCCATCAGTGATACTGTTTCAGATCCCATGCGAAGCTGAGTGGTTTACGGAGATTGATTTGTGTCAAGCATTTTTCTCGATATCGCTCCACGAAGAAAGTCAATTTCTTTTTGCTTTCCGGCTGGAAAATCGTGTGTTAGCATGGTGTCGTATCCCTCAAGGGTATACAGAGAGTCCATCGATCTTTAATCAGATCCTGAAGAAGAATCTTGAAAGTCTCGTATTGCCACAGAACTCAGTTCTCGTGCAGTACATAGACGATCTGCTTATTGCCTCAGAAACAGAAGACGCTTGCAGGATAGACACAATAGCCCTATTGAATCATTTGGCAGAGAATGGACACAAGGTGTCTCTGAACAAGCTGCAGTACTGTCTGAACGAAGTGCAGTACTTGGGTCACAGACTAGAGAAAGGCAAGAGGAAGGTGTCACCAGATCGAATTGAGGCAATAATGAACATGGCTACGCCTACCACTCCGAGGGAGGTCAGGATGTTTCTGGGAATGGTCGGCTATTGTCGCCAGTGGATTCCCAACTTTTCCTTGGAGGCAAAGCCTTTGCAGAGGCTGACTCACAAGGATGTGAGTGATCCGGTACCATGGGACCACGACTGTTTAATGTCATTCCTAAGACTGAGAGAGGGTTTGTGTTGTGCACCAGCTTTGGGAATGCCTGATTACAACAAGGCCTTCTCACTGTTCTGTTGCGAGAGAGAAGGTTGTGCATTGGCAGTCCTGGCTCAGAACCATGGAGGTGTCCGTAGACCAGTTGCCTATTTTTCAGCTACTTTAGATCCAGTAGCTTCTGCGTTGCCCGGATGTCTCAGATCCGTTGCTGCAACAGGTGTCAGCATTGAAAGATGTGAAAGCATTGTAATGGGTCACCCTCTGACAGTTTATGTACCACACTCTGTTGAATTGTTAATGACCAGGACAAAGACCCAGCACCTAACGAATAACAGGTTAACGAGGTATGAGCAAGTCATACTCGCCGCAGAGAATGTGACTCTGAAAAGGTGCTCTGTCTTAAATCCTGCGACATTAATGCCCATACCGAATACAGATGATGAAGATTGTGAAGACCATGATTGTCTCGATGTGACTGAACTATGCACCAAACCGAGACCTGACATTGTTGACGAACCACTGACTGACCCTGATGAAATTTTCTTTGTTGATGGTTCGTGCCTAAGAGACAGTGTTGGGCAGTTGAGAGCAGCGTTTTCTGTATGTACCATCTCAGGAGTGGTTGAGGCTGCTTGTCTAGAAGGAGTACACTCCGCGCAGGTAGCTGAGATCATTGCCTTGACTCGTGCCTGTTTGGCCGCTGATCAAATCCGAATCACGATCTACACTGACAGCCAGTATGGGTTCGGTGTGGTTCATGACTTCGGACAGTTATGGTCACAGAGGGGATTCATGACATCATCTGGTTCACCCATTAGGAATGGGGAAAATGTGAGACAGCTACTAGATGCATTGCAATGTCCGAAGGAAATCGCAGTAGTCAAATGTGCTGCTCATGGAAAGGGGAATGATTTTGTCTCTCTGGGAAACAACTATGCCGATGAAGTTGCCCGCTTTTGTGCAGAGCAAGGATGTATATTCACAGGGGGTTACACAGGAGAGAGCCAAGAAAGAACCGAGCTCAGCATGATGTTAGCCATGGCAGACACTTGGGAGGAACTCAAGCGACTGCAGGATGAGGTTTCAGATCAAGAACGAGACGGATGGATCAGAGCAGTATGTGAAAAAGGAGATGTTGATGTTTGGGTTTCCAGTGATGGTCGAGCGGTGTTGCCAGAGAATTTGTTGAGCCCGATGGCAAGACTGATACATGGTGCAATACATCTTGGCAGAGATGCAATGGTGCGTGTGTTTAGACAGACGTGGTATAACCCACGATTTCGTGCAATTGCTGAAGCAGTCTGTCAGAGGTGTGTTACATGTCAACAGATGAATGCTAGAAAGAAGACTGTGGTCACATTGAGTCACATTGGGAGGTCAGGAGGACCCTTCAATAGGATGCAGCTAGATTTCATTGAGATGCCCAAGTGCAATGGGTTGAGGTACATTTTGGTGGTGGTGTGTGTATTCTCACGGTGGGTGGAGGCTTACCCAACACGTAGGTGTGACACTCTCACAGTGGCTAAGTTATTGTTGAGGGAACTTATCCCGAGATTCGGTTTTCCAACCTCTTTGGAATCAGATAGAGGAACACACTTCCACAGTGAAATCATGAAGTTACTTTGTGCCGCATTGAATGTCGATCAGAGACTACATTGCAGTTATCGACCAGAGGCTTCTGGGATAGTGGAACAGGCTAATGGGACTTTGAAAGCCCGGATGACAAAAGTGTGTTCATTAACGTCTCTGAAGTGGCCTGATGCCCTGCCGCTTGTGCTTATGAGTATTCGCAGTGTCCCAGACAGGAGAACTGGGTTATCCCCACATGAAATTCTGATGGGGAGGGCGATGCGATTGCCAGCAGTACCAGCTACAGCTTTGATAAACATCACCGATTACTTGATTCTCGATTACTGCAAAGGACTAGCTGATGTGGTCCGTTCTGTATCCCAGCAGGTGCAAGCTGCAGCTGTTCCGGCCTCGAGTGATCTGTGCCACGACCTGTGTCCAGGAGACTGGGTGCTTGTTCGAAAGCACGTGAGGAAGAGCTGTTTGGATGTTTGGTGGCGAGGCCCGTACCAGGTAATCCTGGTGACGAACACAGCAGTGAAGTGTGGAGGATTGCCGAACTGGGTGCATGCTTCCCATACCCGCAGAGTTTCAGCACCCTCGGAAGAAACAGCTCCTCTCGTGAATGAAAATCCAGCTGATGTGGCAGGGCCACATGAGAGGACAAGTCAAGCTGTGAGGGCCGCTGATGCAGCTGGTTGTGCACCAGAACAAGCAGAAGAGGGTTACGACAACCAGAACCCCGACTATGACTCGGATGACGGAGGTGTTGCTGTGGGTGGAGTAGAGTCAAATTCAGCAAAAGAAGGAAGTGGTGCACAGGGTATTCAGGGAAGGAGTGGAAGAACAACCAGCGCAGAGGAGGCTTGGCCTGAAAGACAGAGGCGACTGAATCTGAGATTGGCACCCGAAAGAGATCTTGCTCCAGTATCTAAGACGTCTGAATCGGAAGCAAGTGACGGAGAGCAGGCTCAAGAAGGTCGGAGAAGGTCAAAAAGAACGAGAGTACCTTGCCAGAGATACGCTACCCCGGAGTGGACTTACGCAGTAACTGATGCCGGGTGTAGTGAATTCAGGGAGGCTGAGGTCCGTGCTGGTGGTCAGCAAGAGCCCGAACGTGGTGTTGGATGTGGTGCTGTTAGTACCAGGGCTCAAAATCGAAGGAGTACTGACCCTCACGGTTCCGAATCCCCCACTTCTGAGTAAAGTTCGACAATTGGTTCTGCCTCGACTTGAATTTCCGTCCTTTGGGTTTGAGCCACCTTCACATGAAACTATAATTCTTCGTCTTGAACTTTTGCAGTATGTTTTAGAAACGCTTGGAGCTGATCTTATTTTGGACTGAGTATAAGCTGTTGTAAATAAAAGTCTAAAGAAGAAGATAACCTAGGTCCGAGTGGAAGAAGAATAAACTTAGGGACTTTCCACAGAAGAGAAACGAAACTTAGGGGAGTCTTTTTCTGGACTATGTAAATAAGGAACTGTAGCTGAAAGGGGGATTTCCAGCTGTTTCGGAGTGTTGTTCGAACTGGTTAAGCAAGTCACGCGTGAAGAAGACAGAGACTTTTGAGTGTTCGTTGCTGAAACCAAGAACTTTGAGAGCTTTTCGAAAACATGGAGGCTGGAGATTCACACCGTAGATCCAAACTGCTAGTGGGCACCTTGATAGGGGGTGTGATAGTTTCTATAATCATAGTGGTTGTAGTTTCATATTTGGTTCCAAACGAGCCAGCGGTGGGGGGGGTACAAGGGACTCCTATACCCACTACACCTAGCAGAAAGGAGGGAGGCATAGGAGATGAAAGAGCTTTGCTAATAGAAGAGAGTCGTAGGTTGCATGTAGATTTGTCTAGAGGTGATTTTAAGCTTAACGCATATGCCAAGCTGCTATATGAGTACGTGGATGCGATGGATGCGAAAGATTGTTATGTGTGTATGCAGTTGCCAGCTTCAGTGGATGAGGGTATTAGATACCACCATCTTCCACTGACTTATGGAATTTCGTGTAGCTTGTTACTTAGTATGTTTTATGGGAGAGGTCACTATGAGTATTTCTTTTCCAACTATGATGCCGTGCTTTCAGAGGTTCCTGCCCATAAACATTTGAACAAGTACGATTATTACAAGGTGGAAGATAGACTTGGAAAGTACTTCATACCGACTTCGAACTTAGATACAGCTTATGCCCATAGACACAATTTAACATGTGCATTAACAGAAGTAGAGAAAAAGTTTGTAGATCAGGTAGAAGATAGATATAGAAAACTAACACAAACACGTCATACTGGAGACAGTCCTGTAGATTGGACAGACGAGGAGAGATCACACAGAGCGAAGGGAAGTTATAGCCCTATAGCATTGGATATGGTGCAAAGGGGGAAGTAGTGCATGAGACGTGTGCAGACCTATTATGATAAGGTCTTTGTGGGACAGAGTGAGTGTGATCATGTTTTCACTATGGAGGAATCAGCAAAGAATTTTCTGCAAAGTCCTGTACAAGTGATACCTACGGTGTATTATGTGTGTGGAAGGAATGCTTATGTGAGATTGCCAGCGAACTGGTATGGTACGTGTTACTTGGGAATTATATTTCCAAAGATAAGATAAGACCTCTGACCCTCGGTCTAGGTCCACTCTCTCCCCACTGCTCTGCTGTGCCGTCTCTTGCCTCCAGACCCCGACCTCCTCCTTGGGAGGTTCGAGGCTGCTGCCCGCTCCTGCGCCTGCTGCCCGCTCCAACTGGGACCAGACTGCCTCCAACCACCGTAACCTTTCTCAGACGCTTTTTTTCTTAATTTTTTCCCTGTTGTGCCACTGTTATTGTGCCCATCTGTGTCTTGCTCTAATTCCACCACTGTTTTTATTTTCTCGTGCCTGCCTGTTCCTTTTGCCTTTCGCCGCTGCTGCCCCTGCGGCCCCTCCCCCCCCAGAATTCCCCCCCAGAATTTCCCCTCTGGAATTTCCCCCCGGAATTCCCCCCTGGAATTCCCCTGCTCCCGCCTCCCAGCCTCTCCTCCCTCCCACCTCCCCTACTTAATGGCGGCCGCTGCAGGGGAGCGCGAGTAAGACCTCCGACCCTCGGTCTAGGTCCACTCTCTCCCCACTGCTCCGCTGTGCCGTCTCTTGCCTCCAGACCCCGACCTCCTCCTTGGGAGGTTCGAGGCTGCTGCCCGCTCCTGCGCCTGCTGCCCGCTGCCCACTCCAACTGGGACCAGACTGCCTCCAACCACCGTAACCTTTCTCAGACGCTTTTTTCTTAATTTTTTCCTTGTTGTGCCACTGTTATTGTGCCCATCTGTGTCTTGCTCTAATTCCACCACTGTTTTTATTTTCTCGTGCCTGCCTGTTCCTTTTGCCTTTTGCTGCTGCTGCCCCTGCGCCCCTCCCCCCCGGAATTCCCCCCCCGGAATTTCCCCTCCAGAATTCCCCCCCAGCATTTCCCCTCCAGAATTTCCCCCCGGAATTCCCCCCCGGAATTCCCCTGCTCCCGCCTCCCAGCCTCTCCTCCCTCCCACCTCCCCTACTTAATGGCGGCCGCTGCGCAGTCGCGCAGCGGACGCGCGCAGCGGGCATCCCACCGGCGCGCCAAAGGCAAGCCCGTCTTCGCCCGTCTTTGCCCGTCTGCGACCCGACCGCGGCCAGCGCCAGGAACCCTGGCCCTCCCACTACCCATCGCTACAACACCGCCACCCTCCTCGCACTCAACCCTGGAAGACTTAGAGAATGCCAACACGCCTCGCCGAACACGACCCACGGCCAGTTCTCCTGCCTCCACTGCCGCCAGACCCTCACCACCACCCCGGCCTCCAACACCGCCGACGCCAGCACCGGCGACACCCTAAAATGCATCCTCCTCAACGTACGCTCCGTACACAAACACGCCATGGAAATCTGGAACCTACTCGACTCTCTTTCGCCCGACATCGCCTTCTTCACAGAGACCTGGACCAACGCATCCTCCGCCCCCGACATCAGCACCGCCATCTCAGACGGATACAAGATCCAGAGGAAAGACCGCCCCAACCACCCAGGAGGGGGCCTCGCCATTGCCCACAAGAGCACCCTCCGCCTCACCACCTCCAGCGAAACCTTCCCCTCCGCCGAACACCTGCACTTCAAGATCCAGACCACCCCCAAAGCCACACTCTGAGGAACCCTCGTCTACAGACCCCCCGGCCCCCGAACACCCTTCGCCTCCACCATCACTGACTTCATCGCACCCCACGCGATCACCTCCACAAACTACATACTCATTGGAGACCTGAACTTCCACCTCGACAACCCCAGTGACCCCAACTCCACTATCCTTCGTGACAACCTCGCCAGCATCGGACTTAAACAACTCGTCAACACACCGACCCACAGAGCAGGACACACCCTCGACCCCATCTTCGCGGCAGGAAACAGCGTCCATTTCAGCCACACAACGCAGCCGCCATGGACCGACCACCACTGCATACACTTCGCCATCAACAAACCCAAGGCACCCAAATCAGCCCCACGCCCACCACGAAGGAACTGGAGCAAGGTTACCGACGAGCAACTTAACTCCACCCTCAACTGAGACAACCACACCTGGGCACCCGACGCAAACAGCGCAAACGATGCAGCCAGAGAACTCCACACCTGGATTTCCAACTGCGCAGATGAGCTCGCCCCGCTACGCAACCCCGACAGACAACGCCCCAGGAAAGCCGCCTGGTTCACAACCGCTCTCCAAGAAGCCAGACGCCTGGAGAAGAACTGGAGAAACACCAAGACAACCGAAAACCACACCACCTACAAGGACGCCATGACGGACTACCACAACCAGATCAGAGCCACCAAAAGGAACTTCATCCACAACAAAATCCTGGCCAACTCCACCAACTCCAAGGAACTTTTCAGTGTCATTCAAGAATTCACCAACCCACGCAGCGAAGCCACAGACATCACCCCATCCCAAGACCTCTGCGACAAGCTTGGAACCTATTTCCACCTCAAGATCAAAAACCTCTACGACAACTTCATCGACCATCCACCAGGCGCCACAGTTGGCCCCCTGCCCCCCAGAAACACCAGCCAGCCCACTATCTCCAACTGGACACCGATCACGACCGAAGACACCGCCTCGACCATGAAAAGCATCCACTCGGGGGCCCCCACCGACCCCTGCCCCCCTCACATCTACCACAGAGCCGTGGCCGCCATCGCACCCGAACTACAACGCACCATCAACACCACCTTCAAAACAGGCACCTTCCCAGATGACTGGAAGCGCGCAGAAGTCAGACCCCTGCTCAAGAAGCCCACAGCTGACCCCACCGACCTCAAGAACTATCGGCCCATCTCGCTCCTCCCCTTCGCAGCCAAAGTTGCAGAGAAAACAGTCAACAGGAAACTGACACAATTCATTGAAGAAAACGCCGTCCTCGACCCGTCCCAATACGGATTTCGAAGCAACCACAGCACAGAGACCGCCCTACTCGCCACCACAGACGACATCCGCACCCTCCTGGACCAAGGCCACTCCGCAGCCCTCATCCTACTCGACCTATCAGCGTCCTTCGACACCGTCTCCCATCGCACACTAGTCGTCAGACTACACGACACAGGCATACAAGGAACAGCCCTGGACTGGATCCGATCATTCCTCACCGGAAGAAGCCAAAGGATCAGACTCCCACCCTTCCTCTCCGACCCCACGAAAATCACCTGCGGAGTCCCACAGGGTTCATCACTGAGCCCCACCCTCTTCAACATTTACATGACCCCCCTCGCAGCCATCGTCCGACAACACGGCCTCAACATCGTATCCTACGCCGACGACACCCAGCTCATCCTCTCCCTCACCAAAGACCCCACCACTGCCAAACTCAACTTCCAGAAAGGAATGCAAGACGTCGCAGTCTGGATGACCAACAGCTGCCTGAAGCTCAACGCTGAGAAGACAGAAGTCCTCATCCTCGGTACCACCCCTTCTGCATGGGACAGCACCTGGTGGCCGACTGCCCTCAGAAGCCCACCTACCCCCTCAGACCACGCCAAGAACCTCGGCATCGTACTCGACTCATCACTCTCCATGAACCGACAGGTCAACGCCGTCACCTCCAGCTGCTTCAACACCCTCCACATCCTCCGCAAGACCTTCAAGTGGATCCCCCCTGAGTCAAGGAAGACAGTCACCCACGCACTCATCACCAGCAGACTGGACTATGGAAACGCACTCTACGCCGGCATCAACAAGTCCCTAATCCGCAAACTCCAGACAGTACAGAACACCGCCGCCAGACTCGTCCTCGGCATCCCCCGACACGAACACATCAGCCAACACCTACGAAGTCTCCACTGGCTCCCCGTGGAGAAAAGAGTCACTTTCAAAATCCTCACTCACGCCTACAAATGCCTACACAACAACGGACCCAAATACCTCAACGACAGAATCAACTTCCACGTACTCCAAAAGAAACCTCCGATCTTCCAACCTCGCACTGGCCGAAACCCCGCGCATCCACAAAGCCAGAGCAGGCGGAAGATCCTTCTCTCACATTGCAGCCAAGACCTGGAACGAGCTACCTGCAGACATCAGATGCGCCCCTCCCTGAACACCTTCAGGAAGACCCTCAAGACCTGGCTCTTCGGCTAAACAGATCTGCGGACTCCCCTCAGCGCCTTGAGACCCTCACGGGTGAGTAGCGCGCTTACAATTCCCTGATTGATTGATTGAAAGATTTACCATGCAGAGGATTTGGAACTTTTGGAAGGTGGGAAGCATTCGAGAGTAAAAAGAGGTGCAAGTGCAGGAGCGATAGTAGGAGATATCTTTGGAGCAATGATACCGAGTTTGGGAGTGATCCTGAATGATGTGAAGATCCGGAGATTGGCGACTGTGGTTGATGAATTGTCAATGAATACAGCAAAGTCGTTGATACTGGTGGATGGAGAGATGCTGTCGATAAGGACAATGGTTTTGCAGAACCGTCTTGCTTTAGATGTCCTATTGGCAAAAGAGGGCGGAGTCTGTAAAATGTTGAAAGTTCAAGAGTGCTGCACTTATATACCAGACAACAGCAAAGATCTGGAGAAATATATAAGTAACATCACTAAGATCCATACTGAGATAGAGGATTTGACTGAAGAGGGAGTTTGGGAGAAAGTTGGCAAAGGATTTGGCCAAGTGGGAAGCTGGTTTGCGAATTTGGGAAAGGGTTTCCTTGGCTATGTTCTGAGACCTCTCATTATCGTTGTGGTTTGCGTGGTTTGCTTGTGGGGTTTTATCAGAGCATACAAGTGGTATAAAGCAGGCAGAGTTGAGAGAGCTTTGAGAGAAAATGAGACGAGAATGGCTAGACTGCAGGACAGTCACTATCGAAATATTAAGAGTCTGGAGAGATTCCGACAGGGGAGAATGGCAACAAGTTCTGTTTAGATCGGTTCTTTCTCCAAGAGAGTTGTAAAAGTGTGATGACAGGAGTCATCAAAGGGGGGAACTGATAGAGCTCTATGTTCTCGAGAAATTTGTAGGGGTGCATCATAATCACCGTTAGTCTGCACCCGTATATATCCAGTTATATATCAATGAATGGCCAGTAAAATGTGGTTCTAAACCGCATTAATTAGAGTGCATAAAAGAGTAATTGTGCTATTATAATCATGCAAATGTAATGCTTAACTGAAAAGTGTTCAAAATGATGCATAAATGAATTAGCCCATGTGTAATCGAGATGCAGTAGTTTAAACGTGTACCATATTAAGTGCACTTGTAGTTCACTTTTTCGCATATGAAATGTAATGAACCAATGCTTATAGAAATGATTAGAATTATGTGTTTAAATTGTGTGAAGGCCTGACTGCATATATGTCAAAGAAAGGCCTGTTCGTTCCTATGTTAGCTTATTTTGTAGGCCGAGAAGGTGTTCTCTTGGGAAGGCTCTCTGGGCACCGACGGTAGATTATCACAGTGGAAAGTTTCTGTTGAATGTATTTTCTGTTGCAGGTGCAAGGACACATGCCTCATTAGTGAAAGACTGGCTCTTTGTTTTAGGAGTTAGGATGGTGGGAGACACTGAGATGGGAGTATACTGGAATGCAGGGATGATACTTTCAGCGGAGAAGGTGCCTGGGACCCAAGGTCACTGTAACCGTCCTGGATGAAGTAAGAGTTTCGATGGAAAAGTACGAGAAGGAAGACCTGGCCGAAGAGGCGTGACAAGGGCGTGTTCTGTGGATTTTGTATTAGGGATAGAGCCCCGGGGAGGAGAGAGAGAGAGAGAGAGGAGAGGAGAGAGGAGAGCAGATTGGAGGTAGAGGAGACCAGAGAGAAGGGCGAAGGAGAGAGAGATCTAGTTAGGAAGGAGCATCTTAGAACGAGCTCAAATGCTAAGTGAGTGCACTCCTTAGGAAGTCTTCACAGCTGACACCTTTACCTTTTTCTACTCTTGCCTGGGAAAACTTGTTAAGTAGGGATGTCACCTTAGTGATAGAGTAGGGACAGATTTAACGCTTTTCTTTTATTAGGTATATGAAGAATAAAATAGAGATTGGAGCCGTCATTGCTAGTTTAATGCTTCTGGAGCTAACGATTCTTCTTATTCTGAGTCAGATGAGACTCCTGCATAGGATGATGTTTGTATTAGTGCCCATCTATTTCTTTAACCTCGTGTTGAGGTGCTTGTATGTGCAGTTATTTTTGGCTTTGTAATAAACCCCTAAATTTGAATTCGGAGTCAGTGATCTTTGGAGTCAAAGTTGAATCCTAAAATTGTTGTATAAAAGAACTGAGTTTTCTCCCCTTCACACTATTCAGCAGGTAAAAAGGTTCAGTCGACCTGAGGATTCTTAGTGATGGTAAGATAAGAATCCCGCTTTTTCACCTCTGTGAGCAGGGGGGTTGCTGCAGACAGTCATGCACGTTTGTGACTGCACATTTTTAAACTTTCCATTTAGGTTGGGCACCTAGAATGAAAATAAATTAACAAGAGAGGCAGTGGAGGGGCTGTGGCAGGGGGCGTGCCCTCTCTGACCTGACCCTTGCTTGACTCTGCAGCCAGCCCACAATGAAATCATCCTCCGGAGGTGCCGTGCAGCCTGAACACGTGTCTTCAGCTCAGGAAGAGTTTCCATTCAGAGCATGAATCTCTAATCTGCTGCTACTTTAAAGGCTTGTAGCAGCACTACCAGTCTCCAGGCCAGCAGCTACCGGTCAGAAGGTGGAATCAATTCAGCAGCACACAGCCAGACTCGTATCCGCTGCTCATCAAGTACGTAAACAAACAAAATGAGAAAGGAAAGGACCCCTTTCTCAAACGAGGTGTGAGGGAGCCAATAAATTAGGAGAGCGCTCACAAGACCGGTATGCATTCACTGTATTTGGATCAGGTGACGTCACGTTGTTTGAATGACATGGTGTTCTGCCGGAGCTGCTTTGCTCTCTTTTGCTGTCATGGGGAATGACAGAGGGCTGGGTTGTGAGTATTCCCCTGGGTGCCAAAACATGTAGCATGTTGAATCAGGAAGCTGTTGTTTAGTGTACCCTGCACCTGCTAGTCTCATTTACCGTAAATACATTGCAAAAGAAATCTGCATACAGAGCTTTCATTGAAAATTAATCTACAATCAATATACAAAGAAAAGTGTTAAAATGTGCGGAGAATAAGGCTGTTAAAAATATGCATAGTAATAGAGAACACTGTGTGGCAACTCGTTTGACCACGCCGATAATCTAGCAGGTGGTTGTTTTACAAGCGCTGGTCAGTACTCTTCCTGTATCAAGGACTTCACGGGTCTAGCGATCACTTTCTCAGAATTGTAGGTAGAACAGGAGTGGTTTATCACTTGCCTAATGTAAACAGTTGTAACAATTTTAAGATTGGACAATTGTGTTATTTCATTGCCAAATCTCTGCACTCAGTCCTTAAGTTGTTAAAGATTGAGGGGCAGATTTACAAGCCCCTTGCGCCACTTTTGCGTCACTTTTCCCATGTTAACAATGACGCAAAAGTGGCGCAAGGGCCTTGTAAATAAGCCCCTGAGTGCCTGCGCCCAAAGCTCCGCCCAGGAGCCTGCTGTTGCCAGCGCTATTCAATGCCAAGAAGCTGAATACCAAGGCTGCATAGTCTTCAATTCACCTCAAACCTCCTCAATGCGATACCACACACTCCCTTCCCCTTTTATCTCACTCTTGCAGGCTTCTGCTTTCTCCTTTATGCCGGTTTTTCTATATTTCTCTTTTTCCTGCTGTTTTTCCCTTTGTGTGCTTTTCTCTCTCACTCAGGAACTGTCCGATCAGGAAAAATAAGAGCCATTCCCCCAAGATTGAGTGCAGGTGGGCTTCGCCAGCAACCATCTGGTCAAACTAATTACTGTCTGCTTTCGTACTGTCCTCCCTCCCCTGTACATTGCCCTTTTTGCTCCTTTCCACATTTACCCAACATTGGTGACTGGTGATATTTTTTTAAGTGAGGGGACTAAATACCTGCCCTAATTCCTACCTCCAGTGTGCCAAGCCCAACAATTCATTACTAGTGCCGCTCTGCCACGTTATCAGCAAACCTTATCCTAAGAATTACATACAATATGCCAGTGAAACAATTTTCCTATGGATGCCCCCCACACACATTGAGAGCCCCCATATGTCAAAATCTACCTCTAGCAAGCAAAAGCCAGTATTTTTCCGCACATGCCCAATGCCATTAGTGGCCTCTCTTATACCAAGAAGCACCTCCAACATGCCCACCACCATTATTTTGTCATGGGCACCCTAACATTCCATGAATTATCTTTAGTATGCTAGTGGTTGTATTTTGCCATGAGTAACTCCTCCCCTACATGCCATGGGTGCCCTCCCTCATAAACCAAGAAGTACTGGAGTATGTCAGGGACAGCAGCACACTCATAAGCATAACATGCACACTCTCATACATTTATTCGCACACTCTCACACAGAGTTGCATACACTCACTATCACAGAATCTCTAACTCACACTTTCGCAAACTCTCATCAGTGCTCAGTCTTACACTCTCACGGACACACACATTTGCCCACTCTATAACAAACACTTACATATACTCACACTCTTACATACTCTCTCACTCAAACACACTCTCACCCTTGCTCATGAACTCTCATACTCTGACTCTCACATACCCTCACTCTAACACATTCTCACACAATCTCACTTTCTCTCACACTCTGTCACTGACATTCCCATTTTTCTAATTCACTTATATTTTGTTAGAAATGCTTGCACTGCTTCTGTTCCTGTAAACTTAAAACATAGAGTCCAAATGTTATGCATAACTGCTTCAGGCAGTTCTGGATTTTTACAAAAACAAATAATAGGGACCCCGAGACAAGCGAATATAGGTAGGGACTCTCGGGCAAAGCAATAAGGAGAAAATCAACCCCCGAGGGCAAGGGAAGAGAATGTCACCTACCAAAGGATAATCAAAGAGCGTACTAACGTCTCAAATAGATGCGAACACACAATAATAGAAAGCAGGGGAGAACTACAGATACAATGCAATAGAGAGACACATAAGGTAAAGTGTTCATGTTCAAACAATATATATATTTTTTTATATATGTATTAAAGAAACTGGTAACAAAAAGATATATTTATACTTCAATTGATATGTTCAATTACAAAGCAAACAAACAGAAACATTGAGAAAACTGAACAAATCAATTTTTTAACATACAAAGACAAAATTGTCAAAAATAATAAATCATAAACTAACATACAATTGTTCTCTTTAACCCCACAGATAGATCCTAGGAAACGTAAACAACGACAAACATGTCCCTCAGTCTCACCATTCATGCGTACCACACTCTCAGAAGTACCACATAGGACAATTAATAGACATACAATATATACAACAGGCAGGAACCCAAATGAGATAAGGGGCAGTAATATACCAAAATGGTACTATCAGGGGTTTGTCCCCCAAAGGGTTTCTGGCTGGCACGGTGCCAGTTTTCTCAATGTTTCTGTTTGTTTGCTTTGTAATTGAACATATCAATTGAAGTATAAATATATCTTTTTGTTACCAGTTTCTTTAATACATATATTAAAAAAATATATATATTGTTTGAACACTTTACCTTATGTATCTCTCTATTGCATTGTATCTGTAGTTCTCCCCTGCTTTCTATTATTGTGTGTTCGCATCTATTTGAGACGTTAGAACGCTCTTTGATTATCCTTTGGTAGGCGACATTCTCTTCCCTTGCCCTCGGGGGTTGATTTTCTCCTTATAGTTCTGGATTTTTAGCCAACAACAATTTAATTTTGTGATTTTCAGCCACTACTTATGTTATAAAAGCTACAAATTCCGGCAATATTGTGCCTAAAAAGCCAGGACTGACTGAAGATGTCAACCAGGACAATTTATTACTTTGCAATGCAACTCTGCAAAAGGTTTAAAAGATCAAGGGGCATATTATCAACGGCATGCGTTGAATATCGCAAATCGCGCTTAGCGCGAATTTGATTATCGCCGTCTATCGCTGGATTACATCGCCGTGTTAGCGGCGTATTAGCAACGCTTAGCTCACAGGCGATGTACAAACCAGCGATAGACGGCGATAATCATCATTAGCGTGTGAAATCAAGCGATGATTTCACAGCGCTAATGAAAAGCTTGTTAATATGGGAGTGTGGACTTAACTTGTCAATCCACCTCCCATACTAAACATGCTTAAGTCAGGTTTTGACCAGACTTTAGGATCCGGCGATAACCGCGGTTAGCAGGACTTTTAATATCGCTTCGCAAGACCGGGCCGCCTTGTTAATACAGCGCTGTTGTGTTAGCGCCCTCTTTCATGTTGTATTTTTGAAGGAACGCCTACTTTGCATCTCATTAGCGATGTTTATCGCTGGCATGAGATGCATTACAAAATCGGCTGCTAACATGCGCTAATGCATGTTAGCGACGCCTTGTAAATAGGGCGATAAAAATATCGCCGCTCTAGCGGCAAAATGTGCCGCTAAAGCGGCGATACTGCCCTTGATAATATGCCCCTAAGTTTGTGATTGTCAGCCTTTATTCCTGGAAGCAATCACAGGTTAATCAGTGAAGTGGTGAATGTACAGAGACTGCATTTCATGTGCAGATGTTAGAACTCTAGCGCTAGTGGGAAAACATTCACACTCCTGTAAAACAATGAAGCTTGCTGAAAACGCTACTGCCTACCAGAATGAGAGCCGCCACGGGGTGGGGGGCCCAATGTTACAGCATTAACTGTGACCCCCAACCTCCCGTGGTTACGCTGTGTAGCAGAAGCAGAAGAAACTGAATGAGTCTGAACTGAGAAGATGAACAGAAAGCCTCACTGCTGGGGCCTTTGTCCCCATGCAGAAGCCAGTCTGTATAGAATTTTTCTGGAGACCCAGGTAGTGGCTGGTGTCAGGGCCGTGTAATGTTATGATGCATGCAGGTTGTAGTATGCCCATCTGAACTGACGATCAGCCCGCTCTGCTCTGATTTCAAATTCTACCTGACAATTTATACACACAAAAGGAATTGCAAACAGTCAGACGGATTCTGGACGAGCTGTGATGATCTTCCTTACTACTGTCTATATTGTGTTCCGGTGACGCCATTTTTGCAGGTTTTTTCTATGGTTTTCAAGCACCTGCTGCCGTGTTCCTTTCCTCCAGCAATTTCCAGGCAACAAATAAATGTCAAAATAAGTTAACTCCTGTGATTAATGTCCTTCCTTGAGAGAGATCGGAGTTTTGTCTAGTTTAGGTTTTGACTCACTTTAAAGTAGTGCAGAGGGTTAATATGCCTGCCCCAAAGAACGTGTGCCACGCAGATTATAAAGTGCATATATTATAACTAGGCAGTGGGTTACTGCTTTTAAAAGAGACATCCTTTTGTTACTCGCAATTTATAAGTTAAAATCCAAATATAGAACAGTGAGCTATTAACTACCATCAAAGAACTGCATGCACACTGCAAAGTATAGATTAGAGCATAGATGAATGTTGCAAAAAGGGTTAATTTGGGTAGAAAGAGATTCTTATTATTAAAGAGAACCCCTGGCTGTTGTGTTCCACCCTGAGTTTGGGCTTCTCTAGAACAAGCACTCAAACTATACTTCTCACAGTATGGTTGACATGTCACTCCTACACCTTGTAAGCCTCTGACTTATGTAACATGTCCTATACACTGATTTACAAACGTATGATTGATTATCTCTGTATAATGTGAGTGTGATGCAAAGTACTCTGACACCCTACACTGGTATGAGTGGTGTTATAACTTATTAAATGCATCTGAGAGAGGGTGGTTATGGAGACTTGGGCACTGTTAAAATGTGGTGGGGAAGGAATCTGTGATAGAGGTGGTCATTTGAGGGCACCAGCCAACATTGTCGCACCAGGCGCAACCAACGCTAAAGCCAGCCCTGATTACATAGTTAAAAGTGCAATTAATGAATGTGTTCAAATCTTCGTCATGTGTCATTAATGCACAGCCAGGAAGGTGTTTTACTGTTGTGCTTTGTTTTTTTTTCTTATCGAAGAAAACAATGTTTTTGTTTACAGCTTGACACTCCTAGGCAGCATCTCCCTCTTTAGAGAGCCCCAGTGCCAGCAATCTTTCTCAGATCCCTGCTGCTTTTGAAGGGGACATATACACAATGAAGCTACAAACGTGGCTCTGGCTCACAGAAGACAGCTGTTCATTGCTAGGCATGACTTATGTTTACTGATCGGGCCGCGCAATTCCCAGAGTTCATTCATTTATTCATATATATTTATGTGTTAATTGGGCTGAACAAACCATGGCAAGCATGCTCTCCTTATAGCACACTCACTGCCACTCCACGCTACCAGCTCATAAATGCAGAACAGTTATAGAGCACCCCAGATGCCTATGGGGAATGATTGCTCTGCCTCTCAACTGCAGAAGCAGAGGAAAATACATGCAATGTGCCAATGTATTGATAAAAGTCACATAAACATTCATTATATATAGTAGGGGGATGGGAGCACACTTCCTCACCTCCCAGCACTGTTCACCCTTTAGCATAATGGTAAACACAGTTCACAGTATATGCCTACTTGAATATTAGCTGTATTACAGAGCAAAGGCCACTTATTCCAGTTGCAATTGTGATTCTGTGCAGCTGTGTGTAAAGTAGGCACACAGTTGACAAATATTGAAAAGGCAAAAGTAAATGAAAATACAGTAGTTACAGGTGAGTGGGGGCATTGTGTGTTTGGGGATTTATGAAGTGAATGAGATGGGAGGAAGTGCATTCAGTAGTCAGTGAAGGGAGGCTGCGGAAGGGGATAAGATATGCAGATGGACAAGATGTGAAGAGAAAAGGGTGTACATGTTTAACATAGAATGAGCATAACGGGCATGATTGAGACACTCTGGAGGCCACTAACCCTTCCAAAGGCCTCAGTAATGTATAATTCAATCTCACAATGTCAGAATTGAAACATTTTATTTATTTTATTAACCTTCTTGCTTTCCCAAATTAGCTTCAAAATGTACCATTTGCCCGCTCTTTCGACAAACAATTCCCGGGGGGGCTTGTGACAGTCTGGCTCTCTCATTTACCAGAGGACACTTATCCCAAACATTCAGGCCCAACTACTTTCAGATGTCACCAACCACTACTGCCCAGTTATAAAGAGCCTGTGCCTGAGCAGAGAGGCAGGAAAATATTTGTCATGTAAGCCAGGCCCCACGTGTATTTCTTAAACATGTGAAAAGCTGAAGCGTTTCACCTTTAAAATATCAGAGAGTCATTGAGAGGCATTGAGGAAAACTGATGCTTTTTTGAAATTCAACAAGAAATACATTCCTACCACCCACCCCACTTTCAGACCAATGCCATTAGTGAACGCTCAGAGGCCGAAGCCTGGTATTATACCTGGAGCAAAATTGGAACTTAATAATTCAAATCCAATGGGTTTTTGTCTAGTGCACATCCTAAAATCACATATTTGAAGTTGCTCCCATACACAATGATGAAGGAAATTGCTGTACAGGCTGAAGATCACACAATTTGCAGGGAAGCCGGGATCGGTCCCATGTTTTATAGTTTCATGTTGTGCAATTTAAATTAGATATTAATTGGACATTTTTCTCTCTCCAGTTTTACATCAAAGATTAGTGCTTAGACTTAAACTCTTAATAATTCCGGAAAGCAGAAGCGTTTTATCTTAACATTTTAGATTGAGTGCAAGTTATTGAAACAGCTTATAAACTATAACTTAAAACATTTCTGCCACCCTCCCAGATGACAATGCCGTTAATGAAAACTAAGAGCCAAGTCACTTTTCACGTGTCCTATGTTATTTTATGTGAAGCACCTTTATAGACTTTTCAAATCAAACACAATACATTTTTTTACAGCACTTACTCTTCACTCACATATTTGAAGGTATTTATTCTCATACATGAAGATATTTATTCTCATATGTGATAATAAAGAAAATTGTGGCACCAGAAAATAAAATATTTGTCTGGGATCACACAATTTGATCAAGCACAGAAGGTGAGATGATCCCATATTCTATAGTTTCACATTGTGCCATTTAACCACTAGATGAGATTCTCTTTCTCTCATCTGTCTGCTTAAAACAAGTGTTTTTGCTTTGACTTTAATTCATAAATCCAGAAAACAGAAGTGTTTTCTGCCCCGCCATCAAAGCCATTAGTTTACACTAAGAGGCAAGTCGGTTGTCTTGTGTGCCCAAATTATTATTATATGTTGAGCAACATTTCGGCCTATTAAATCAAACACAATAGGTTTTTTACAGCTCACAACCTTAGCTTGCTTATTTGAAGGTGTTCTCAGATATGTTAATGAAGAAAAATTCTGCATAGTGCAATAAAATCTTTGTGTAAGATCAGACAATTTGGTCAATCAAGGAAGATGGGATTGGTCACATGTTTTGTAGTTTCACATTGTGCAATTTAGCCACTAGATGGAAATCCCTTTCTCTTATCTGTCTGTTTTACATCAATGGTCAATGCTTAGGATTTTTTTCTCTTTACTGTTTTACAGCAGGGGTTAATAATTTGACTTTAATTCTTGGCATCTGGGCTTAGGTTGTGGGTGGCAGACAGAAGCCATAATAGTGGTAGTTTCATTTTCAGCCAAGGGTCCAAGAGGAACTCGAGCTGAGTGAGAGTATGCATCTGGTTTGAACTTTCAGTGGCTTACCCACATCTACCTTTTCAGAATGTATGACGTTACTACGCATACATTTACAACGCGGTATTTTACATCGCGTTCGTTACAACGCAAGTCATTACAACGACTTGCGCTGGAGGGCGCTGGACTTAGGAATAGTATGATTTACTATTCCAACTCCAGTCTACGTACAGTAGGGAAGGTGTTGGAATAGTAAATCATACTATTCCTTAGGTTAGAGCGCCATCCAGCGCAAGTCGTTGTAACGACTTGTGTTGTGAAAACCGCGATGTAAAAGCATCGCGTTGTAAAAGTTGCGTGGTAAAGGATGTCTCCCACCTTTTCACCACAACTGGCAGTGGCAGGTAGTGTCACAGAGTTAATTAACTAAGTGCAGTCTCACAATGGCTTTTGGCATATGGCTTAATGGCTTCAAAGTGTTCAAATGCTATTATATGGGGTGTTGAGCTATACAAGTGTAGCCCCTTAAAGTCTGTGATATTGGCTGGATCACACCTGTGCACTAGGTGAGGAAGAAGTTGTTTGGGGACTTTACCTATAGTAATCATATTATATAGACTCTCTCCATGGGTCCTAGACACTTTTTATTTCTGATAATGAGGGGTGGTCATGTTTTGAAAACCTAAAACCAGGACACATAGCTAACAAGCATTTGCAATGCAATCGGTCTCACCTTTGGGACCTTATATGTATTTAGCTATGCAGCACATTCGCCTGGGTGCTGAAACATCTACTGTTCTTTACTATGGAGGGAAAGGAAGCACCAAACTGCGTGACACACCAGGTATGGGAACACATGGAGAGAAATATTGCCTCTCAGCGGGAAATGGTATAGTCCAAAGCTCTGTTTTTAATATAAAATCAGGGCCTTCGGTGGTCATATCACTGAAAATTCAAGATTTGAAAAAAATATTATTGTCTACGGGTGCTCGTGGAGGACCATTTCTATGGACTGGAATCTAGAGAATGCTAAAGCGATTCTGGTATTTTACTGACCTCTACTGGTCGTTTTCTATCAAGACAGTTAAATAGAGGCAGTTGAACAAGCAGAAAGCAATTCTGGTGTTTTACTGACCTCTATTGGTCGTTTTCTATCAAGACAGTTAAATAGAGGCAATGAACAGAAATAAAAGTCCCTAAGCGGAAGCAGACCAGTCCTTGGGCTGATCTCCAGAGCCCACAAAGTACATACACAAGAGGTCTTGAATGCTCGACCTAAAAACAGTAGTGCCCCTGCTACAGGAGCTCGGACTTGAGTCTCCTGTGCAGAGAAACACACCATGTCAGTCAGAAGTGTTAAAATACGAAGCAGACAACACAGGGCTACTCTGCCATACACTTTTGACCCTACACAAGGGTTTTCCTTGGTCCACAGAAGTTACAGTCATGGAAGTTCCTATACGGATTTGTGAAGGTTGAGCTATCTAGTGTCCACATGCCAGCATTGTGCTTTTTCAACACAAAGATCTACCTGTGCCCACGAATCAGGAAAATGTGACTCTCTCTAAGACAGCCTTGAAAAAGCAGCATAAATCGCGACACGTGTTTGCTGTACCTATTTTGAAGAAATATATACGACGATGGACTATATTTATGTTTACGTATACGTTGAAGAAATACAATATGGATATTGAATTGAAATGATATTTTCTTCTCTGCAATTTCATCAATTAATTGATTTTCTTATGGTTGTATTTACATTGGAGTTATATACGAGGAATACATATAATAGCGTTAGAGTATTGTATTATGAGTATTATATTGTGATGACATTCTTTTTTTATAATCTCATCTGATTGATTTATTGTATATAAGAAATGGTTCATATAACATAAATAAGTTGTTGCACTTTGGATTCAAAAGCAATTGTATTCTGCATCTATTATAGAAGATGGTTTTGGGGTGCCCTCTACATTATTATTTTTATCTGTGATAATTATTTGTTTAGAAATTGTCACTCGACTTTTCAAAAACAATGAGACTTTCGTTTCAAAGACTTCTTTTCAAAAGTAAACTACTCTCGTTTGCTCATAAAGCATATGGGCCAGACTACTTCCAGGGTGAATTCAAGACCACCATCTTTTATAGTTGGGCCCACTTCGAGAAGTTTCAGCCGAGTACGATATTGTCGGAGATAAATTGTCACTTTTATGAAATTAACCCCAACTCACCTCAAGTGCAGAAAATTAAGCGCTGCATTTTATACCAAAAAGCTTCTATTGTTTGTTCCTCAAGCTCCAAATCCAACACATTCTATAGAGATTTAAAAAACTATCTGTAATATAGTTATCAGCAGTTTTTTTAAAAAGCAGAAGCAGACAGTTTTTCCTTTTTTAGGTCTCGCGCCTAGCGTTGCAGTGCGCAGCCCTGCTCGCGCAGCGCGAGACCTTTAGAAAGGGCTTCTGAAAACGACCCACACGCCCGTGCGGTTTTGTTTTCGGAAGCCCACATTGGCTGGAGCGTACGTTTTTTTTACGGAGACGGCACGCGATTGGTCAAAGGCGGGCGCATGTCCCGCCTTTGCCGCGCCCATTCCCGACGGTGGCCAGAACGCGCAGCAGCGCGCGTTCGCCTCGCTTTTGCTGCCGCGCTCCCTCTCCCTCTGTGGTGCGCGCACACCACTGTTTGTTTTTTTGGGTGCGCCGCCTTTACGCTTCCGCAAAGTCCCTTTGTCCGTTTCCTACTCACTTCCTTTTCCGCATCAACGGATTTCCTTTTGAATCCATGGTTAATGTCGTTTTCTGCACAAACTTCCCTCCGCAATAATCCTCATCCATCAAAAATCTTCCACATCCCATGCAAAGTTCCCTCGGATCTATTCAGCAGTCGTTTTCCTCAGTCCCCCTTGAACCCATCCCTAGCCCACCAAACCAACACACCCCCGTCTCACCCCACACTGGAAAGCACAGCGTCACAGTTTACCGGGCTGGGAGGTTCGTGCCCTCCCCTATCGATTCACATCCCTCTGCTGCACCAGCCTGGAATCTCTCTTGTCCGTCACAGTGCTAGAACAGGCGTGTCCTGTGACGTAGTTCCCGGCTACCCAAATCCTTGCTAGCGGCTTCAGCACAGTAAAGGCTTAGACTCTGTAGAGAGAAGATATGCGCATCATGGGGAACGTTCCTGTCGCCCTCTGTCTCCTTTTGTGCGCGGGGACTACGCTCGCTGGATACATCGAGATAAGCGAAACATCTCAAACCAATTTTCGCCGTAACCCAAGACGCGCTCTTGAACGGTTTTTGCCACCAGCATCCACCTTTTTCTGGGCTGGATTTGGTGCACCGAAGACTGTGCACAGGCACAGACCGGGATTGCTCCACTTTGGTCGGCGGGTGGGAGGAGTACACTAGTTACCTGCTGTGAATACCCTCCGTTTCTAGAATGGTATCGTCTCCCTTTGTGTGCTGTGTGAGTCAGGGCTGGCTCAGCTGGAGAACAGGGGTGTTGCTATTAGCGCACCTTTGATTTCGCAGCTAAAGCAGTATAGAGACAGTTGTTTGCTAATGCCCCTATCCCAGTTAACACCCCTTTTCTTTTGCGTTCCTTTTAATAGTTGCAGGGTAGACTGAAGGGCAAATAAAGGCGTAGACCAGGTGTACGGGGAGTTACCCCTTCAGTCTTAAATGGAATGTGCCATCGTTCTCTTTCTTTACATTTGATGTTTTGTGGTCTCGCAAAGCTGAAGTGATTACCCCACCCCTCCCACCTAAAGATACGGTTGGAAGTCTGTATGTACATTCACCCATAATAAGATTGCATGCAATCTACAGATAAGGTGATTGACATGTCATTGAGGTCTAGTGGTTATATTGAAATGTTTCGTCCAACCGTCCCATTTTCAGTATATCAGGAGCTATGATTTCGACTTTAAATCGTGTGTTCGGTGAGTGTTAAACTTAACTGCACCGACCTTTAATTGTTGCAAACACCCGCCAACCTCTTGCGACGATGCAGGTAATATGGTTGGCCACTGCTTACCTGGATGGATCCTCTGGCTGTACTCGTCCCACTTCTTGGAGAAGCGTTGGGACTGTTCACTCGCCTTACCAGATGGTAGAGTGTCTGCTCCCAGATGATCAGGCAATGGCGTCATTGCCCTCTTTTCCATTACGTAGATCAGGCAAATTGGGTATTCACACACTGTCGTTAGTAGATCATACAGGGAGTGTCAGTCCGTTTCTCTTACATTAGTTGTTGGTGGTCGGCGGTGGGTTCTCCCCAACACGTTTCAATTGTGTTTAATAACATTAGTGGCTTAAGTATTGGGGTATCACCGTCTCCTGAACACATGCTATAACTTTGGTCTCTGCAAATCACTAAATCATTAGGTGGAACTTTTCCCCTCACGTCGTTTAAAAATGGTTTTGTTTCGCCATCGTGTTCCATTTATAAAGTCTTTGGAGGGTGGCACTCTTCTGTTTCTTTTAGATGTATTTGTATTATAGAACTTTTTTGTCCTTTAATGTGCTTGATGGGGTGGGATTATCATTTCTTCTCTCACCTGAGTTAATCAACCCTGCTAGGGTGGTTCCATTGCTCTCAGACGTCATCTCATATGTTATCTAGTTGGCTGCTTTACCCCTCCCTTGCGGGTCAGTTGGAGCAGGGATGACTAATCACTTGGCACCCCTCTTGGACCTTTATTAGGCAATCTCGATTGGGTGTTCGCATGGGCTGGTCAGAGAAGGGTCTCTTGGTATGGTGTCATCCTTGCGATGTGCTCTAGCCGCTAAGCTGCTGACACTGAACCCAGTGATCTGGGTTCGAGTCAACCCTGCTGACATTTGTGTGTTCCTAGGCATTAAACACTTACATATTTGAACTGTAATGTAATTATTGTGTAACTCCCAGATGTCACCGATATTCCTGCATCATGATATTTGTACAGGCCCCATTGCTTCTTAGCGCCGTTCCTACCAAATAAATACCTATACATGCTGCTACTGAGACATTAACACCTGAGTTAGCAACATTTGCCATCAATTAGACAACTAAACGGTGCCTGCTCTTTTTGGGGGGGATTTTTTTTTCCTTCAGGCTGTAAACTCCAGTAGCTGTGGATACTATCAGTATTTCATTTGCTGCCACTCATGGTTAAGCAAGACAAAAAGTGGTTGGGTGGAATGCTTGAATTAATCTAAATCACTAGAAATTATTTTAACTACATAGTTGATGTTTTTGCCACTGTAAATTAGCCGTGTCTACCCACCCTCAACTCCCAAATCACAGTCGCAGGCAGTTGTAGCTGTCATTGGGTCTTTTCCGTGATTGCCCTCCTTTGCCTGAAATGATGTAATAGCCCAAGCACAGCTATGTGGTCACTGTGCAGCAGATTGAGGACAATAGCCTGCTGTACACAGGGGCTTAGCGCAGATCCATGGCCTTCATCCAAGTGCTAATCCTGCCAGGCCTCGATGCTATGTGACAAATACCTCTGATTTTGGGTGCTGGGTGTAACTTCATTATTCATCGACTTCATCACGCGGTGGCCAAGGGACTGTTCAATATGTTATACAAGGATATTTAATTTCTTTTTGACAATGAGGGCTGGGATTGCGTTTAGAAACCTTCAATTGGTGCAGAATTAAGTCAGCCGTGCCTGTGACTCAGTTTTCTTTTCTTAATTGCTATTTATTCTATCGTTTAAGAACAAGCTACTGTTTTCGGAGTAGGGTGAGCTCAGTTTATGTGTGAGGCAGACAGTTTTTTTGGATTGTTTTCTTTCATCTTTGTGGGTCACGACTTTGATACCGTTTTCCCCTTGCATGTGTCTGATTGTTGAAATGACAGCTGGGCTTCTCTATGCTGCCGTTGTGCGCTTTGACCTCTGCATTCTTGGTACAAGACCTGTGAATTTCTCTAGTGAGCTAGAAAGTTACAGCGCTAGTCCCGCCTTTCAAGCAATCCCAACTAAAACATGCTTGTTGATGACAAGCTGGTCCCGTCTTTAAAGAAGGCTGATGCCTGTTCCATGGAGTGGGGTATTTGTCTCACTTGCATGTGTAACCATTTCAAGAATCTAGTGAGATGGCTCAGAGGGGTGAGACCTCAGAGAACACGGATCTATTTCATGGGTTCAAATTCTACTCGGGCAGAGCTAGCTCATCGCTCCTGCACCTTCGCATTGGGTGATGGCATGATCGTGCCAAGCTGAAGTTGTTTGTTGTTTACATTTTGAACGTGGTAATTATCATTGAATG
Source organism: Calotriton arnoldi (assembly GCA_963921515.1). Classification (NCBI taxonomy): domain Eukaryota; kingdom Metazoa; phylum Chordata; class Amphibia; order Caudata; family Salamandridae; genus Calotriton; species Calotriton arnoldi. The sequence goes on from CAWUFW010015479.1 coordinate 133,129, forward strand.
TACAATGCCGAAAGAGTGTATTAACGAGGAGGCTTGTATTGCTCTACTAACATATAGGTTGTCGTGTCAACAGGATTCAGCCCCATTCTAGGGGCCCAGCTCCCCTCCAGTAGATAAGGTTTGGAAACATGACCCCCTCTCCTTGATCAAAATCTGCCTCTCAACCATCAGATTTCTGCAGTCACTAAATCTTGCTGTGTGTGTGTGTGTGTGTATATATATATATATATATATATATATATATATATATATATATTATCTACTGGCGGTCGCCAGTAGATAGTTATAGTTAGGACCTATTTTCCATAGGAAATCCGCGACATTCTATTTGAAATAACTCTCTTGCCGGTTGACGTATCTTCGCGAAAGTTTCAAACTTTGTGGGGCGCTCCGGTGCGCTCCTATCCTGAAAGTCTCGGGGTGATTCGTCAAGCGGGGCCGAGAAAAAGGGGGTCCCAAAACGCGTTTTCCCCATTCATTTTTCCATAGGAAACTTTAGACACGGCTACAGCCCGAACTGCTGAACGGAATTACACCAAATTTGGCAAAGAGGTAGTTCTTGGTTCAGAAAGAACCCTTTTGTTAAATGGTGTAAATCCGTTCAGTAGTTGCTGAGAAAATCAAAAGTAAAAGTACATATATATCTATGGGCACGGAGGATCCGCGCACCCTCCCGATCACGAGCTGTCTGCTAATTGGCTGTCAACACTCCAAATCAGGAAGTGTTGGCAGCCATTTTGTCCCTCGGTAGAACCGAGGGACAGAAACAAGTGCGCAAAGCGCAAAAAGGGGGCAGGGTAGAAACACCCTGACCCCCTAGGTCTTCTCAGGGGGTCCTTGTGGCAGGATGTGCTCAGGGTGCGCGGATCCTGCTGAAAAAAAAAAATTGAAGCGTGGTCTCCCGCGCTTCGATGCAAATTTGCCCCCAGGTGGCCCAAGTCCCGGGGGCATGAGGGGAATGTGTAAATTGTTTATATGGGGGGCCTCTAAGGCCCCCCAAGCCCCGGGGACCGCCAACCCCCAGGGCTTAATTAAAAAAAATGGTGCGGGAGGGCTCTCCTGCCCTCTTGCAGCCCCGGGGACCGCCACCCCCGGGGCTTCTTTTAAATTTAAAATAATGTGTGGGGGGCTCCAGCCCCCACACGCCCGGGACCACCACCTCCCGGGGCTGTGCAATTCAAGGGAGGGGGCCGCGCGGCCCCCTCCTGGAGCCCTTGATGGCCCTGGGGACCGCCACCCCCAGGGCCGGCTCCTGCAGTGTCCCGGGGTGCCTATCCCCGGGACACTGCTGTTTGCAATGGCAGGACGGGAGCCTCGCGGCTCCCGTCCTGTCATAGCAAACTGCTTTGGATATTAGGCGAGAGCAGGGAAACCTGCTCTCGCTCCAATATCCAAAGCAAATTGCTTTTCCACATGGGGAGCAGCATGTTAGCTGCTCCCCATGTGGAAAGCAATGCGGCTCGCGCAGGAGGCGGGGAGCCGGCTGGGACTGTGGGGGGATTGGGGACCCCCACAGTCCCCAACCAGAGGCCAGGCCCCGGGGGATGGGGTCCCCGGGGCCATAAGTGGCCAGGGAGGGGGCCACGCAGCCCCCTCCCCAAATTAGTAAAAAAAAAAAGTGCAAGGCCGGCCCCAGGGGATGGGGTCCCCGGGGCCTTAAATGGCCTGAGGAGGGGGCCACGCAGCCCCCTCCAAATAAAAAAATTGAGGGCATGCCCCGGGGGATGGGGTCCCCGGGGTCAATACAGGCCCAGGGAAGGGGGCCACGCGGCCCCCTTCCCGTTTTTTTTTTCATTTAAAAAAAAAAAAAAATGCTCAGGCCCCGGGGGATGGGGTCCCCGTTGCTAAAAGTGGGCAAGGGAAGGGGGGCCACGCAGCCCCCTCCCTTTAAAAAAATTTAAAAAAAAAAAAAACGACCGGCATCGTGCCGGAGGCCCCGCCCCCTCCCTGCAGTACTCTGCAAACGCGCCCCTGGCGCGTTTTAAGAAGGGGAAGTAATTCCCCTTGAATACTGGGGTCCCTGGGGCCAACTAGCCCACCAGGAACCTCCAGTATGCGCCAGGGGCTGCGTTGCAGAGAGGTGTACAGAGGCCACGCCCCTTTTATACCTCTCTGCAACGCAGCTCTGTGGCGCTTTAGAAGTATATGGTGGGCTAGTTGGACTCCAGGGACCCTCAGGATTCAAGGGGACTTAATCCCCCAACTTAAAACGCGCCACGGGGCGCGTTTGCACAGTGGTGAAGGGAGGGGCGGGGCTTCAGGTGACATGTGTGCAAACAGGCCCCGTGGCGCGTTTTAAGATGGGGAATTAAATCCCCTTCAATCCTGAGGGTCCCTGGGGCCAACTAGCCCAACAGGTACATCCAGAAAGCTCCACAGAGCTGCGTTGCAGAGAGGTGTAAAGGGGTGTGGCCTCTCTACACGTCTCTGCAACGCAGCCCCTGGCGCATACTGGAGGTTCCTGGTGGGCTAGTTGGCCCCTAGGGACCCTCATGATTCAAGGGGACTTAATCCCCCAACTTAAAACGCGCCACGGGCGCGTTTGCACAGATGTCACCTCAGGCCCCGCCCCTCCCTTCACCATTGTGCAAATATTCCTCTAAAATCTGCCGAACTACGAATTCCGATTTACTCACCTGTTATCAGGAGAGACCTCAGTGCTGCATCTTTCAGCCCAGTACTGATCCTGAAAAGTAATTTTAACCGTACTTACCAGTAACTTGAATTTCCTTCCATAGGATATCATTGCCTGCTTTTTGCTGAAAAAGTTTCTAAGTGTTGATTTTTGAAACATACAAATATTCCTCTAAAATCAGCCGAAATACGAATTCCGATTTACTCACCTGTTATAAGGAGAGACCTCAGTGCTGTATCTTTCAGCCCAGTACTGGTCCTGAAAAGTAATTTTAACCGTACTTACCAGTAACTTGAATTTCCTTCCATAGGCTAACATTGACTGGTTTCACTTGGAAATTCTTCTAAGTGTGGAGTTTTGGAACTTTAAAATATTCCTCTAAAATCAGCCGAAATACCAATTCCGATTTACTCACCTGTTATCAGGAGAGACCTCAGTGCTGCATCTTTCAGCCCAGTACTGATCCTGAAAAGTAATTTTAACCGTACTTACCAGTAACTTGAATTTCCTTCCATAGGATATCATTGCCTGCTTTTTGCTGAAAAAGTTTCTAAGTGTTGATTTTTGAAACATACAAATATTCCTCTAAAATCAGCCGAAATCTGAATTCTGATTTACTCACCTGTTATCAGGAGAGACCTCAGTGCTGCATCTTTCAGCCCAGTACTGGTCCTGAAAAGTAATTTTAACCGTACTTACCGGTAACTTGAATTTCCTTCATAGGCTAACATTGACTGGTTTCACTTGGAAATTCTTCTAAGTGTGGAGTTTTGGAACTTTATAATATTCCTCTAAAATCAACCAAAGTACGAATTCCAATTTACTCACCTGTTATCAGGAGAGAACCCAGTGCTGCATCTTTTAGCCCAGCACTGACCCTGAAAAGTAATTTTAACCGTACTTACCAGTAACTTATATTTTCTTCCATAGGAATCCATTGTCTGGTTTTCAGCAGAAAAGTTTCAAAGTGTCGATTTTCACAAACTACAAATATTCCTTAAAAATCGCCTGTATGACTTAAACGCATTCTTTCAACTGTTTACAGGAGATGCACCAGTGCTGGATCCAGGATCCAACACTGAGTAAGAAAAAGTAACGATAACAGTTTTTACCTGCTAAGTGACTTTCCTTCCATAGGATAACATTGGTGATTCTATGAGAAAAAGTTTCTAAGTGTCAACTTTTAAAATACAATAATATTCCTTAAAAATCACGACTGTAACCAAAACGCTTTTACTCAACTGTTTACAGGAGATGTCCCAGGACTGAATCTAGGATCCAGTTCTGTGGTTAGAAAAGTAATCCATAAAGTAACTAATTGCATTTAACTAGAAATTCACATTGAGCTGAATGTTGCATTGTGTTTGAAAATGTGTTGCCCATTGCAACAACTGTAACTACTGTACTTAAAAGTCTATTGCCTATGTGCAAAGTATTTAAACTAAAGTAATTCATTCTCAGAAAGTATTTTTTGTAATGTAATGTATAATGTAATTACAATGTAATTTAAAAAATAAAATATGTAAAAAAAAAATGTTTCTAAAAATGTAGTAAATCAGTATGAAAAAAATTAATATAACAATTAATACATTTAAAAATTGTCATTTACAAAACCTTTGAAATTCACTGAAAAAACCGTAGGTTTCAGACATGTTATAGTTAGGAATTAGCATTTAAAAAACCTTTGAAATTCACTGAAAAAACCATAGGTTTCAGATATGTTATAGTTAGAAATTAGCATTTAAAAAACCTTTGAAATTCACTGAAAAAACCTTAGGTTTTAGGGACAGTTATAGTTACTTGGACATTGCACTCGTACAAAACCCGTGAAATTCCCCCGGTATAGTTAGTTCAGCTAACTATAACTCGCGCCCCCGCAATGCACTGCTGATGACGTCACATATTACATCACTCATGACATGGTCAGTGACATCACTGATGACATCACTGATGACATCTCAAATGACATCACTGATTACATCATCCACGTGATAATCTGATGCACCTCCTCACACCCTAATATAACCTTTGATACACCCACTCTAAATTACAGACTGCCATTCGCAAAACCATAGACACTCCAACACCAATAACGACATACCCACTCACTGATTCATAGGTCTACGCACACATCCACTCACTCACCCGTACAGTCACTCATACTTACGGTCACTCAGTACAGGACTATCATATGCACTCATACTCCTATATAGACACACAAACACCGCCACTCATCCATAGAGGTACTCACACACCTAGTCAGTCATGCAAATAATTAAACACACTGCCATTTACTCACCTATACAGTTATACACACACCAGCTCACTTACTCATACAAATACTAGCACATTCTTACGCTCTTATACAATCACTGATACAAGCACACACTCATCCATACAGCCACTATCACAATCACTCACTCTCGCTTATAGCTATTTATATACTCCAACACACATATATACTGCCTTTCACATATGTAGTTACTCACACATGTACCACTGGGACATACATTCACTCATTAACACACTCTTACACACACTTACCCACCCATACAGTCTATCACAGATGCACTCTTGAAACCATCCACCCAGTGAATCACCCACTCACACATCTATGCACAGAGTCGCACACACCCCTCCCACACAAACACTCAGGCACCCATACAGATACTCAGACAACCATTCAATAACTCATATAGACACTCATGTAGCTATTCACAAACACATGCAGCCACTTACACAGCAACAGACAGACGGATACAGACATTCACCCAGTTTAGTCACTAACCCATGCATTCAGTAAGATACGTTAAATCACTCACTTATAGAGTCAGTCACGCACCTACTAAATCATCCATACAGACACTTACACACCCACTCATTCTTCAATACGTCTTTTCCTATATATATTAAAAATATTTAAACTTTACAGAAACACACAGTCACTGGATGATGTCATCAGTGATGTCATTTGAGATGTCATCAGTGATGTCATCAGTGATGTCACTGACCATGTCATGAGTGATGTAATATGTGACGTCATCAGCAGTGCATTGCGGGGCGCGAGTTATAGTTAGCTGAACTAACTATAACGGGGGAATTTCACGGGTTTTGTACGAGTGCAATGTCCAAGTAACTATAACTGTCCCTAAAACCTATGGTTTTTTCAGTGAATTTCAAAGGTTTTTTAAATGCTAATTCCTAACTATAACATGTCTGAAACCTACGGTTTTTTCAGTGAATATATATATATATATATATATATATATATATATATAAGGGGATTAGCCTTTAGCTTGTATCTTCCCTTTCTTTTGCCCATAGGGTAGCTGTGGCATTTAAATTATCCAGCCCCGTCTGGACTTAAGCAATGCTATTTGCTTCGTGTTCTCTAAACAGTTCTTTAGTCGACCAGACTGCTCAAAACTCCACAGCCCAAGCTTTGTTCAATCTGAATACATAGCTGGAACCGAAAGTTCTCTCCTTTTTGACCTCTGTCCACATCAGATCCCTCGAAGTTCCGGAAACGTATCAAAACCTAGTTGAAAATTGAGTCTATGCCTCCCATCATGTTGAGTCCCCGGCTGCTCCAAGAGACTGTTCAAGAGTTATATAAATCTAAATAAGGGGTTTCCTTGCTTTATTTCTGCAGCGTTGTATCGCTTTAGGGTAACCTCAAAGCGCTGAGAAGTGCCACCAATGCTGAGAAGCAGAAGTGTTGCACGTGAATATTTTAGTGACCTGCTTGTGATGTGAGACAGTCTATCAAGTTGTCTGTAAATATGGTATCTTGGTGTTTGTCCAACATCGCCTTCCCACGTGCACAATCTAAAGTGACCTGGAGCCTTAAAGCACACTGTCAAACGTGTTTTTTTCTTTTCTTTTTTTTTTTTGCCTGTGAGGTCTGCACACCCAACCAATGAGATGAAAAAGCAACGCGAGTGGCAGCAGGTATGTCTGGCCACCATGCAGAGAACTAACAACCAACAAGTTTAGGCAAATTACGTTAAATGCCTCCTTATGTCGACATATTTTTTGGTGTGAAACGAGTTAGGGCAGCTATGAACACGAAACTCAACGAACCGACTGGTAAAATGAAAATTGAAATGTGTAATTTTCTTAATACACTAGCCCCTAAACAGCAGATGCAAATGGACGCCATATTTTCAGTGCCGTTTGGAGACCAATTTTCAGAGTAAGGCTTTTTTCAAAACCTTTTTTTTTTAAAGTTAATCAGCTGCGCTGGTCCAGTTGTTTCCTTTGAACCGAACCGAGACTAAAACTCCCAAAAAGCACTGATTGATGAATTAAAGTATAGAGCGGGAACATCGTGCCATGGTTACATGCAGGTATTTGATCACCATATGCATGCCACGCAAACCGCTAGTTTCAAGCAGACATTGGCTGATGTGAAATCAAGATGCCAAGAAATGAAGCAGTATCCAGATATCGCAAGAATAAAAGGCTCACAGGAAAGGCACCATGTTGCTCCAAAAACCAAGTACCAGCATGCAGTCTATTAGAATAAACTCATTAATCCATTAACCACAAGCAAACACATGAAGCATCTGTCATCTGTGTACTAAGTGATAAGTCAGAGAGCAGCACAAAAACGCAATACATGGCTTGCTGACTGGACCATAGGTATTGGTTTGTGCATCGTTGGTGCAGCAGCTCTAACTTCTCTGAGTGCTGCTATCCACTGGAAGCCTGTGATGTCAGGGACAAGCACTGAGGCTGGAGAAGCAAATACTGCTTCACATGCTGCGCTCAGGGCTACACTTCAGGAGAGTTGCATAGGTGGCACTGGTTGTGGGATGGAAACTGTCTGCCTCCGGTGTGGTGAATGACTTTAACTTAGGTGCTGGATGAACTGGCAGGCACAGATGTTTATTTAGCATGCGTGTCCATTCCAGCCCAGTTCAATAACTGAAAGTCAACTGGCAGCTGCTAGCTGCTTCTCTGGTCACATCAGTAATTCCTCATTCTAAGTCCTCTCGGCAGTGCTGGAGCTGCTTCTCATGTCCAGTCGGTATTTCCTCATTCTAAGTCCTCTAGACAGTGCTGCTAGCTGCTTATCTGGTATCATCAGTAATTCCTCATTCTAAATCCTCTGGGCAGTGCTGCAGCTGCATCTCTGTTCCCAGTGGTAATTCCTCATTCTAAGTCCTCTAGGCAGTGCTACAGCTGAGTCTCTGTTCCCAATGGTAGTTCCCCCATTCCGAGCCCTCTAGACATTGCTGCAGCTGCATCTCTGTTCATACATCCACTACACTCCAAAACAAAACACATAGGTAAAAGACATTGTCATTTACAACGCAAATAGCTCTAACTCTAAAAAATGTGAGACCTATTGCATTGCAAATGCTTGTTGATAATGCAGTTGGAATCTTTTCCTGGTCACATTAACCGAAAATACCACAGGTTTAACAGCTTGCATTGACAACCGTTTACATGATCGCTAGAGCGACAGAGTTTTTAAACATATATTGATGTGAATGGATAGCTCAGATGTAAAGTTTCGTTATTCAAGGTTTAACAACACAATAAAATAAGTATTGGCAAAGCAAGTAGGTCTTGCCTTTGAGAACTATTGGTTTTGCCAATGGTTTTTAGTGATGCTGTGTAGCATGGCTACAGAGGGGAAAAAACAAGGTGCTATGAAGATGCTGCGGCCATGTCATTTTTAAAGGCAAGTGCATGCATGCTTACAAATTGATGCAGGCGCCTTTTTTTCAAATTTTTTATTTACCGATCCACTTATTGGCGACAGTTCTGGCCGTTGCATCCTCTTCCCTCTGTCAGTGTTAACACATTAAACCCAGAACTAATGGCTTTGCAAGTTCTTGTTGTGCCCTTGAGGACACCATATCTGTGTTGCCAGCCCTGACTCCTTGTCCGGTGCAGGGAGGGGTTCCCAGCCTGTTTTCACATATGTTCTTTGCTAGTGAGGGAATCCTGTCTCTCCTGAAGTCCAACAGTACTTGCAGGCTTTGCTTTTCTTCCCTAACTGCTACCTGGAGCACTTTAAGAAAATAGGCAGGTGACTGGTCTCCTCCAGCAATGGTTGGGGCATGTGAGAGTTTGCAGCCCTCTTCGGGCAGGCTATGGATGTGGGTGGTCCTCACAACTTCTTGAACTAGAGGAGCAGCCGGGCACCTCGTTCAAAAAGTTAAAGAAAAGGCTCGCTCACAACTTGGTTATGTAAAAGGACTCGCACATAACTTCCCTCCTCACCTGCCCCCCATTTTAGTCTCCCGTGGCATTATATTCTTTATTCTTTTGGAGATGATAGTCTGAAGAAACGGACGCAGTTCCACCTACGATGGAAAGAAAAGGAGAAAACGCCGATTATATTGGAAGTGTCCTAAATGCACTGTTTCCGAAAATAATTTCATTCTTTTGCACAGAGGCGATACTGCCCCACCCTGAAACGCAAAGGAACTCAAAAGTATGAATGTAAGTCCCTGGAGATGAGTCAGGCCGCACAATGGCCGAGGATTGCTGCGGCGCTGCGCCTTCATCGACGCAGCGGGGGCGCATGAATGGGCGGCCATTTCTGACTGGAACTGCCATTTAAACCTGCTCTAGTTCTCGCAGGGGCTGCCATTCATAAAACCGGCTCTCGTTTTGTGCTCAGAGCTGTATTTAGGTTAGTGGGTCTGTCATTTCCTGCTGTTATTGCTGCATGAATGGATCTGCTGAGTCAGAGAGTTTCACCTTCACTGGAACGCGTGGGCGCCTTGTGCTCATTCATCCAAAGCGCTCCACTGTTACTGCGCGCTCCAGGCACACTGCAGCATCCGCTGGACACAAAAGAATACAAAAGTGGAAATTGCTTGACCCGGGGTTTTCTTTTTCATAATTGTGTTGGATTAATGTGATTAAGTTAGCAATCTGTGTTGGACTTACTTTGATAACTAACGTGAATGTATGGGTTCTCAATAGGTTCTGCAAAGGGTAGGGGATATGAAGACCAAGCGCGCACGCGCTAAAAGTAAAAAAAAAGTGTCGGAAAAAGTGAAAGCGTTTCACTTGAGGGAGCGAGCAGCGCCAGGAGCGATAATTGCTAACATATGGCGCCGCTCGCTCCCGCAAGTGAATCGCCAAACGTACACGCGTTGCCATTGAAGGCAATGGAACGCGTGCACGTTTTTGGCTGAAAAGCCGAAGCGATTGCTAAAGGTCTTTTTGCCTATGCAGCGCATGCGCGCTGCGTAGGCGAGACCTAAAAAGTGATGGATTGCTGAAGAGAAAGTACCAATTCAGTTTATAGTTTATTGTAAGACAAGGAGACAGTGGGTACCTGACTGCAGAGATGATGGTGTTCCCAGAAGATATGTGTCTTCAGTTTCTTCCTGAATTACAGCAGGTATCAAAGGAGATGGTCTAGATCCTGGGTGCATATATAGGTAATTCCTGTCTTCTGGCCTTATAATACGCTGATGTGAAGGGTCCTAGTATCACATTGTTTGACCATGCCAGTTAGTTTCTTGGCCAGGATTAATGGGGATTTGTTTCTGAGAGAGTGTGTAGGTAATGCAGATGGTCTTGGAGATTATGCAGCCTTAAGGGGTAGCCTGTCAAGATCCTTCAGTGTTAGGCCTATGAGTCTGAAATGTATTTCTCCTTATTCTACCATCGTAATTTCAAAGGAAATGCAAATCACTGGGTTAATAGTTTGTAGCGTCCAAGGCAGTGATTGATTATTTTAATATTAAAAGCGATGGTTATATCCTCTAAATGAGGGACAGCTAAAAACTAAGAATGATATATCTGTTGGTATGTATTATCTATTTGAACAGCTGCTGGGTATGTGACTAACATGCCTTCACGTAGCCCTTAATATCATCTTTACCTGCGGACAGTGCCACTGTGTCAGTGCTGCTTGTCTGACGAGGACTGAGGGAAGCTCTAGCAAACCTAGCATAGAGGGTAAGGGAGGAAAACCAGCTTGGTGGAGGAAGCTCGAAGGCCTGCCTCTTGGAGCCAGAGATAGTATCTCCCCGGATCTCCCTCTGTGTGCCTGAGTGAGCCTTGACATGAGGCCAGGACATCGGCTGATATCTCTTCTCAAATTGTCATTGCTGATAGGCAGAAAGCAGAGAAAGGACTTAAACATTTCACCTCAGGTGGCTGCAGCCATAGTCAGGCCCCAAAATATACTCCACAACCAGCAAACAGTAGGGATCAGACCCTATCTAGGATCAAAGGCCCTCAGAACCTCCCAGCAGGTAAGATATGGTGCATTCCTGGCTGGTGAGGAACAGCGTAGGTGGAATTACAGTGGCTATGGTAAGGTAGAAAATATATTTTTCTTGAGGCGTGTGAGATAGAGTGTTGTGCATTTCTTGTGGGCTATTTTAAATGAGTATTATACCATTTTGACTGGTATGAGGTACAAATGGCCAGTTAACATAAATATCCAGCATAAAACTGGGTATTCTTGACAAAAATAGGAGCATCAGTCCACCCGTTCAAAAGAGGGTTGCACGAAAAGAGAACTAGAGGAACTGCATGTGACTATGTATTGTCCATTATATAAACTGGGCTCTGTGGTTTGTCCTTTATATACACAGAGCACAAGTCAAAACACTCGTCACTGAAAATTGGGAATCACTTATAGATGTATCCCAAAGTAAGGTTTTTATTCAAATCTTATGGTAAAGATGAGGTAAATTGAGATTACAGTAGTCAGGGAAAATGATTGAAACGCATGTTTAACTTATGAGCAATAGGATATATATGAACCAAACTGCTGAGTCACCATTTATGATGCTGTCAAGTTTTATCTTACATCTGAGGCTACTTGACTCAGTCAGCTGAATGTACTCTTTGAACTACCCTTACAAACTATTGAAATTACGGCTAATGTAGTATCTGTTCAAGAAAATACATTGACCATTGCTTTGACATTCTATAAAAGATCAAATTTAAGTGTGTTCTATGAGGTGAATGGAGTGTGGAATTTATATAATAAGGTTGTTTTAGTACCTGTGGAGTTTAGAAAAATAGAACAATTTGTGGGATTGGAAGGCACCGTACTGCTGCATAGTACCAGTAGTGGCTCTCCTGGAGCAATGAGGTCAAAGAAGAGAGTGGATATATATGGAGTGGATGCAGTGGGAGAGCGCATGTTACTCAGGCATGATAGAGACTCCGTAAATAGTTAAACTTGTGTAATGGGAAGGATTACTGAATAGAAGAATTGTGTTATGTGTATTTCTCATCTCCCCATCTTTTTGATATAGAACAGAGAAGAGAACAGCCAGCTACAAAGATGTAGGATCCATTGATGTACATAAAACTCTATGAAACTGATTGAGACTGAGCTACATGAAACCTGCTGCTGATAAGGCCGATTCTTATCTAATTATCTATAAGAACCTTCTGGTCGCCAAGATCTTTTTACCTGTTGAATAGTGTAAAGGAGAGAATCTCACCTGGTTATATATCAGCATTCATTTTGTCTGAAAGGACCACTGACTCCGAATTCAAGTTTGAGAATTTATTATCGCCAAAAATAACTGGACGTGCAAGCACCTCAACACGAGGTTAAAGAAATAGATGGGCACTAATACAAATAATAATCTACGCAGGAATCTCATCCGACTCAGGATAAGGAGAATAGAAAGTTCTAGAAGGATCAACCAGACTATGATTGCTCCTATTTCTAAATTGCTCTTCATTGGCCTAAACAAGCTTAATATCAATTGCTGTCCCTACACTAACGCTAAGTGACATCCCTGCATAACGATTTTCCCAGGCAAGAAAGAATAAAAGGTGTCAGCTGTGAAGACTTCCTAAGAAGTGCAATCACATAATACCTAAGCTCAGCTCTGTCCTTCTCTCAGGTCTCCCCTACCTCTTCTCTGGCCTCCTCCCTCAGGGCACTATCCCTAATACAAAATCCCAATACAATTGTACACGCCTTTGTCACGCCTCCTTGGCCAGGTCTTCTTTCTTGTATTTTTCCATCGAAACGGTTACTTCATCCTGGACGGTTGCGATGGCCTTGAGTCCCAGGCACCTTCTCCGCTGAAAGTATCATCCCTAAATTCCATTTCACTCCCCGTACCATGCCTCCCATCTCTCTAACTTTTGAATACAAAGAGTTTGTCTTACTAACGAGACATGTGTCCTTGCACCTGCAACAAGAGATACGTTCAACAGAAACCTTCTACTGTGCAAGTTAAATCTACCGTTTGTGCCCAGAGAGCCTTACCAAGAGAAACTTTTCTCTGCCTACAAAAATAAGCTAACATAAGAATATATCAGGCCTTCCCTAAGCATATATGTAGTCAGGCCTTTACATATAACTTTTAAAACTCATCTTACTTCTCCCTATAAGCATTTTCATTACAATTCATATGCAACCAATGAATTACATGTGCAACTTTAATATGGTGCACGTTTAAACTACTGCAATTACATTACACACACAAACTAATTCCTCTATGCATTATGTTCACACAATTCAATAAGCATTACATCACATCATTATCCTAACATCATTATACTGCTGATTCACTTTGTCTCAGCGAACTATTCATTCTTCTCTAAACATGCATGAATATGAAACTGAATATACGAATATATGTCTGAATACAAGTGGGTGCGGCCTATCAGTGATTATGATGCACCCCTACAATTCACGAGAACATTTCGCTCTATCAGTTCCCCCCTTTGATGACTCCTGTCATCACATTTCACTCTACTCCCTTGGAGAAAGAACCGACCTAAACAGAACTTGTTGCCATCTTCCCTGATCTAAATTTCTCCATGCTCTTGAGCCTTTGATACTGACTGTCCTGCAGTCTTGCCAACTTCATGTCATTTTCCCTCAAAGCTCTCTTGACTCTGCCTGCTCGATACCACTTGTAGGCCTTGATCACAATCCACAAGCCAGCCACACAAACCACCAAAATAAGGAGTGGTCTCAGGAAGTACCCAAGGAAACCCTTTCCTAGGTTCGCAAACCAACCTCCCACTTGACCAAAACCCTTTCCGACCTTTTCCCAGGCCCCTTCTTCGGTCAAATCCGCTATCTTTGTGTGGATCGTAGTGATGTTACTTATATATTTCTCCAGATCCTTGCTACGGTCTGGTATATAAGTGCAGCACTCTTGAACCTTCAACATTTTACAGACTCCGCCCTCTTTTGCCAATAGGACATCCAAAGCAAGGCGATTCTGCAAAACCATTCCCCTTATCGACAACATCTCTCCTTCCACCAACACTAACGACTTTGCTGTGTTCATCGAAAATTCATCCACCACAGTCGCTAACCTCCGGATCTTCACGTCATTCAAGACTACCCCTAGACTAGGTATCATAGCTCCAAAGATATCCCCCACAACGATCCCTGCACTTGCAGCTCTTCTCGTTCTTGAATGCTCTCCACCCTCTAGAAGATTTAAATCCTCTGTATGGTAAATCTTTGGAAATATTATTGACAAATAACATGTTCCATACCAATTTGCAGGCAACCTCACATAAGCATTCTTCCCACATACGTAATACACCGTAGGTATCACTTGTACAGGACCTTGGAGAAAATCTTTTGCCACATCTGCCATGGTGAAAACGTGATCACAAGTACTTTGTCCCACTGGAACCTTTTCGTAGTAAGTCTGATAACGCCTTATACACAACTTACCCTCTGCTCCTTATCTAACGCTATAGGACCATAGCTTCCCCTGGTCTTATGCAACCGTTCTTCCTCTGTCCAATCTGTCCTGTGGTGCCCTAAATCTCGGGATTGGGTCAGCTGTCTATACCTATCTTCAACCTGATCTACAAACTTTCTCTCTACATCCGACATCAAACAAGTCAGGTTGTGTCTGTGTGCGAATGCTGTATCCAATTCCAAACTCGGTATGAAGTACTTCCTCAGTCTGTCTTCTGTCTTATAATAGTCATATTTATTCAAATGCTTGTAAGCTGGGACTTCAGGAAGCACTGCGTCAAAATTGGAAAAGAAATACTCGAACTGATCTCTTTCATAAAACAAACTAAGCAAAAGACTACATGAAATACCATAAGTCAGTGGAAGATGGTGATACCTAATACCCTCATCCACTGAAGTAGGCAACTGCATACACACATAACAATCTTTCGCATCCATCACATCAACATACTCATACAACAACTTAGCATATGCATTCAACTTAAAATCCCCTTTAGATAAATCTACATGTAGTCTACGACTTTCTTCTAATAGCAAAGCTCTATCAGCTGCCCTGTCTACTCCCTTCTGACTAGGTGTGATAGGTGTAGGTGTCCCTGTCACCTCCTCTACTTCTTGCTCGTGCGAACCAGTGTATGAGACTACAACTACTATGATTATAGAAATTATTACACTACTTATAAGAATGCCTACAATCCACTTTGATCTACGATTGGGATCTCCCGGCTCCATGGTTTCGAAAGTTCTCAAAAGTCTTGGTTATCGCAAAGAACTCTGAAAAAGTCTCTGTCCTTTATTTGTGACTTGCTTAACCAGCTCGAGCAACCATGAAATCTCCGGACTTTCCCTTTCCGATCACAAACTTATTTACACAGTCCAGAAAAAGACTTCCCTAGTTTTCGTTCCTCTTCTGTGGAAAGTCCCTAAGTTTATTCTTCTTCCACTCGGACCTAGGTTATCTTCTTCTTTTGGACTTTTATTTACAGTTCATAACTGATCCACAATGAGATCCTCATTGAGCAAGACCAGAACGTGATACAAAAGTTCAAGACGCAAAATCAGCATTTCATGTGAAAACGGCTCAACTCCAAAAGGCGGAAATTCAAGTCGATGCAAAAGCAAGTTTCGGACTTCACTCAGAAGCGGGGGATTCGGAACCGTGAGTGTCAGTGTTCCTTCTATCTCGAGCCCTGGCATCCGCAGCACCACCTTCACCACCACATTCGGGCTCCGACAGACCACTTGCACTGACCTCAGCCTTCCCGTACTCACCACCCCCTGCATCAAACACAGTGTAAGTCCACTTAGGGGTAGAGTATCTGCGACAAGGCACTCTTGTTCTCTTTGACCTTCGCCGACTATCTTGTGCTTGGTCTTCGTCACTTGCTTCCGTTTCAGATACTTCAGACACTGGAGCAAGGTCTCTTTCAGGTGCTAACCTCAGGTTCAGTCGCCTCTGTCTCTCGGGCCAACTTTCTGCACTTCTGTTCGTTCGTCTGCTTTCCCCTTCTATACCCAGTGCACCACTTCCTCTTTCTGCTGAATCTGACTCTTCTCCGCCCACTGCACCGTTTCTGTCTTTGGTGTCTGAGTCAGGGTTCGAACTGTGGAAACCCCCTTCAGCTTGCTCTAGTGCACCACCAGCTGTGTCAGCAACCCTTACAGCTTGACGTGTCCTCCCATGTGGCCTTGCCACATCAGCTGGATTTTCATTTACGAGAGGAGCTGTTTCTTCCAAGGGTGCTGGAACTCTGCGGGTATGGGAAGCATGCACCCAGTTCGGCAATCCTCCACACTTCACTGCTGTGTTCGTGATAAGTATCACCTGATACGGGCCACGCCAGCGGGCATCCAAGCAACTCTTCCTCACGTGCTTTCGGACGAGTACTCAGTCACCGGGGCACAAGTCGTGGCATAGATCACTCGAGGCTGGGACCACTGCTGCTTGCACCTGCTGGGATACAGAACGGACCACATCAGAGAGTCCTTTACAATAATCAAGAATCAAATCATCAGTGATGTTTATCAAGGCTGTAGCTGGTACTGCTGGCAGTCTCATTGCCCTCCCCATTAATATTTCATGGGGGGACAACCCGGTCTTTCTGTCTGGGACACTTCGCATGCTCATTAGCACCAGAGGCAAGGCGTCGGGCCATTGCAGGGATGTTGAAGAACACATTTTTGCCATCCGGGCTTTCAAAGTTCCATTAACTTGTTCCACCATCCCAGAAGCTTCTGGTCTGTAACTACAATGAAGTCTCTGGTCTATGTTTAATGCAGCACAAAGCAACTTCATGATTTCGCTATGGAAGTGCCCTCCTCTATCTGATTCCAAAGAGGTCGGGATCCCGAATCTAGGGATGAGCTCCCTCAACAGTAATTTAGCCACTGTGAGAGTGTCACACCTGCGTGTGGGGTAAGCCTCCACCCACCGTGAGAATACACATACTAGCACTAAAATGTACCTCAATCCATTGCACCTAGGCATCTCCACGAAGTCCAACTGTATTCTATTGAAGGGCCCTCCCGACCTTCCAATGTGACTCAATGTAACTACAGTTTTCTTTCCAGCATTCATCTGTTGACACGTAACACACCTCTGGCATACCATCTCAGCCATTGCTCGGAACCGTGGGTTATACCACGTCTGTCTAAACACTCTCACCATTGCGTCTCTACCAAGGTGTGCCTGTCCATGTATCAGTCTTGCCATCGGACTCAGCAATTCCTCAGGCAACACGGCTCTCCCATCGTTGGATACCCACACATCCACATCTCCTCTCTCGCACCCAGCTTTAATCCATCCCTCTCTCTCCTTGACTGAAACTTCATCCTGCAATCTCTTAAGCTCTTCCCAAGTGTCTGCCATGGCCAACATTATGCTGAGATCGGTTCCTTCTTGGCTCTCTTCTATCTCTCTTCCTGTGAATATGCACGCTTGTTCTGCACAGAAGCGGGCTACTTCGTCCGCGTAGTTATTACCCAAGGATACAAAGTCCTCCCCTCTCCCATGGGCTGAGCACTTTACCACAGCAATTTCTTTCGGATGCTGTAATGCATCTAACAATTGTCTTACATATTCTCCATTACGAATGGGTGAGCCAGATGATGTCAAAAATCCCCTCTGAGACCATAACTGCCCGAAGTCATGCACCACGCCAAAGCCATATTGGCTGTCTGTGTAAATCGTGATTCGAATTCGATCAGCGGCCAAACAGGCACGGGTCAAGGCAATGATTTCAGCTACCTGCGCGGAGCATAGTCCTTCTAGGCAAGCAGCCTCGACCACTCCTGAAATGGTACATACAGCAAATGCTGCTTTCAATTGCCCCACACTGTCTCTTAAGCATGAACCATCGACAAAGAAAATTTCATCTGGGTCAGTCAGTGGTTCATCGACAATGTCAGGTCTCGGTTTGGTGCAAAGTTCGGTCACATCTAGACAATCATGGTCCTCACAATCTTCATCATCTGTGTTCGGTATAGGCATTAATGTCGCAGGGTTCAAGACGGAGCACCTTTTCAGAGTCACATTCTCTGCGGCAAGTATGACCTGCTCGTACCTCGTTAACCTATTGTTCGTTAGGTGCTGGGTCTTGGTCCTGGTCATCAATAACTCAACCGAATGTGGCACATGTACAGTCAATGGATGTCCCATTACAATGCTTTCACATCTTTCAATGCTGACACCTGTTGCAGCAACGGATCTTAGACATCCGGGCAACGCAGAAGCTACTGGATCTAAAGTAGCTGAAAAATAGGCAACTGGTCTACTGACACCTCCATGGTTCTGAGCTAGCACTGCTAATGCACATCCTTCCCTCTCGTAACAAAACAATGAAAAGGCCTTGTTGTAATCAGGCATTCCCAGTGCCGGAGCCCTGCACAAATCCTCTCTCAGCTTCCGGAATGATATCAAGCACTCCTCGTCCCATGGTACCGGATCACTCACATCCTTGTGCGTAAGCCTCTGCAGAGGCTTTGCTCTCAAGGAGAAACTAGGAATCCACTGTCGACAATAGCCAACCATTCCCAGAAACATCCTAACTTCTCTCTGTGTGGTGGGTTCTGCCATGCTCATTATTGCCTCTATTCGATCTGGTGACACCTTCCTCTTGCCTTTCTCCAATCTGTGTCCCAAGTACTGTACCTCATTCAGACAGTACTGCAGCTTGTTCGGGGACACTTTATGTCCGTTCTCTGCTAAGTGGTTCAACAAGGCTACTGTGTCAATTCTGCAAGCATCCTCTGTTTCTGAGGCAATGAGCAAGTCATCTATGTACTGCACGAGAACTGAGTTCTGCGGCAACACAAGACTCTCAAGGTTCTTCTTCAGGATCTGGTTAAAGATCGATGGACTTTCCGTATACCCTTGAGGGATACGACACCATGTTAACACTCGATTTTCTAGCCTGAACGCAAAAAGAAATTGGCTTTCCTCGTGGAGCGGTATCGAAAAGAAGGCTTGACACAAATCGATAACCGTAAACCACTCGGCTTCACATGGGATCTGGAACAGTATTACTGAAGGATTCGGTACCACTGGACAACAAGGGACAACTATTGTGTTGACCTTTCGCAGGTCTTGCACGATCCTGTACTTCCCGCTCGGTTTCTGTAGTCCCATAATGGGTGAATTACAGGGGCTACCTCTAATCTCTTTCAGAATGCCTTTCTCAATAAAGGTCTTGATCACAGGTCTTATCCCTGCAATCGTTTCTGGCGACAGGTTGTATTGAGGTGTCCTGGGGAAATCAACATTCTGTTTCACCTCTATCCGCACTGGTTCAACCCCTCGGATTAGACCTATTTCATCGCCTGCGAAATCCCACACCACAGGCGACACTGCGTCTCTCAGATCATGTGGAAGTTCTTCCACAGTCACCATTGGGTACAGATCTATACATAGATGCTGATGGGTAATCTTAAAGTCAGCATCGTCATCTCTCGTCTGGACCTCTACTCCATTGGGCGTACAATAAATCGTGCAGTTCAACTTGCACAACAGATCCCTTCCCAAAAGACAAACTGGACTCGTATCACACACTACAAACTGATGTCTAGTTTGGAAAGTACCTATCTTTACTAAGATCGGTTCTGTCAATGGGCTGCTTATTTTCTTGTTCGCTACTCCAACGACCTGGATTGATTGTCCCGAGAGGGGTAGGTTAGGGACTACTGCTGATCTTACAGTAGACCGGGTAGCACCAGTATCAACCAAAAGTGTTGCAGGATTGCCCTCAATCTCTGCCTCCACAAAAGGTCCTCTCTGGTCTACCTCCAAGACCGTTCCAAGTGTGCAGTCTTCCTCCCCCCTCAGGCACCGTCAGGATAAAGGGTCTAAGCTATCCTCATCGTAACCTTCGAACAGGGGCATCTGTTGGTACGTTCGTGTTCCTTGTGAAATCCTTGGAGCTTGGGGAACCTGGGCGTGAGAATTGTAAACCCCCCCTTTCATCGTTCTAGGCCTCGTTATTGTGTTAACTACCTCTTGCGCGGGTGCCTGAGCCTCCTCTTCCTCTTCCTGCAACTGATTAGCTGGGTTCAAAGGACACTCGTGTTTCCAATGTCCGACCTGGCGACAAAGATGGCACGCAGTGGTCTTCTTCAATGTGGCCACGTCCACTCCTGTCTTGGGGTCTACTGGTTTTCCCTTTCCCTGTACCTGTCCATTCTGGTTTCCCTGGAAATTTCCTTGCTTTCTTCCTAAGGTCCCTCCACTAGGCTGACTCTGTGCTGTCTGCATCTGGACAAGCATCAATTTGTCTTTTAGCTTTCGATGTTTCGATTCCACCTCATCACTACAGTATCTCGCATACCGCAAAATTTCATCTAGTGGCTTGTTCTGCCAGCAGATCAAATGGTGCTGTATCATGAGGCTGATTTCCACTCTCAGACCCAGTACAAACTTTGAGACAAACTGTCCCATATCCTTGGGGTCCAAGATATCTAACCCACTATACTGTTTAAAAGCTTGCAAAAGTCTTTCATAAAATTCATGCACCGTTTCCTTGGGTTCCTGTACAGTCCGATCTATCTTAACCCAATCTATATCCTGAGGTGAAATCTTCAATTTCAACCATGTAATCACCTGCTCATACTTTCTCATGACTAGTGGTGATGGACCGTTTGTAACCGCCTCTCTATCCGGTTCCGAAGTCGGCCACTCAATAGCGACTTTACAAGCTGTCCACAAATCTCCCGGTACCACTATGTCAAACAAAGTGTTCAAATCAATCCACAATACTTTTGAAATTTTCACAAACCGCTCAACCTGTTTGTACCACTCCACCGGTTTTTCCCTCAGCCGAGGAAAATCATTTGTAAATGCAGCCAACTCACCTCTATTCCACGGCACATGCACGTACCCTCCATTCTGTACTTCCCGTAAAGGAAAATTTCCAACACCCGTCGCCCCCCCTCCTGGCGGCGGCGTTTCCCCTTCTGCTCTCTTTACTGGTTTCTTTTTGGACCACCTTTCTTCCCATTTGTCCAACAAAATCCATATTCTCATTCCTATAATCAGGTCTCTGGTGTGTGTTCTTAATCCTGTTATTCTTTTCTCCTCCAGCTCCTGATCACTGTACTGTAATCTATGTGGTCCCTGTAACGCTTTAGTTTTGTTCAGGTCCACTTCATATCTTTTAGCCAATTCCTTCAATCTATCATGTGCCGTTCTAGCTTTTCGAGTCACATCTTTTGCTACAAACAGCAGCTCATCTGATCCATAAATTTCTATCCTTTCCAAAGGCAGACCCCCACTGATCATTTCGTCTACCTCTGCTTTCAACCTCACTACGTCTAGCAACCTTGCCTGTACTGCACTCCTCAGTACTTCTCGACAACCCGAGCCATCCCGCTCATTACAGTCACTATTCTGTCCTTGTGACCTATTCCCTTCCATCATATTCCTGGAACTTGGTCTGTCTTCCGAGACGTTCTGTGCCCTATCCCCTTGCATCCTATCCTCTTGGTTCGTTACTGTTGGTGTCCACTCCCTCAAAGCTGACTTAGATTCCCGCAAAGACCTCGGTCTTTCTGGTCTCTCCTCTTCTCTCCTGAAGGAAGAGTCCGCAGTAGCCGGTAACGGCGTACTTGTCTCCATTGGTCTTGGGAAATGAACCACCCTCACTCCAAACCCATTCCCACTCTCACTGTTTCCTTCCTCCCTTCTCGTCGGTACGGAGCTCCCTTCTCTCACTCGGTCTGGGTCATATACCGGTACTATAGGGCCAATGGTAACCGGTACTGTCAAGGAGTCCGGTAATCTTGTGTTCCCCGCAGGAGGCTGTGTTATCATAGACGCCGTTGCCCCTCCGTTCCTGTGGAAATTCTTCCCACCACTCTCATGCTAGTCTGGTTCTGGCTCTCATCAACTATTGCCACTGCTGGGGTCGTCTTTCCCTCTTCTGAATCTGGATTAAATGGTGGTGGCCTCTCCGCCAACATCCTATCCAACAAGCTGTCATCTAGATCACTGTCATCCTCATCGATTCTTATTATTTTCCCATTTTGTACTAACAATGGGTATAACTTATCTCCTTCGATCGTTTCCACTCTCCACCTTTTCTCCAATGCATCCCACCTTGCATCTTGAAATGCCCTGACCGATTTCTTCACCCTTTCTTGACATCTGTCCTTCTTCCTATCATACGCTGCTCTTATCCACGCATGTAGTGCCTCAAACTGTGTTGGTCTAGGTAGTGGTCGTAATGAAGCCATTACACTTTTTAGCTGGTACAGCACCTCTAACCTGAAAGTACCATATCGAGGGAACGACAATTCTCCTTCTGCTTCTGTCATTTTATGCCAATTTTCAAGCCAAATTATAGTATGCAATCCTACATTCTTTGCCATATAATGTGCTGGTGTATCTTCGGGAGGAGCTTCCTCTCCCTCCCGAACAACCACATGTCTATCACCTCTACAAAGTTCCCGTAAAGCTTTAAAACATTTCATGATGAATCAACTTTTTGTTTACACTCAAAAATGTCCGCTTTTACTTCCTGATTTCAATCCACCAATACCAGCGCGGCTCACACCAACCGGCCTATCGCAGCGCGGCACTTGTCTGACGTCACTTTTCCTCCGCTCGCAGCAGTTCCCCTCCTTTCTAATTCACTTGTTCTCACTCGCATCTGTCCCAATCATACTCTGAAATAATGTCCGTCCTACCGAACAATTACCTCTCTGACCGTCGGTCTTACCAATGACCGATCAGCCTCTTGAGCTTGTTGACCTCAATCTGGCAATCGTCTGTCCACGAACGACCGGACAATCGCCTTTAGCACACTCGATAGGATTCAATCACTCGATGTTCTGCACACAATAACCTACGACCTGCGTTGGTTATTCACACACTCACTCATGTGTTCCCTATCTTCAGTGGGTCTGTCAATGACGTCTCGTGACCCCCACACCTCTGGTCAACGTTCTCAACTCTGGGTGTATTCTACACCACAATAAATCTCCCGGTCCCGCGCGCGCTCACGGTCCGTTTCTCAATCACACAACTTTTGTTCCAACTCCGCAAGACATCACACAACAATAAAACACCGCAATCTACCAAACATCACTCTTTTCATACTCACTCTACTACGAACTGCTACTTCCGCCGCACCGTCACTCTCCGTCAGTTTTCCACGACCTCCGACATCCTTCTCCCGCGGTCCTCTGGATCTGCGTCACTCGAGCTCTATGGGGCAACTTAATCTCCTATCTTGCTCTAGATCTCCCCTTACCATCAAAGGTAACCATCCTACTCTGCTACCAACTGATAAGGCCGATTCTTATCTAATTATCTATAAGAACCTTCTGGTCGCCAAGATCTTTTTACCTGTTGAATAGTGTAAAGGAGAGAATCTCATCTGGTTATATATCAGCATTCATTTTGTCTGAAAGGACCACTGACTCCGAATTCAAGTTTGAGAATTTATTATCGCCAAAAATAACTGGACGTGCAAGCACCTCAACACGAGGTTAAAGAAATAGATGGGCACTAATACAAATAATAATCTACGCAGGAATCTCATCCGACTCAGGATAAGGAGAATAGAAAGTTCTAGAAGGATCAACCAGACTATGATTGCTCCTATTTCTAAATTGCTCTTCATTGGCCTAAACAAGCTTAATATCAATTGCTGTCCCTACACTAACGCTAAGTGACATCCCTGCATAACGATTTTCCCAGGCAAGAAAGAATAAAAGGTGTCAGCTGTGAAGACTTCCTAAGAAGTGCAATCACATAATACCTAAGCTCAGCTCTGTCCTTCTCTCAGGTCTCCCCTACCTCTTCTCTGGCCTCCTCCCTCAGGGCACTATCCCTAATACAAAATCCCAATACAATTGTACACGCCTTTGTCACGCCTCCTTGGCCAGGTCTTCTTTCTTGTATTTTTCCATCGAAACGGTTACTTCATCCTGGACGGTTGCGATGGCCTTGAGTCCCAGGCACCTTCTCCGCTGAAAGTATCATCCCTAAATTCCATTTCACTCCCCGTACCATGCCTCCCATCTCTCTAACTTTTGAAAACAAAGAGTTTGTCTTACTAACGAGACATGTGTCCTTGCACCTGCAACAAGAGATACGTTCAACAGAAACCTTCTACTGTGCAAGTTAAATCTACCGTTTGTGCCCAGAGAGCCTTACCAAGAGAAACTTTTCTCTGCCTACAAAAATAAGCTAACATAAGAATATATCAGGCCTTCCCTAAGCATATATGTAGTCAGGCCTTTACATATAACTTTTAAACACTCATCTTACTTCTCCCTATAAGCATTTTCATTACAATTCATATGCAACCAATGAATTACATGTGCAACTTTAATATGGTGCACGTTTAAACTACTGCAATTACATTACACACACGAACTAATTCCTCTATGCATTATGTTCACACAATTCAATAAGCATTACATCACATCATTATCCTAACATCATTATACTGCTGATTCACTTTGTCTCAGCGAACTATTCATTCTTCTCTAAACATGCATGAATATGAAACTGAATATACGAATATATGTCTGAATACAAGTGGGTGCGGCCTATCAGTGATTATGATGCACCCCTACAATTCACAAGAACATTTCGCTCTATCACTGCCACAGGGAAGTAAGGGAAAGTGGATAATGGAAGTGATTAAAGTATATTGATAAAGACAATAGTGTGTTGTGACCTAGTGACATTGGCACAGATTCACGTGCATTTGGACAATAGCAAATCTCAAAACTATAGGTTCAACTGGAGAAACAAGACAATTAGTGAATTAACAGTTCAGGGTATATAATTAAAAGAGAGTGATAGTCTGTGATGTCTCATTTGCCAATTTGCTTTTCATGTTATAATTATGGATACATTTGTTACTAGAAAGCCAAACAGGAGAGTAGTGTAAGTATTAAACCCACATGTTCGAGTGGAGCACTCAAAGAAATGACTTGTTCTGTTCAAACTAGTACTGACCAGCCTTCTACCTCAGAAGAATGTATGGCATATAAAACAGGTGTACCTTTAGAATGTTCTATTTCTGATACTGCTGCTGCACTCGCACAGTCTGCTTCTGCAGAAAGTGCTGGTGGTTGTAAACTTTCACATGAAGAATTTGGTACTAGAGATGCACCAGGAACTTCAGCTGAATGTTCTTGTTCTGGCCAACACAGTACTGTCACTCCTCATGACATTAAAAATGATGCACCAACAGGGATACAATTGGTAAGTTACCCCAAAACAAATTTTGGGTCACGTAAAAGATGCTTTACACACGAGTGGTATAAAGGACGTGATTGGCTTGAATATTCTGTTTCAAGAGATGCTGTATTTTGTTACCCATGCTGCATGTTTCCCACATAAAATAACAGGGATTTAACTTTCATACAAACAGGATTCAGAAGCTTGAAAAATGCAATTGGAAATTGCGCGTGGCCTTGATAAACATTTTCTAAGCAAAAGTCATCTATCAACGATGGCAGCATGGAAAGAGCAAGAAGTCTGAGTCCAGAAAGGTTTGTATATCACAGACCTGCTATATAGCAAGCAGTTAGAGAAAAATTGCTATTATCTAAAGTCTTTTTTTGATGTCATACAATTTTTGACAGTAAATCAGCTTGGTCTAAGAGGGACAAATTAAACTTTAGGCAAGGAGAATGCAGATTTGTTCCTGAACTTATTTTGGTACCGTTAGCACCCATTAGTACGCGGACATTAGTCCGCGTACCATTACTACGCAAGCGTTACAACGCATGCGATGTAACAACGCGTAGCCTTTAGTACGCAAGTTGTTACATCGCATGCATTGTTACAATGCATGCGTAGTCGGTGAGGGGGCGTCCACTTTCAGGAAGAGGGTCTGCTGCGTGCGCAAGTCGGTGAGGGGGCGTCCATTTTCAGGAAGAGGGTCTGCTGCTGCATTTCCGGCTGGCTGTTGGTCATGCCCATCTCCGCGCCTGCCCTCGGGACTCCTTATTCTGCCTGCCCACGACGGAGGAAGCCGGAGGAAGCAGGAAGGGGGAGAAGATTGGAAGCAAGCGTGGAGGTGAAGAGAGGAACCACGAGGAGAGAGAGGTAAGAGGGGCTGTGTAGGGTCGTGTAGGGGCTGTGTAGGGTCATGCAGGGTTGTGTACTTGTGTTTGTGTAGTGTAGAGTAGTGTCGGGGGTCGTGCAGGGTAGTGTACTTGTGTTTGTGTAGTGTAGAGTAGTGTTGGGGTCATGCAGGGTAGTGTTTGGGAGTAGGGACAGGACTGGGGCTAGGGGCAGGGTCGTGCTGGGGGTAGTGTTTTAGGATTTAGGGTAGTGTTTTGGAGATTGTGTAGTGTAGGGTAGTGTTTTAGGGTTTAGGGTAGTGTCGGGGGTCGTGCTGGGTAGTGTTTGGGAGTAGGGACAGGACTGGGGCTAGGGGCAGTGTCGTGCAGGGGGTAGTGATTTAGGGTTTAGTGTAGTGTAGTGGTGTTTTAGTAGTGTAGGGTAGTGTACATTTTGAGGGTTTTGGTAGTGTTTTTAACTTTTGGATGTGTAGGGTAGTGTATTTGTATGTAGTGTTGGGTTTTATTATTACTAGGCAAGTTTTTAGTTTGCATACATTAACACTTTCAATGTAATGGTATGCGAACTAAAAACTTGCATAGTAACGGTTATTGCAAAGAAAAACCGCGTAGTAATGGCATGCGAACTAATTGCATGCAAAATAACGAGTCATATTCTTTTGGTACACCCTTAAAAGACCCACAGTTGAATTCAATAGCTTCTAGTATCCCTGCCAATGCGAAATATACTTCACCTGACATGCAGAACGAAATCATAACCATTATAGCACATTTAGTAATTCGCAAAATTGTTAAAGAGGTACATTTCTTTTCTGGATTTGCTCTAAAATGTGATGAAACCCGTGACTCAGTGGGCATTCAGAACCTTTCCATTGTCATAAGGTACATTTTCCAAGGCACACCAGGAGAACAATTTATTAGTTTAACTGCGTTGAAAAAGTTTGATGCTTTATTTATTACAGACACTATTTTAGAACAACTCACTGATGTTGGTTTGGATCCACAAAATATTATTAGTCAGTGTTATGATTGGGCATCCATCATGTCTGGTCATAAAGGTGATGTTCAGGAACTTTTAAAACAAAAGCTGCATAAAACAATTCCTTATGTTCACTGTTTCAACCATTAGTAACATTTAGTAGTGGTACATGTGATTGAATGCAAGTCTGTTGTTCGTCAGTTACTTTTTTGACTTATGTGGTGCACTTTATAATTTTACTCGTAAGAGCACAGCGGCAGCAATATATGGAGGGTCCAAACTTCATCGTCTGCTGGAGCATCGGTGGACAGGCCATTCGGAAACCACTAATGCTGTTCTTAGCTGCACAGAAAAATTCACTGAGCTGTTAGAATCTGTCAGTAAATCTGCTGATTTTGAGTCAGATGTTACAACTGAGGCAGGAGGTTTGCTAGCCCAGTTTAGAAGGAAAGATCTGTGTTTTGTCAGTTTGGTTGTACAAAAGTACTCTCTCTCCTACAACCAGCTAATCTTCTTCTTCAAGGAAAAACTATGAACATGAGTAAAGCAGTGAAGTTGCTCTCTACAGTAATTGGAAAATCTCCAAGTACTCTGTGATGATAATTCAAGTGCTTTCCTACTTAAGGAGTTTCTGCAATACCCACTGATGCTTGCATCTGATGTAATAATTCCTTCTGCATCAAAACGCCGTAAAATGCCCAGCTCACGCTTTAGAGACACTGCGGTAATAGAAACAACTGGGCAAAAAGATCCTGCATTTGATAGTGATAACTCAGATGCTAATTTGACCGGAGTATATTACAGTATAGTTGACAACATAATTGGAGAACTGGAAAAGCGTTTCAGTGAAAGAAATGTCAATCTATATAAATCGTTAGCTGATTTGACACCTGCCAGTGAGAATTTCTTGGAGAAATCAGTACTTTCAGCAATTATTGATTTTTCACATACTTCAGGTAATATTCCAAGTGAAATTGATGTGGCAAAGGCTCTAATTTTGAAAAATGTACAGCAAAGTGCTGATGTTTCAGACACACTTCTCTTTCTATTTGACTACCACAATGCTTTTCCACACTTATATAGGCTCTATGCGATAGCTGTATCCTTTGCTGCTTCAACAGCATGATATGAAAGTTCATTTTCATGCCTTACACAGGTATTCACTCCATTTAGAAGGACTATGAGTCATGGGGGGAAAAGCAATTTAGTACTTTTAGCTGCAGAAAAAGAAATAACTGGAGAGCTGGATTTCAAACAATTCCCAGCTGACTTTAAGAAAGCATCTAGACGACTACCTGTTTTCCAAAATAGAAATGCTGAACAAAATGTTGTGTTTCCAGTGTGTGTGACTTAGCCTTTAGTTTATAGTGAGCCATTTTGGAATTTATTTTTCAAAAAGATGTAGATGATGCCTTGTTGTTCTTCGTGTTGAAGAGTACATGACTTCCTTATTTGATTGAAAAACTTTTCCTTAATCAAGGAATTATACAACTTTAAATAAAATAAATGCTTTAAAAAATATATTCCTGTAATTAATTGCTTTTGTACAACTTCATTTGTATTTGCATAATTTTCAGATCTAGTGTGCTATTCATTTTGTAACTTTGTAGTTGTTTTGTATGCTTTTTGACACACATTACTGGTTGTTCGTATCAGTGATGTATGAAGTATGTTAGTACCAAGGTAAAATAAGCTATGGAAGTGAGAGTGGGTGTGCACTCCAGTTGAGGAGTGGAACAGTTGATATTTTTGAAATCTGAATAAAGTTCAACAGAAGAACTTGGAGCAGAAGTAACAGAAACCCGGAACTATATGGTTAGCATAGAGCTCCCACAGATGTTTTGGTACAGCAGGAATTGGGCACTGATGTGAAGCAGTTTCAAACATTTTCTAGAAAGTGTATGCAAGCTCACTCCCTGTAATATTAACATGGAATCTCTAAAAATTTATTATTTGACCTATATTTTGGCATATATTTTCTTAGAGTCACTACTTAGCATTTTGGGGCATTTCTGACACTCCTTGGAGATAACAAACCACCTATAACCTGTCTTTATTCTGTCTGTTGTTCAATAATGTTACTGACGATATGCTATTCATTTTTTTTTTGCTTTTTAGGAAAGTTCCCAAACTTCCCATACAGTTGCATTTTAATTATATCCAGTGTTAGCTATAGTAAATGTTCCAATAAGCTGTGTGATGTTTCATCTGCCACAACCTTGGACAAAACTCCTAGGGTGGCATTCCCAAAGTTGCCTTAAACATTTTGACCATGGCTGCTAACTTTACATATTTCAAATGTACACCACTGCACATTCATGTTCCCAAAAACTCTTGTGGAAAACCTGACCATCCTGTCTCACCCTGTAATATTGTGATGTAAAATTATCTTAATTTTTACTTAACATGCTTTAAAATACATAATTTGTTGCATATTTTCACCAAAAATCCTCAGGGAAGTGTATACTATAATCAGAAATATGCCAATGAAAAAACATCATCTGCTTTGAAATCACATTAATATAGCAGATTTTTTTCCCAAAACTTTAAGGCAATATAACCTGCCCGTGCCCCCCCAACCAAATATTCAAAGCTACGGGCCTGAAGCAGCCTTGCAATGTGTGTATAGATTAGTGATATGGATATGTAGATAGCCCTGTCGCCCCGTGGATGAAGATAGTGATGACATTTGTATGTAGTGCGAAACGAGACCTCGTACATGAAGTTCAGAGCGTTGTGATAATGTTGTGCGAAGCTAGATGTGAAAACAAGTTTAGTTTCAGAGAAACTAATCCAATATTGTCGTGCATGCAAATATGTGCAAAAGGTCACAGCTGAAAATATTATTTGTGAGGACAATGTAAGAAATAAGCTGCTTTGCTACATGGGCCTAACTCGGGAATATAACACCCACTCCTGATACTAAGGGTCAATATCTAAAAAGCTATCTAAAAAAGCCAGCAGACAATTTTAAAAACGTTAAAAACTACTCTTAAAAGCATCTAAAAGCGGACTTCCCATTAAAATATCTATTTAAAAAGTCTTTAAGTCATAATATCATTTGAGGTCCCAATCACTCAGAAAGTCATGGTGCCTAGAAAAAGAAAAAGCTGTTTTTGTTAATTTTGTTTCTATTTAAAAAGAGAGCAAATTGTTCCCACTTGGAAAAGGCCAATTGTTTATGTGTTCTGAGTGGTAGACACAACATTGATGTTGCCCACATCAACATATGTTCCAAGAGGCGCACCTCGTAGAATGTTTATGGAGCAAAAGTGATTCCATCCAGTTCCCACAGCAGCCGCTGAGGGAGGCAATGTATCCCATAAGTTTTCCACAGAGCAGTTGTTCACATCACTAGGACTGAAGCATCCCAGGGTGGCTCTAAAATGCATCCATCATCAAGGGAATACTCTGGTGACTGCATATGCATGGGCCTTTAAGTGGTCCATCAGTTCTTCAATATCCGGTGGCGCAACCAATTCTGATCCGAGACATATATCCAGGATGCATTCGTGGCTGCAAAGCAGACAGTGGACCAGCCTGAATGATAAGAACCAATGCTCAGTTCTTGAAGCCGAGGTGAGCCGAAGCATTGTATCATCGCTCACGGCAATGCAGCACTAGCAGTGCTGTCTCCATTCATATTCGAAACAGGGACGTCCATTGCGGAGCAGATAAAATCAAATCAGGATTCCCGCCACAAGTAGCAGGACAAGCGGGAGCCCTCCAAAAACGCTTCCCAACATGGAGTGTATGAAAGATGATATAACTCCGAAAAGCGTCTGAAAGGTGCTAAACAAACCAGAGCCGATGCATTTAAAAAAGTGCAGTATTCCTTTCGTATCAGACATGTTAAAGATACGATGGACCAGCCCCCCAAAATGCAGCGGGAAGTTAGTGTGGAGAAGTGTCTGTATCTCAGACAAGGACATTGCAACCTGGAGATCAAACGTCTCTTTGGCTGTAGTTAAGGCCACATCGTTTTGCAAGAGCATGGCTTTCAGTTTGCTATGGGAATCACATTTTATGTTGTAAACATTTATTGAAGGCCATGGCGCTGCCTCCCTATCTGTGCTGGCAGGTGGAAACAGTACTTGTGTTCAACAAGTGACTATGGAATTAAACGTCACTAGATAAGCGATGCCCGGTTCCATTCCGCAGCAACCTTGATCACCCAGCATCAAATAGATCCCATTCGAGAGCAGCCTGAACACAGGATAAATCACGGCAGCTGGGTAACCCTTCAGATAACAAGACAAGTTCGCCTCTGAAGCATTGCATGCCCCGTGGAGAGAAATGTCCTTGCAAACCAAGGAGCCGCTTAAGGCATTTCACAGTTGGAGCCACTAAGAAAAACTTCTGTTTTCCCATTCCTGCATCTAAACCTGAACGGTAATTTCCATTACTCATGCACATATCATTTCCCTAGCGCTTCAACTCTGCCTTCCTGTTGGTATTCGAGGCAATATTGGAATTGAAAGGTCGTGACTGGTAGGGTGATGTAACTATGGATTATACAGTCAGTAGATGGTGTCTCAGCCACGGTGAAAGGTAATAGGTCTAATTTTTCAACGTGCAACATTGTAAATTTCGCATCTCTGCATGCCATTACTATCTGTCTTTCCGTTAGATCATGTGCTGAAAACAGATTTGTACTGTTGATGTAACGCCATGTAACGCCATGGCATGTGGCCAGAACGTAACATTTGAAACGTCCAGCTTAGTATTACAATGTCAATTGCAGAAGACACTATGTTGCCCAGTGAATAAATTCTGGATGATAAAGTGGTCATACTGTTGTCAACTACACCCATAGCCTTTTCTAAATTAACCCTATCAATCTTGCGCAATCTCTCAGCAGCTTCCTGTTGAAAAATCTTCCACAGCTCATTGTATATTCCGTCCAAAAAGCACTTTTGACGTGGATTCCGGACGCCTAATAAAAAATCTCTGAGATCCATTTCAACCCGAAAGAAGGGACAAGTGTTGTTTCACCTGGAAGAGTGTTGATGTTTGTAGCCAATCTAGGCATATGTTCCCAACACTATATGAAGTCACCACCCTGAGTGTTCTGTTTGTACCGCCAGACACAACTTTCGAGAAGGCATGGAAGCCGTCGCCAAATGGATGAAAAACAACTGCCTACAACTAAACACCAGCAAAACAGAAGTACTCATCATGAGCCCAAACCCCGACGCCTGGAACGACACCTGGTGGCCCCCTGCCCTCGGAAGCCTGCCCACCCCACGGACCACGCACGCAACCTGGGAATCATCCTGGACTCCGAGCTCAAAATGGACCGCCAGATCAACTCCGTCTCGTCCTCCTGCTTCCACACTCTCCGCCTCCTACGTAAGACCTTCAAATGGATCCCCCTCGAACACAGAAAGACCGTCACTCACGCCCTATTCACCAGCAGACTTGACTACAGCAACGCACTCTACGCCGGAATAAACAAAAACCTCACCCGCAAGCTACAGAACATCCAGAACGCCGCCGCAAGACTGGTCCTCGACCTGCCAAGACACTGCCACATCTCCCAGCACCTGCGCACACTCCACTGGCTTCCCATCGAGCTAGAGTCACCTTCAAGATGCTCACCCACGCCCACAAGGCCCTCCACGACACCGGACCAGCATACCTGAACAGCCGACTCAAATTCCACGCACCCCAGAGGACCCTACGATCAGCCCAGCTCTCCTACGCCGTGGTCCCCCGCACCAGAAAGACCAGTTTGGGAGGCCGCTCCTTCTCCTTCCTCGCGGCCAGAGCCTGGAACGCCCTTCCGCTCCACCTCAGACAGACATCGCTCCCCATCTTCGCAGGAAACCTCAAAACCTGGCTCTTCGACAGACCACCCCCCTTGATGGACTGGAACCTGCTAACCCCCCCCCAGCGCCTTGAGACCCTTACGGGTGAGTAGTCGCGCTTAACAAACGCCTGATTGATTACATATCGTTGATCAGGCCTATTGATCCTTAACCCTTCGGTGTTACCCAGGAATCTAGATTGACACCCGTTTGTGTCCACTGGCCAAACCAACCTTCCCTTCCAATTGAGGTCTGATGAATTGAAGGAACCATTACATATCACAGCATCAAGTGTATCCTCATTGAAGTGTGTAAAGTGCTGCCAATTCTCGATGCGTGAGAATGCAGAAATATGTGGCTGCCTTCAAATCTTTTATTTTTGCCTCACCAAGACATGCAGGTTGTTGCACTGTTTTGTTCAGGAAAATAATTTGATGTGGTATGAGGCATGCTCTGAATAAAGCCTCTGTTCCCTGAACCTACCAATCTTTTGTCCCCAGACAGATTTTGTGTCTATGGTGTCTTTTCAAAAGTCAAAATCCTGTATAGACAGTTGGGAAAATAAAGGAAGCAGAGTATATCAGCTTGGTGTTTGTTAACATATTTTTCTTTGCAGGTATAGGTACAAGCTTGTAGTAATATGAGGGTGGGTCTGATGTTTCAAAACCTGAAAAATAAGCAACCTTCTGTGTAAAAGTCTTTGAACTACCTTTCGGTGGTGTTGGGCGGTGTTCCCATTGTGTGCAATTATAAACAGTGCATGTGATACTAGCTTTATGTAAAAAATGGTGACATAATGCTGGTAACAGAACATGTCTCCAAAATTACTTGTACCATCATACAATTCATCATTAGAAAATGCAGCTAATTGCTCTAAATCTGAAAGCAAATTATGCAGTTTCAATGTCCCAATCATCAGAGAAAGTACTTGAGGTGATGATGTCATTTAAAGAAATTTTAAACAAATAAAGTATTTTCAAAAAAGTTCAGTAGGACCATACACATCATACCCTGTCCCATACAATTCCTTCAGGAACTGGAACCGCTGTAATGTTCACCAGAGACAAGTCTCTCAGTTCATGGTGTGATGATACATGTGGTTTAAGAACCAAGTTCACAAGTTGTACTGCAGAGCATTCTGGGAGAAAGTGTTCATTCAGAAGCAGGAAAAAGACAGTCACTATACCAATCCAAAGTACTGGGAAGAGTAATCCAATTGTAATCCAGAGATGTATCCAGGGAACAACAAAGTAAGTCTTTTTCAGCCAAAGATAGAAAGCATACACTCGTAGCTTGAAAGGGAGAGGTGGTGTTGGCAGTTCAGGTTCACTTGGATCCAATGAGAAATTACCATAATGCATGAAGAAGCCAGACACCGTCTGGTCTATTTTTGGCAGCTCATCAGGTTTTGTAGAACTGGTAGATGACTCGATCTGTGGTATGTTTACATAGACATTGTCAATTTTTAGAATTGAAATTTCTGTACTTGTTGATTGTACAGTTGTAGTTGTTTCAACAGGGAGAAGTATCATTTCATTGTCGTTTACAGCTTCTCTTTGGAAAGCGGAGTCTCCAGTTGTTATTAAAGCTTCCATTTGAACTTCCTGTATAGTGGCGAGAGGAGTGCAGCAGCTACCCAGGAGGCCACATGGCCTACTGTTGAGAATTGGCCACATAGTGTGGTTTGATCAGATTAATTGAGACAAACCTCTTGTCTCAGCGACCAGCAAGTGGCAGAAGCCAGTACAGGCGTTCTGTAAGATGGCCCAAATTCTTTCTTGTCCACAATTTTCTCTCTAACCAGGCCCCCAATCTTCGGGACCCAGGTAGGTCTTGCTGACACTGTTTTCACTTCTCCAGATGAGGTGCATTTTACTCGGACATTGCTTTGTAAAGCTCGGTATTCCTTAAAGTCCTGTAAAACATCCAAATGATCATTGATGTCAAATGGGGTTTCAGCCGCCACTGTGCTGACACTATCAAGGTCAGGTACCCACATCCTCACCCCAAACAGGAGTTCATAAGGTGCACGACCACCCAGGGATATTCTTGGCATATTGTTAAGTGCCCTCTGGACCCCATATAGATGATTGACCCAATTGCCACCAAAGCCTAATACCCTTGCTGTTAAGGATTGTTTTAAGTCACAGTTTTTCCTCTCCATGACCGAATTTCCCTCAGGATGGTATGGGGAGGAGTACCACAAGGCCACACCCAAACTTCCTATGGCTTCTTTGTAAGAGCTAAACGCCTGCCCTCGTCAAAATGTAGTGTGCCAATTGCATTTTTGCCGATAAAGACTTGCAGATCCTTTACAGCAGTTCAAGTGTCAGCTGAGCCCTGGGGCCAAACCCACAGGAATCTGGAGCATGAATCTACTGCCACCAAGATGTACTTGTAAGCTCCGTCTGAGTGTAAGGGGCCGCAGTGATCCAAATATACACAAGCGAGAGGTTTGTCTGAGCTCAATAAAGGTGTTTGTGGTGGATGTGGTGGACATGCTACGGTGGAGCCCTTCATCTGCTGGCAGATGTTGCATTTGAGGACAAAGTCCTTAGTCTGTTTAGTAAGACCTGGCCACCAATAACACTGCTTTAGTAGTGAAACTGTAGCAGTGATCCCTGCATGTGCTGAACCCAAATGGTAGAGTACAGTTAGTACCAATCCCAATCTGCCATAAGTGTTTGGTATTACTCTATCCCCGACTCCTGGAATTTGAGCATACAGAATATTTTGTGCACTTGAGTACTTGAGTGGAAAGCCTTTTGGCAGGGCTGTTGCGCATGGCATTGAAAGCTATCATAGTTGTTCCGTCTATACTCGAACTGGAGCGAGTCATCACTGCAACAGCAGCAGTGCATACTGTTGCATTGGCAGCTTCATCCGCCATTGAATTCCCTTCAACGTGAACACCAACACATTGATGACTCAATGTATGAATAACATGAGCCCGTGGCAGGCCACCTTTCAGCTTTGCCACCTGTTCCCAAAGCATCTTGTGCTTAACTGTGCAAATTTTGGAATCCCTAAATCCATTCTGGCCCCAATAATGTAAATATTCGTTATAGGGCTGGACACAGTAAAATGAATCACACACAATTAGTGTGGGGAATTTATGATCCGTATTTTGAAGTGCCAGTATCAGAGCTATCAGTTCCGCCAGCTGCGCCATACAATTCCCTAAGGTGTGTGTGGTTTTTACAATTCTGCATGCCGCGGAATATTGTTATTTCATTCCTATGGCCGGCAGGGCAGATCCATTAGTATAAATGATACATTCATATCGATCTAGAGGCATTATTTAATTTGGCAGAGGACATTCTTGTTCGTACTGCAAGAATGCTTGTGTTTGTAATGTAGAATACAATCTGTAATCGATATCTGTTGCAGTGGGGGAGTAAGCCAGTTTGAATCCATCGTAGGTGTAATGCTTTAGCATTCGGGATGGTTTCCTTTGTAACAGCCTCTAGGGTAGGTACCAGGGTCACGACAATTATGCGTTTCCCCTGCGCTAGTGCTGTCTCTCTCACTACTCCTTGACTCGAGGAGTACATCGCTGATCACCGGGACTGCGCCACCGAGGCTTTACTGAGATGCCTTAATCCACCAGTGTTAGGATTCATTCGACACTGCTGCCCTGATTTATGCACATTGGATTTTTCAATAACCTTTCACCGCTGCAGTTATGCGGACCGCCACCTGAGGGGCTGTAATCCTGACTTCGCCTTGATACAGGTTGTTCCCCCCCCCTCTCCCTGTCCTGAGGAAGACCCGCCCGCAGAGGATACAAACCACCCTCTATGCGCCAGGGTCGAAACGTCGACATCTTCCCCTAGTGGGCCTGTACCTTCTTCACCCCATCCCTGCCTCTTTACAGATGATCACACTCTGTACTATTTCAAGGACCAGAAAAGTAGTTTCAAATTTCATGTGAGACAGGCTCCACTGTAAAACTGGTGCTACTGCAAACCACAACCAGTTTACTAAAGACATTACTATGTGTAATTGATTGTTTCAACTACTCTCTGATTTCCCTCCCTATATATCTGTTCTATTCTCACGAGCACAATCCTTTTTCCACACTCCCCTTGGAGCAACCCTCTTTTCTGTCCTGAAGCGTTCTCTACAGTGATCTGTGATAATAACTGTGAGATTAAACAGTCACTATTGAAGCTATCTATGGTGCTTGTGTGTCATTTTGAGGATATACTTAATTGAATTGAGAAACTACTGGGGTACACTTATGATGCAACTTGAGCTCTATGTGTACCATGTTCATAGATTTTGTCTTAACGAATACCTCCCTAAGGAAATCAGTCTAGGACCATTGTTTTCTATACCGAGCATTAAACAGGTCCATGGACTAGTATGGGTCACCCCATTATATTGTAATGGCTCTCTCTCACTACAGCAGTCTGTACCGCTGTAAGTATCTTTTCAATTGGTGCAAAACACATTTCAGTGTTCATGTACAAATGTGATTTTGTATGCAATAGGGACTGTATCACCTTCATTGAAGGTAATATATGTGTACTCAGTTGGACCAGCGACTACGCGGATCACCAGGTTAGTTGTGTTGACACACGTGTTCTAAATGTTTGGAAGCTATCGTGTCAGCTTGTACGGAACGCAGAATATCTGTATGTTCCTGTGTCCGATTATGTACTGAAAAATCAGGTCTAGTTAAGCCGTAGAAAGGTTTCTCTCTTGCGTAATCCAAAATGTATGTCCTCCCAAAATTAAAAAATCCTAAAATGGATTGTAGTCTCTTCAGTCGTTGGAGGTTGAAGCAGTGCACATTTTTCTAAAAATTGTGCAGCCAGGCTTTTACCTTCACTTGACAATTCATACCTTAAAAATAGGACACTGAGATAGGCAAGTTTTGATTTTTTGAAATTTTATTTGTATCTCTGGTGGGCAAACCCGAGGATTAGGTGGTTCACCCTGGAGAAGTGTTCCATTAATTTATCGTCCATCAGATAGATGTCATCTACATAGAATAATGCCTCCTCATCAAAATTTTGCAGTAACTCTGTTACCCTGGCTGAAAATAACCCGGGCCGTTCTTATACCACTGGGGTAATCAACAACATTTGTGTTGAGAGCCTAGCGCCGAGAATGCTGTCAAATTTCTGCTCCCAGGCGCTATATTTGGCAGAAAAATCAATTCGAGATGTCTAGAGTTGTTTTGTATTTTTCTGCACAATGTTATTCATCAGTGCGACACTCTGTGCATTTTGTTCTACAAATGTGCATGTGGCTGCATTAAAATGTCTATAATCTAAGACTAGACAATATGAATTATGGGGTTTCATTACGGGAAACAAGGGATTATTCATAGGTGAGGTGCAATTTGTAATCACATCCTTGTATTCAAATTGATCTAGGATCTCCCTGACTTGTTTCTTTGCCCTATGTTTAATAGAGTATTGTTTCTGTGGTTGAGGAATTGATTTTAATGGGATTTCGTGATGCGGTGAGTCTAAATCTCACCCAACATGATTGCGGTAAAGTGCAGAAGCTAACGCTAATGCCCACTCATTTTTAACTGATTCTGGTACGAGGTCGGAGAAAGCAGGTAAAATAACTTCTTCCCCCATTGGAAAATCCATTACAAACTCAGGTGGCCAATCCTTTTCGGCCAAAGGAATATCTTAACCATATGTCAAGTTCTCCCAAAAGAGACCCTTTACTTGCCTGGGTATGTCCCCCTCCATTTGGAGCGTTATTTCGTATAAACAATGTAGGACACTTACCCTTGTATCAGGTGTTTCCACCGTGAAATTCTCATTCAGCATTACTAACCCCAGATAATCCATCAGGTTCTGGCGAGCTATTGTGACTTCTGCCGCGCTGTCCAGCATTGTCACTGTCCATTCCACGTTCAGAAGCAGAGTCCTCAGTAGCCTGGGCATTTCTAATCTTCATACCGCTACTTTTTTCTTTTTAAATTGAGGTTTGGAAGTATTTTGTTTATCTTCTTGTTTAATGATGTAGTCCGAAGTGCGATGTGTCTCCCT
This sequence comes from Calotriton arnoldi, assembly GCA_963921515.1. NCBI lineage: Eukaryota > Metazoa > Chordata > Amphibia > Caudata > Salamandridae > Calotriton > Calotriton arnoldi. The sequence continues at coordinate 171,800 of CAWUFW010015479.1, forward strand.
CTTCAGCTTGACTCGCTCTTCCAATTTGTGCTCTGACCGTCTATTTCTCTCCAAACGTTTTTTGGATGACTCCGAAAAGGAACGAGAGGAATGTGTATCAGTATCCTGTTACCTGTCAGGCTTTCTAATATTGTCATGCTTTCTCAAATTGTATTTTCTCTTGGCGTGCTCTTGCTGAGGAGACCCACCCCAGGACTGTGCTTTGTTTTGCTTATTTTTTTGTTTATTATCCATTTCTTCTTTGAATAATCCGGTGCTGATTAGAGTTATCCTTTTCAGAATTGCTCTTAACTATTGGTTTCCCAGGTCTGGCTCCCAGATTATCTCTACCTAGCGAAGCATATGTATCTTCTATAATCTTAGACAATTCTCACTCCTGCTGTGCAGGAGTGAATTCCCTCAGTCGTTGGCATATAGCCACCGCTGCTGCCTCCCCTTTTATGTTACTCAACATAATGGCCGATACCTGGGAAAAACTGCCCATCAGTTTCATCCCCAGATCTAAGGTAGGCTCTGCCCCGTTCAGATTCTGAATCTGTTTCAGTACATCTGGTATGACTGCTATTGAAGGGGTACCATGTGTTCTGGTATATACGTCAGCGAAGATTGTACCCAAAGTGACACAATCTTCTATCGGGGGTGCCATCCCCATTGGCAAGCAAATTGTCAGTATTCTGTGTTATTCCTGCAGACCCATATGGGGAAAACTGCTTCAAGCTGTGCTGTTTTTTGTGCTATCCAGAATGGGATTTGTCCTGGCTGGTAGGGACCTTTCCCATAACAGTGTTAATGTTTGTGGGCTAATACCTGTAGTAATCATGTGTGGTTGTGTAGCCTGAGCAACCCTTGCAGGCTGAACTGTTAATGTTCTCATTAGGTATTGTGTAAGATTTCTGTACATTTTTACTAAATCTCTGTAGAGTGTACACATTCCTGCTGCTGAAAAAGCAACACTGTCTGAATGGGTGTGTATGAAGCTAAGCCCAGCCAAGTCACTCCTTCTCTGCTGAGTGGACAATGTCTCACGTGTTCTGTGGTCTGGGGTAGGGAGCCTTTAAACCAATTGATGTGCTTGTGGTAAGTTAACAGGACTTCTAAGTCCACGTACGGGAAATACTCATCAGGTGGTTCAACTTCAATGTATTCATGAAATAACCCAAGAAAAGAATACCTCTGCTCTGAATGCTTCGCGTGCCTCAACCATGAAGGTAACATCTCCACCCATTGCCAGGATGCCATATAGTAATAATTTCATGGTAACTGCCTGTCTGCAATTTTCTGAAATATTTAGAGCCTCTACCTGCTCTTCAATGTTCTCAGTTTGTTCAGTCATTGTCAGAGCAGTAGTTTTTACCTAAAATCTTATAGAGATATAGTATGCACAATGTGGGAACTTCTAATCCTCCAAGCTTTATTAACCTACAGCCACTTCATAGGGTATACCTACTCTGCTGAGGCGGATTCGTTTCCCTTCCCACTACGGATGACTCCGGTTAAAACAGAAGTAGGGGTCTCTGAGAAAGCACAATTGAACTACTCAGATTTGACCGTTAAATAAGAGTCTAATCAGCTTTGACAGCACCATGTCGTGCAGTTCCTACTAATCTGTAGGATCAGCACATTATTTGGACAACATAAACTAGGGGCTTGATGCCAAGACTGATTCCAGCCACCCCCGCAGGATATGTTGGCCTATAGACCAGCTAGCTCACAGTGCCACAGTAAGCCCCCCTAACCTACCAGGGAGAGAATGGTTTTCTGGCAACCACTGAACATGACAACCCTGACACCTCTGGGAGCATGGAAACAGTGCAAAAGCTTTTGCTCAGTCACTCGTGCTTACTTATTTTCAGTGAAATATACAGAGAATACACAGTGGAACGCTTTCAATAATATTTATTGAACCAACGTGATTCTTGCATAAAATACATGTGTTGTAATTATTAGTAGAGAGAAGCAGATAAACGTGATTACAAGCACCTAAAGTGTAAATAGTAGATATAGTTCTACCATGGTGCTGAAGCAATGTATATATGCAGGCATATAAAACAAGGCAGTAATCTAGCATACTCCTACTATCCGAACTCTACTCTAAGTGTACCTAGAGTGTGTGTAGGTGTATAGCCAAGAATTCCCCCAAGAGACTATCCAATCCCATTACCTGATGGGTTAGAGTGAAGGGCCTTGGTCAGGAACAGGACGACAACCCTCATGAGATGTAAGACCGCTGCATGGTGAAGTCTCAGCATGCAGGGACCCTCGGCGTCAGCAGAAGGGCCTCCTCTGCTAATCTATTGGGATGCTCATCTTTTATAATAGAAAGCAGCCTTGTGATGTGCGTATAGATTAGTGATGTTATGGATATGTAGACAGCCATGTCACCCCGTGGATAAAGAGAGTGATGACATTTGTATGTATTACCAAACGAGACCTTGTACATGATGTCCAGGGCGTTGTGATAATGTTGTGCGGAGCTAGATGTGAAAACAAGTTTAGTTTCAGAGAAGCTAATCCAACATTGTCATGCATGCAAATATGTACAAAAGGTCACAGCTGAAAATGTTACTTGTGAGGATAATGAAAAAAATAACCTGCTTTGCTACATGGGCCTAACTCGGGAATATAACAAGAGATTCTCTAACAGTTTGACAGAATGCCTGACATAGTTACAGCCACAGGTTCTAACACATGGAAGGTCATCTGAAAATGCAAAAAGTGGCTGAAAGCATATATTTTACAGCAGTATTGAATACTTCAGCATAATAAAACAGCCGGTGTTGGAGTGAAAGTGCTTCAATTAATATTCAGCTATTGTAGGTAGTTATAAGAAGGTGCCAGGAGGACATTGATACTGTACATAGAACGCTTCTGAATCATTGGCCCTTTCGTCTGCTCAGGGGCCCTCTCAGCCTAGCAGGGTACTGCACAGATCTGATATGGGTGAGGCTGAAGTGTTCCACCAAAAATAGGGTCCATGTTAATATTCTTCACCCCTTCGGGAAGCTGGAAGGTGAAGGCCCGGACGAGGCTTGTGAAGAAGATGAAGAGCTCGATCCTGGCCAGCGTCTCCCCCAAACACACACGATGTCCTGCAAGAGGGAGACAAGAACATTACAGTCACTTCTCTTACAGCAGTCACATGCAATGTTTAACATACATAATCTCCAATAACATGGGAGAAGGAATACCCCTGATGTGGGGGTGGGCCAGATGCATACGAGAGCACATGGGGGAAGCTGCAGTGCGATAACTCGAAACAGCTTTGAATGCAGTGAGGCATCCTTCTACACAGTGCAATAACTTAAAATACCAGCTGTGGATTGCAGAGAAGCATCTCTCTACATCCAGATTTTGGGTCAGATTTACTATTATTTTGTGTCAGATTTGTGTCACTTTTACGGCGCAACTAAGACGCAAAATCCTTTTTGGTATTTACTAAGCAATGCAAAGTTGATTTTAGTGGCTTTGCGTGGTTTAGTAAATAAAAAGCTATGCGCTGCCTTGTGTTACTTTGTGTTGGGTAGGCGTTACATGGTTAAGCATCAGCTTTCCCATGCATCCACCCATGTATTTTGATGCAAACCCATATTTACAAAGACTTATAAACTTGGGATTGCATCAAAATGGTGCGCTTAACAGAGAGAGGCACAACACGAAGAAATATCTTAATTTCTTTTTGTTCCTTCCTCTTTCTGTGTAAAAAGAGGAATATGCCTCTAAGGATTGTTTTTGTGCAGGAGGGTATTCCTTCCTGCACAAAATTAATTCTGCTCGTAACGGCGGCACAAGGGTGTTTGCTTTGGCTCTAGGCAGCCTCAACTGCACCAGTACAGAGAGAGGGCTGACACGCTCCTTATCTTAATAGATGTCACTTTTCAGCCCTCTCCCCTGCTTGCAACGCAGTGCAGCAACTTTGCTTACAGTCCTGCATTGCATGAACTTTTGGTAAATATGCCCCTTTGTGCTATTGTTTCCTTGCTTTGCCCCTCTCACAGCTTTCATCAAAAACATTTTAGTGGGGAAATGGTCCTCTTAAGAATAGGCCATTGCTGTGCTTTTCTTGAGCAAAATCCTACTTATAGCAAAATATTTTTAGCATCTACCTTTTTGAACACTTAGCAGACATCTTTTGCTTACACACAAATGACTCAGACCACCTGAATCTTCAGTGAATAGTGGGGCAAAATAGGAAACAGATTGAAAGCAAAGTAGCAACCATGAATAAAAAAGTGGGTTTTTTTAGTTGTGGGATAGAATTGTCCTTGAGAAGTTTTGCACATAAAACTTCAGAGTTGAGAAGGAAGGCTGGGAGGTGTGTGTTTTGTGGGGGTATATTGTGGAAATGAATTAATTATAATTAATATTGAATTATTGATAATAAGTTTTTAAATACATATTTATATTAATCATGTACATATTTTGCTATTTAAAGTTAAGTTATAGGTGCAGGTTCTGAGTTTTGTTGGGTTAAAAGGTGGGAAGTAACTAAATCAAATTTATGTAATAAATATTTTTTCTGTTAATAAATAATTTCTAAATAAAAATATGTATTTGTATGAAAATTATGTTTGTATTTTATTTCTAATAATATTTGTAGTTTGTTATATGCACTTAACATTTTTATATATACTATTAAATATATTTGTAGTTTTTTTGGCCCCTGTTTATATTTTTCTTCATTTAATTTGTTCTTGAAATAATTTTATTATGTTCAAGATATTTTTTTTTTTTTAATGTTGCACTGACTGGAGTGGGAATAGTACATTTTACCACTCCGCGATCCAAAACTTTCCCTACTGTTGTATTGACTGGAAATAGTAAATTTACCCCTCTGCAATCAAACACTTTCCCTACTGTTGGATTTATTGGATTGGGGATAGTAAATTTTACCCCTCCGCTATTCAACATTTTCCCTACTGTTGTATTGACTGGAGTAGGTATAGTAAGTTTTACTCCTCCGCAATCCAACACTTTCCCTACTGTTGTTCTGACTTGAGTGGGAATAGTACATTTTACCCCTCCGCAATCCAACACTTTACCCCACTGTTGTACTAACTGGAGTGGGAATAGTATATTTTACCCCAATCCAATACTTTCCCTACTGTTGTACTCATTGGAGTGGGAATAATAAATGTTTTCCCTTCGCAATCCAACACTTTCCCTACTGCTGTATTGACTGTAGTGGGAATAGTAAATTTTCCCCATCCGCAATCCAACACTTTCTCTACTGTTGCACTCATTGGAGTTGGAATAGTAAATTTTACCCCTCCGCAATCCAACACTTTACCCCACTGTTGTACTAACTGGAGTGGGAATAGTATATTTTACCCCTCCCCAATCCAATACTTTCCCTACTGTTGCACTCATTGGAGTTGGAATAGTAAATTTTACCCCTCTGCAATCCAACACTTTCCCTACTGTTGTACTGACTGGAGGGAGATTCGTAAATTTTACCCAGCTTTATTATTTTTGTGCTGCTTGAATTGGCAGTACTAAATTTTTTCTATATTTGCTATAATAGTTTTTATAGTTTTGTATAAATTGTAGTGGGAATAGTATAAGTATTACATTTTATATTTTATTTTATATTGATATAATTTATATTATTGTGTTTTTGTTTATTTAAAATTTTAATATTTGAAATTATTAATGTTATTAATGTGTTTTTACTAAATTTTAAGTTATTTATTGTTTTATATATATATGTGTGAACAAGGGCACTTTGTGCTTGAAACGCGTCGCAAGGGTGAGAGGAATAAAAGATCTTACCTGCTACTGAATCTGGGTCCGTCTCTCTCTCTGCTCGCCTGCTTGTCAGCGTGGAGGTGCGGGGAGTGTTTGCTGTGAAATATATATATATATATATATATATATATATATATATCTATATATATATATATATATATATATATATATATACACACACATACACCAATAACACAAAAACTTTAGATTTGTTAAACATTATAATATATATTAAAATGATTAGCTTAATATTTGTTTTTTAAGTAGATATATCTAAATATATAGCTGCTGGGCACCCCGGGCCACTACGCATCCCATATTGTGCCTGGATCCACGCTTCCTGACCCGGCGAAAGGAGCCACTGGAGGGATCAGTCTCTGTGCGGTTTCTGCCCGGTCCGCCCCCCCCGCCTGGATAAACAGTTGCTGGCCTGACAGGAGAAATCACTGGAGGGGTCCGTTTTTCTGCGAGACAGTCCACCCCTGCCTATTTTCCTGCAAAAACACTCCTTTTGGAGCCCATCTAACTGTCTAGCTTACTGCCTGTGCCATGGGGAGGGGCTGCGGCTGGATCTGGGAATTGCTGTAGGGTGCTTTTTGTATGTCCTCACGGAGGGGTGCTGACCTATCACCCTCTATTCTGTGTTCCCACTGACGACCAGTCCCACTTTAATAGCCTGTACCTTCAACTTTCAGTGCTGGTCCATTTTCTCTTTCCACCCCCCTCGCCCTATTCTCTCATTGCCCTTCCCTCCAGTCTACTCTATTGAAATAGAAAGAGGACTGAGAGCAGCTTCCTGCTATGGCGGCCATCTTTGACTGGTCTCATTCTCACCTCTACCCCCACTAACCCTCTCCTGCTACAAGGGTGCACCCTCAACTTTAATCACACTTACCCCTCCCCCAGGTGAACTAAAGCTTTCCCAACACCCAACCTAGATGACCACCCCCACCGGGAGAAACTGACAAAGGACTGTGCTCCTGCTGTTTCCACTAAAATTATATTAGGACTCAACCATCTCTAGAGTCCTTTAGGGGGCGGCCACCCTGTAATGGTCCTTTCTGTGTGACTCCACTATAAGTCTACACTTTCAACCCCACCCATGAGCTTAGCTCCAGGCCTGAAGCTGCCCTCTGTTTCACACCCCAATACCCTTCACCACCCATCTCAAAAGAACAAACTTTAAAGACTACTGACCCTGCCCAGCCCAGCCCAACTCTCCCCTGACAGATCAGCTCTATCCTATCCCATCCCATATGCTCTACTCTGGAGCGCCACCCTATGACCAAATTTTAATTTTCATCCTACTTAAACTTAGGAGCCGCCTGAATTCTACACCTCCCCTCTCTCCCGAACAACCCTCTGCTTTAGGATCTTCCCATGCCCAATTCTTAGTGCCCCCCATACCTTGTGGATACCGCTCAGTCTAGAAACTCCACTTGAATTCTCCTCCCTCTCAACTCCCGTAGTGAGGAAGATGACAACAAACACAAGAAAGCACCACCAGACCACCCCAGAAACCCCCACCCCTTTACATCTCACCAACCTTAAACCCCACGGCCCTCACTCCTTCTCCATCACCTACCCGCCCAACCTTTCAGCTAACGCCACCAAAATCTTTAAGCACAGACTACTCAAGCAACACCCTGAAACACTCATAGCTGACCTCTACCATAACCCTTTCAAAGGTAAGACTAAAACGGATCAAATTTTTTACACCACCCACCAGTCCAAATGGAGAAATACCTAGCTAACCACCTGTGAGTCACCAAAGCCACCAACATCCCTTACGGCTAAATATTGCTAATCTCCAAGTCATCTGCCTTCAAAATCAACGCCACCATAACAGTATACAGAAATGGCAAAGTCATGGTCCAAGCCAATGACTTCAACCTTCACCAATTTGAACTCGCCTTCCCCAAACTGCGAAACTACATTTCTAACCCTTTCCAATTATCCAATCACTTCCCAACCCACCGCCCAGAACCCGACTCAAGAAACAACGCTCATGAAACCTGCCATAAACTCTCAATTATTGAACTCCTCAGACCGTAACTCCACCCCTACACCATATCCCTCTTCTCCCCCACCCTCATCCCCCTCGACCACACTTCCCACCTCAAGACATCGCTCCCTATCTCACCCCTTGACTCAAAACACTTACCCTACTCTCCCTACCTGCGGAAACACCTACATTTGCCTAAACACCGCCCAATCCTCAGACAAAAAAAACCAGTACACTCGAGAAGCACTCTCCCCAATCTCCCCCACCTCCGCCCATCCGAAGACACGTATGTCTCCACTTCCCATAATCCTTCCACCCCCCAACCCTCCTGCCCCAACCAACACCTCCAATATAATCTGCCCCCCAACTCCTACGCTCCCCCTACCCCTAACCTAGAGTTGATGGCAGAACTTACACGTATGGAAAAACAACTCCACGCTCTCTTACCAATGGACCCTATGCACATCATATCCATAACTGAAAGCCTATCCCATCCCCATAGCCAAATCAACACAATTACTCAGGGCATAAACAAAATCCTTCTCAACACCAAAGCCCCCTTTTCCCCGCCCAATACTTACAACTCCCCTCCCTCATAAACATCAGTGAGCTTTCTCAACGGCCGAATCCCCAAATAAACAGCTGGCGCTCTATGCCTCTCAACACCCAATATCACAGACCAAAAAGAGAGAAACCTGAGATGTCCTTGAGAGAGGCGATGAATCATGCTAAAACCTACAACCCCAGAACAACCTAATCCCCCCCCAACATACAGGTAATCACTGGAATTGATAGAGCCAACAACCAATTTAGGACTACAAGACTTCCCTCTCAACGCACAGTCATACCCCAGGCTCCCCCCTCTTCCCAAAACCATTCCATCAGCTGCAAGGTCAACTGCATGCTTGTTAACTGCAGATCTGCAGTCAAGCACGCAACAGAGCTGGCTGTTGTCATACTGAATTACGACATTGACATCGCGTTCATCCCCGAAACCTGGCTCAATGAAACATCCTATCCGATCCTTGACCTACTAGTCCCCCCTGGTTTCTCCATCATTGAAAAGGACAGAATAGACCAACGCGGCATTGCCATAATTCATAGGAACAACATCAAAATAGTTGAAACCGAAACTCACTCCTCTACTTTCGAATAATTCAACACCAATCTAATACGACAAGGCAACAATGTAACTAAATGCCATCTCATCTACCACCCTCCAGGAAACACTCTTGCATTCGGAGAACAAATTTCTGACCTACTTACACACTGTTCTCTATCCAACTCCTACAACATCATCCCAGGTGACTTCAACCTCCACTGGAACAACGAAAAGGACACTTTAATACAGTCACTAAATGAACTCCTTCTCACCAATGAGCTCACCCAATGCTGCAAGGGACAAACCCACAACAAAGGCTCTACCTTAGATGCAATCATAGCCAAAAACGAAATAATAAGCATCAATAACATTCTCCCAATCGACTGGTCAGACCACCTCATCATTCTATTTAACATCAACCAAACTGCAGCGCCACCAGTCAAAGCCCAGATTACCCATCAATGGAGCAGAAACCTCAATCCCATCCCCCTCTCTGACCTCAAAGAAACAATAACACCACTTCTCCCACCCGTCACAGACAACCTTAACACGGTCGAGCTCACGACACTACAACACGACGATGAAAACTGCAATTGACCAACTAGCTCCCATGAAACACAAAAGGATCAGAGACATCCCATCCAGAGCCTGGTTCAACAAAGACATCAACTCAGAAAGAAGACAAGTAAGAGCCGCTGAGAGACTCTGGAGAGTAAACCTATCCACAGCCAACCTCTTCCAGCTCAGAAGAGAAGGCAGGAATTACAAAAAACAAATAATCAAGGAGAAAGCCTCCTTCTTCTAGAGTGCACTAGACAAAGCAAAAAAACGCCCCAAAGAACTCTTCAACATCATCTATAAACAGACCTCCAAGCCCACCAAGGTAAATCCTCCTGCCTCCAAACTACAGTGTGACAACCTGGCCACATTCTTCAATGACAAAATCACCAAAGTTGAGCTCTCCCTAGACCACCACCCTCAATCACAACCTAGCAAGTCATCGCTTATAACGAAACAAAACCCAGCCCCAGTTCACTCCATGATCCCCAAAGTCAAGACCCCTCTCGAGTCAACCACCAAAATAAGCCTATAAGCAAGAAGGGGACATTTCCAGGGTGATTGCCAACTCCAAACACTCCAACCGCTATGCAGACCCACTACCTGCTTTCCTGGCTAAGAACCTCAACCTCACCCTAACCCCACTGTGGCGGAAGATCATCAATAGTTCCCTAAACAATAGATTGATGCCTGACTGCCTTAAACAAGGCCAAATCACCTCCCTACTAAAAAAACCTGATGCTGACCCGAACGATCTCAAAAACTTTAGGCCCATCACCAACCTTCCTTTCATAGCTAAAATCCTCGAGAAATGTGTTCTCTCCCAACTCAACCAACACCTGGAATCAAATAACCTACTTGACTCACACCAATCTGGTTTCAGGAAGGGATGCAGCACAGAAACCGCTATACTGAGTATAACTGATGACATTCACAACTCCCTTGACTCTAACAGATGCTGCCTCTTGCCCTCCTTGACCTATTGGCGGCTTTTGACACTGTGGATCACAAGCTACTTTTAGATGCCCTACAAAAGGGTATCGGAGCAGATTGCACTCTCTTAAAATTGTTCTCCTCATTTCTGCATAACTGTTCCCAATTCATAAAAATCAAAAACTTGATGTCCGACATCTCACCCACAACCCGAGGTGTCCCTCAAGGCTCAGTCCTCTCCCCCACTCTCTTCAACATCTACATGGAACCCCTCACTACCATTCTAAAACAAGCAAATATCGTCTAAAAATCTCTATGCCGACGACACCCAGCTGTACCTCCAAATATCCTCCCTTAAAGACATCCTCCGACTCAACTCCACACTTTCAAAAGTAGAAAATTGGCTAACCCTCAACCACCTCAAGCTCAACCAAGAAAAAAACTAAATTCTTGTCTTCTCCAATCACGACCAACCCCCTCAGATCCAAGTATGGATAAACAACCTAGACTCCCTAAACGTCAAACTTACCCCAGCAATCTCAGCTAAATCTCTAGGGATCTCTCTGGACACAAGAGTTAACATGAGCTCCCACATAAGCTCCACTGCAAAAGGTGCCTTCTACAGCCTAAAACTCCTCAACAAAATCAAGCCTTTCATATCCCCCAATGACCTAAAAATCGCAACTCAAGCTCTAGTTCTGTCCAGACTTGACTATGGAAATGCCACACTAACTGTGGCAGCTAAAACACACATAGCCCCCATGAGAGCCACCCTAAACGCAGCAGCAAGAATGGTCATAGGTTCCAAGAAACACGACCACATCACCCCCACATTGCAGGACCTAAAATGGCTACCTATCGAAGCACGCTGCTGTTTCAAAACAGCCTGTCTCAGCCATAAAGCCCTACACACAGGCAAACCGGATTACCTTGCAGCCAAACTTACTAAAGCAGGACAATCGAGAAACCTAAGAACCTCCAACTCGCTCCTCCTAACCCCCCTCAAAAGACATAAACAAAGAGCCCTCTCCCGCTCTTTCTCAGGGAACGCCCCCAAAATCTGTAATTCTCTCCCTATTCATATCAGAACTAACCCCTCCTTCACGAGTTTCAAGAAACAACTAAAAGAATTTCTCCTCAAACGTCATCTCTATGCCTCTGGACAATAACCACCCAACGCTTTTTTCTTTTCAGAACTGTGTAACCTCCAGTATCTATATGTATCATTGTACTTGACTGTTTATGCTTCTATACATGTATGCTGTTTTAAAGCGCTCTGATACCTCTCGGGTCGTGTAAGTGCTATATAAAACTCCTAAAATAAAAAAATTAAAAAAATATATAATTATTATATATGTCTTTTTAACTATTTTATATTACGTTTATTTGTTGTTTGTTGAAATATATATTAAATCTATTTTTTAATGAATGTTTCTATTTAATATATTTCATATTTATTATTTTAAATTATATATATTTTAATATAATGATATTTATTACAACAATATTTTTTCTCTCAATATTTTTGTACTTACCATTATTAGTATAGGATGACAATATTTTGGTCATTATATTTTGGGGGTCGATATTTTGTCAGTGAACCCCCTCAGCAGTATTACCACACCTTGAGAAAGGCTGCTGATGTTGGACCAATTGACACCTCTACACACACTTGGACAGAATAGGGGTCATAGCTACTAGCTGCCCCTATGTATAAATGTGGGCCCCCCCACCCCCACCCCAATGTAACTTAGGGAGAGGGTGGGACATTGATCACACTCCTTTACTCTTAGGTCACATATTCCTCCACCACCGCTCCTCAAGGCAGGGAATAAATGTAACTACCCCAGGGCAGCGTTAGGATGAAGGTCTTCTTTAGTGTGATCTCTCACCCGCAGGGGAAACAGGCCGAGGAGAAAGCTGCATGGTTGTATGTATGTAGCACTTATACTGCAGTAGTCTAGCTTGGGAGGAAAGGACTCTGCAGACATATGTATAAACAAAAGGGACAAAGTTACAAGAACGGAATTTCTTACAAAGTGTGATGTCAAACTTAACTACTGAGACGCAATAGCTTTTAATGGACCATTTAAAAAAGTATTGCAAATTTTTTGCACCTTGGACGAGGACTTAAATTTGCTCCTGCACTAATCAGCCCCAACCCATGCATAGCTCCTCAGATCAACTCCAAAAGACAAGTGGAGTAGTCACTCTCAGTTATGTTTACTTATCCTAAAAATATTTATGTATTTTGCTTGAAGAATATATGGAGGTCTTTACTATCACTCACCTCTGACCCAGTGGCGGCTGGTGACATTTGTAAGTGGTGAGGTGTAAAATTAGTGGTGGACCACACCGCGGCGAGCGAGTGTAGCGAGCGAGCCTGAACGACCTAAGGAGGGTTTGGGGGGGTTCTCCCCCCGAGAAAAGTTTTAAAAATGAGTGGGCAAATGGTGCATTTTGATGACTTTCGGAAGCCACTGTGCTAAGCAGAAACAGGTCACTGCCTCCCCTCAAACTATCCTCAGTTCCACGGCCTCATGAATGAGCCATTCTAAATTGTATAAACCACAATTAATTTTAATAATGTTGCATAAATACGTTGGATCTGTCTACTGAGCCAGTGCCTACGTGAGATAAAGTGGCATTCAAGATGGCCCAACAGAGTAAAATGCCTACTTTTTCCACATAGAATTGAATATCATATTGGTTAGTGTTCATTTTTTGAAACTCAATATCATGCATAAAGGCAACTTGCATAAACTAATGGCTTCATGTATTGCAGAGTGCAGTGTGATCAGGGGACTATTTTACTGCTGTCATTGGTGTGGGGAATAACACTAATCTGTTCCCAGTGTGACATAGACAACATAGGGCTCATTACACAGCAAGATCTGGTTGGCATAAATCAAAAGGTTATTCAGCTCCTTTTGGGTTTTACATACATCTTGAGACCCTGTGGTTGAATATCGGCCTTTGCCGCGATAGTGTTTTCTCGCGTTGCAACCAAATTTGGACACCATCTTTCTCTCTCTTTGCGCCTCTGCGTTCCTTCTCTGATTTCATCTCTTTTTAAGCGCGCATTTATTTTCTGATGGTATTTCTCTCAGTGAGCCCTTTGCTCATTTCTTTTTCTCATGCTGTCGTACATTGCTACTATTCTAAATTCCTATCTTATATCAGTCACATTTTGTTTTGCCAGTTTTGTTCTCGTTCACTTTTTCTTTATTCATATGATTGTATACCACTAGACTTTCTGCCCGAATTTTCATAACCCACTGCCCCCCTGCACCTTCCAATTTGGTCTTGCCTTTTCCACACAGACTACTCTTTCTTTCACTTTGCCTTGCTCTCTCTCTTAACATACCTTTAAAGCATGTTTCACACCTCCAAAAAGTTGTTTATATGGCTTAAGTTCATCCATAACCTTAAATATTATTAGGTAATAGTTGCACTGGCCAGAGATGTATTCTTAAAATTTGTGCCAGATTTCACGCCTTCCCAGGGCTTGCCAGTTTTTTTTTCATGCAGTAAGTGCATTTTAATGTTTTATTTATGAGTAGTGGGAAAGTCTGTGGGTTTAATCTGTGCTTTCCACTTCCTTTCCAGCTGAAAATCATTTCACCTCCCCATTAAACATTCAGCCCCCATGTTTTCCTTTGCACTCCCATCTGCGCCCTATGTGTACAAACGATCCCATGTCTTTAGAAATTGTCTTCAAAACCCCCAAAGCTATATTGTGCCTTAAACATTTGTTAAGGATTTCTTTCTCCTGTTCAATCTGGAAGGGAAAATGGAAGAGAGGGAGGAGAAAGCGAGAGAGGGAGATGGGACTGGGGGGTTCTTACATAAGTGTGTTATTCACTCCACCGAGTTCCCCTATTCAAGGCTCACTAAGTTGGGCAAACTCAAAAGCAAAACAATAATTAGAGATAATTGCGTGTGTCTAAACACAGGCATCAAAGCTTCTGGGGCTCATTTGTGGCAGACCGTGGCGTGTGATCCAAAAACGTGACCCTTTTTTTAGCCATTGAGTGGCAGTGCATAGAAAGTGGCAGATGGAGAGACCCCTCGGCGCTCGGCGGTGCCTCTGCCTGGTCTGTGAAAGCGCATGGACACAGGCCCGGGACAAAGGGCACAAAACCCGAGGGCACTGGGGGTCGCATAATTACCAGGGTGCAGCGAGGGGAGGAAAACACAGGGCACCAGGCACCCCACGCCGACCTCCCCATTTAAGGCCCTGCCAAAGCAAACCTTCAGGGGCTAAACATGTCAAAGCTTTGTATGTTTCTGTATTAATTTTACTATTGATCTCCAGGGCTTAAGTAGCAATTGCCACTGGGGGGCGGGGGGGAGGTGGAGGTGGCTGTGTGTTTAAGATCTGAGCCGTGCCACGATTTGTCCAAATGATCGATTTGGCTTTGCTATGTCATCTGCAACTTTCCATGTACAAATATCAATTTTATCATTAGGCACAGTGACCTAGGTAGCAGTTGCCAGTCACACGGGGGTTGGAGGGAGTTTGTTGGGGGTGGGGGTTGCTAATCACGATGTCTTTTAATACACGGCATGGCTTGACATTTCATTTCAGCTACGTAGGTGCCTGTGTTTGTTTTATTGTTGATTCCTATGCATTACGTTGTGTTTACCACAGAGGGGGGAGTGGGTGGGTGGTCAAGACGCAAGGAGCTGGAGGTGGCTCTGTGTTTAAGGGCACGGGTTCTCCAAATGGTCCGCTCGAGTTTGAAATTGTAGCTTCGGCACAGTGGAGACAAGATGCGCAAACAGCCCGTAAATGGTGTGTTTTTGTTTGACACTGACTGGACCTTGGCTCACATCCAGTTTCACAGTTCCCACAAGACATTTTTTGAACGCAAGCAATTCTATCCCGCGCACAAATTATGTTAAAATCATTAAAAAAAAATATGTCACATCTGAAGACCCAAGAATTGGAATTTACATAAGATCACGCTCGTGTTAAAAAATGGACCTTAACTTACATCTAGTTTTGCAGTTCCCGCACGACATTTTCTAAGCAGAAACAGTTCACCCGAACGTACAAATGTTGTCAAAATCATTACAACAAACACGCCACATCAGAAAACCCCAGAAACTGAATTTACAGAAGGTTAAACTCGTGTTAAAAACAGTGGACCGGCCTAAGCTCGCAATATGACATTCTCTCAAACCCTGCGGGAAGAGGACAAATGAATGTGCCCTGCACTAGCAGCCAGCATTCTTCTCCCGACTTTAGAAAGTGCATGGAAAATACTCTGAGCAGGTATTTCATGTGGCGTTTGCATATGGGGGCATTTCTCGAGTATAATTTTCTTGTAGATGATCAACAAATGCATTAAGCAGCCATGTTGAGGGACTTTTGTATTCAGGGTCCCACCTAGCTTACGTTTTTCACAGAGCCAGCCGCCCAAGTGTGCTGAGCAGTGCATGCAATTTTCATGATTATATTTTTGAAAAATGCGTGGAAAAATGATAGAATTTGCCATCGCCTATTAAATTATAGTTATAGGTACAGTCATTACATTGTGGTGTAGCAAGTTGTACAAGATGTCCTGTTATATACCTCATGGGGTGTTGTGTAGAAAAATCGTACATGAGCCTGGGCCTTACCTGCTCACAACTGAGTCCAGTCCTTCCTACTGCCCTACTCCGGACAGCAACCTGGCAGCCTGCAGTGTGGCAGTGGCAAGCAACCCCACGGACTAGCTGCTGCTGCTGGCAATGGCATGAATCTGCTTCAGGACAGACTGGCTCCTGGCTCTCCGCTCTAATGCAGTCCAGTCCATCCGTCTCGAGTGACGCAGTAAAATGGCTGCCACTCCAACTGCCACAGTCACTGCAGACTCACGTGCGCGGGAAGCAGTCTGAGATCGAGTCTGTGCAGAATCGACTCCTTGGCTGCCCGCCTCCACACCCTTTCCCAACTTGTCACAGGGTGGGTCCCACCACGCCCTGTGACGAGTTGGGAAGGGGTGGGGTGACACTGTGACAAGCTCTCCTCCACTCTCTGATTGACGTGGAGAGTTAGCGATCCCGGGCTTGTATTTAAAACGCCCGGGGCTTACTTTACCTCCACGCCATCAGGGGGTGGAGACTGGGCCTTGCAGCTAGGTCTTTGCCGAGCTGATGACATCACAGCCTTCAGGGCTGTGAGGTTGTCGGCCCGGCAAACACGTAGCGTAGCAGGCTTCTTTGGGCCCGGGAGCAATCAGTCATGTGAGTGACAGTGACAACAGCGGAGCTGCGGCGGTGAGTGGGGCAGACTCGCAGAGACAGTGTCCCGTGTTTACAGTGCCCCGTTTTCTTCTTTGGGAATTTATTTTTTATAAAATGAAATCTTCATTGGGAATTTTTTATAACGTTGAAATCTCTTAAAAAATGTAACTGGGGCGGAGCCCCGATGCCCTCAAAGAGAAACCGCCACTGCTCTGACCTTTTTTAATTTAGAAGAAAAACCAAAACCTCAAACTAGTCATGAAGAAGTATTTGTTTAAAAAACCATATCAACTTGAACAAAAGGCAGAGAGACTTCAGGTGGGAGCAAGGAGGAGGAGAATTACATTACTTGATCATAATATATTAGGGGCCTGATTTAGAATTTGGCAACAGGGTACTCCATCACAAATGCTGTGGCATACCCTGCCCTCCAAACCCTCAGTTCGCCCAGCTCATTTCGAGGGTGGTGGACCTTAAGTATTCCATCTATGGAGCACTGTTGGCTCCATCAATGGAAAACTTCCTCTAACGGCCCAAGTGAGTAAGCGTCGTTGGAGGAAGAACATTATGCCATTCACCCTATTTAGGGAGAATAGTGTAATGTGTTTTCTTTCTTGTCCATCACAAGGACAGGAAAAAACCAATAATGACTCCCACACCTTGGGAGAAAACTCCCACACTGCAGTGGATATTATGGGGCATATTAGCAAGGGCACTATCGCCGCTTTAGCGGCACTTTTTGCCGCTAAAGCGGCGATATTCATATCGCCCTATCAGCAAACTGTCTCTAACAGCAGTTAGCGACAGTTTGCGGGCCCGTTTTTTACCGCTTTGCATGTCAGCGATATTTATCGCTAATGACATGCAAAGTGGGCGTTCCCGACGAACAAACCTGGGAAACACCCGCTAACAGGCCTATCGCCTATTAGCAAGGTGGCCATGGCCCCAGTTAGCGACGTGAAAAGTCGCGCTAACCGAGGTCATCGCCATTTATTTAACACCTGCAATTAGCAGGTGTTAGCCATATCTAACATGGGGGTGGATTATGCTGATACGACCACAGGGTCGTATCAGCAAGGTGTTCTCCCTTCTCCATGCAACATCGCTGGTTTTTCAGCGATGTTGGCTCATTTCCCCGCTATCGCTGGAATATTCATCGCCATAGCGCTAATCGTTGCTAATACAGCGTTAGCGTGGCGATATATTCCAGCGATAGCCGGCGATAAAAAAAATCACGCTAAGCAGGGTTAGCGATGATTATCGCCTCTTGTTGCTAATATGCCCCTATATTTTTGCTTTTCAGAACCAAACTCCTGCTTGGTAATTTGTTTCTGAAAAACTTAAAAATTCAAAGGTTTGGTGGACAGCTGTCAAAACTGACAGCAGCCATCCACCGAAGCTTTAATACATTGAAAGGAACTGCCGTGATGGCAGTTTCCTTCAAGGTACAGAGATGAATGCTTGGCCAGCAGTCATCTCTGAATTGGTTGGATGAAGTACCGTTAAGATGAAGGAGGTAATGTCCTCAGATATCCTGATGGCATCTACTCTGTCCGCCAAACTTTGAATCAGGCATTAAATCTCTTAAACCCTGACTAGGTGTACCTCCAGAAAAGGGCAAGAAGGCCTCCTTGTTCATGAACTTCCCTTCTTTGTCAAGGAAATGTCCTGGATTGAACTGTCGAGGTGTCTCCCAGTGGTCAGGATCAAACAGAGCAGAGGAAAGATTAGGTATGATGAAGGAACCCTATGAGGAAAAAATAGGTTATTGGATTAGAATGATGGTTAAAGATGGTCCTCATATTGAAATTATTTATGTATTTATTATTTCACATTTTCCTAGAGCACAACTCTCCCCAAGGTGTGTATCAGTGCTCTAAGCTCTGTTCTGAGAAAGTGGGATTTGGACGGGTGTCTTAATATTTCCAGACTCCTAAACTTATGCAGTCATCTAAGTGAGTTTAACAATGATCATTGAGAGTTTGGTGGGAAGATAACTATGGAGTCATACAATCTCTGGGGACTGATAATGGAGAAGTCTTAGAGGTAATACATGATTAATGTAAACATTGGGAATGCACATAAAAATGGATAGTGGTCCAAGTGGAATTCAATATCTTTGAGAAGCCAGGGACAGCCCCCAGGAAACAGGCCAATATGTCCACTATGTTCTCCATTTTAAAGGTCATCTGTTTGATGGGTTTAGCCCTTTGACAGCTCCAGTTGGCTTGTTAGACAATATTTTTTAAAGAACACCCTTATCAAGTTCCCTCTCACAGAGCAAGTAAGAGGGTGGATATGGGTTTGAAATTGATTTAGAAGTCTTTCGGCCAGATACTCTCTGGCAGGATTCTTTGGGTTATATGGTGTTCAGTTCATAAACATGTGGGAAAATTGAACTCAACAGTAGAAAATGCATTTGATTTGATGGCACTTCGTGGTAAAATAAGGAGTCTTCAAGGTCCCACCAGAAATGCTAACTGAAAAAAGGGTGGAGGAACAGAAATGACATGATATGACATTCATGAAGAAGCATACATATAGTCTACCAGAAGGAGATTAAGATTCTAGAGCAACTACTTTGGAGAATAGATCAGAGTAGGTTTAGATGTTTATGTAGCAGTCTCTAGAATCTAAGGTGACGCCACCTGGCGTGATGTCAGATAAGAATGTTAATTTGTTTCACAACTTAAGTTTAATTTTTGGACACACATTGCTGATTTCTTCAACTGACAGGTCTATAGTTGCATGCTTCTCTGGCCTTAATTCAGATAACCACACCACACATTTGGGGTGCCCTTCTAACTAAAAAGGGACAGGGTCAGTTCACAATAAAAACAAGAAGGGATCCCTTTTGTGTCACTCACTCTTTCCGCCAGTCATATATCCTAATTTGTGTTGGGTATATAGATACCAATCACCTTTTACCCCCAAATTCTCCACTGTCTAAACACTGAACACTATTATATGTAAAAATGTATCATTTATTCAAAGTAACTACTTTCAAACACAAGGTTGAAAATATCCTCTTTCCTTTGGAAAGAATCCGAATTAGTAAATAGAGAGTAGTGAGAAATTCCATGACTGCATGAGGTCGGTAAAGACCTGGATGACTGAAAACTGTTTAAAACTGAACTCAAGCAAAACCGAGGTGATCATCTTTGGAAATAATGCTAACTTCTGGTCACCTAGATGGTGGACTGAGGAATTAGGTATCCTTCCGATGCCCGTCAGGAAAGCTAAAACCTAGGAGTAGTAATTGACAATAGGCTCACCTTTGGGGATCAGGAGATTGTGGTTACTTCCTCTACTTTCCAGACGCTTAGGATGATAAGAAAAATACTACCCCAGGAAAGCCAACGAATAGTGATAATCTCCCTTATTCTATCAAAACTTGATTACTGCAATGGTTAATACCTGAATATCCAACAGCAACACATGAACAAACTGCAATTATTGCAAAATGCAGCAGCTAGGCTGCTAACAGGTACTCCTAAATTTAAATCTGTAAAAAAAGAAATTAGAGAGCTCCACTGGCTGCCAATAAGGCAACGGGTAGATTCAAATCGCTTTGTACTGCCTTCAAGGTTCTGCATGACGGTGGACTAGACCATCTTAGGCAGTGCTTTAGTTGGTACACCCCCAACAGAACTCTTCGCTCCTTATGAGCTAAGACAGTGATAGTGCCTAAATTTAAAAGAGCCAACTGGGGCGGCAGAAGCTTCGTTACCTGCACCTCTAGGAAATTGGAATGAAGTTCCTTTCCATATTCGGGCCTCCCCCGACCCTTTGTCATTTAGGATGGCACTAATAACTTGGCTATTCAGCAATTAGTTTTACCTGGGTCTTTTATGTTATTCTGCTATCTCGGCTGTTGAGCTAAGCGCCAGGACACCTTCGGGTAGTTGTTGTGCTCTATAAATTTATTTAGCATAACATAATATAACGCTGGTATATCACAATAAAAATATCTTAAAATCCATGTCAAAATGAATGTGTAATGATTAAGACATTTGATGACAGTTATTACTATGGTTTTTTAATCATACATTCTTGTTTTTATATCAAACAAATACATTATATAGAGTATTGAAATATACTAATGATGTTTTCATAGACATATGTATGGATTGTAAGATATTTATTGTGATATAACAACGGAAAGAGTGAGTGACTCAGAAGGGATCCTTTAATTCAGGTAAGCAAAGTCTAAAGAAATGTTTTAAATGTCCATTCCATACTCTACTTTATGTGCGAGTTGTGTCTTTAATGTAACTGATAGAAAAAAGTGTAATCTCTGCCACGGCACCACCTCCTAATGCTGATGATTATTTTCCATTTCATGAGGTAAACCCCGCACTTTTTTCTTCCTCTCCTGCCTCACAATGCTAGTGTATTTACCTTGCTCGACAATAGATGCCCCAAATGTCAGGCACAATGTTAGTGCATTTGCACCGTGCCTGATGGTTAACTTTATACTCAGTGTTATGTATTTTACCTCACTATAATGCATTACCTATATACTGCTAGATGATTACCATGCAGTGTCTGCTTCACATTTTATCTCTAAATGCTGTTCAATAGGTCTCTCAATGCTGGTCATTTTGTCTCTCACTGCTGGTGCATAAGTACCTTCTCAATGTTGAATCCTTGCAATGTGGTCTCCTTCACAGTCTCCCTAAAAAGTCCGACAGATATAATGTTACTCATGCGCTGTATCTCGTGAATCACGGCATTGGTGTAGGGAAGCATCTTCCGGTCCTCATAGTGAATGATCTGGGACACTCCAAGGACATCATCCAGCTCCTTCTGCACATTCTCTGGAGAGACATATTTACATAGATCAGGGAACTGGTGACATTCTAACTCACTAATGTCTACTAGTAAAATAGTTTTTCCAAAATAGATGACAATGTAAGCCCTCAACCCATTTTGATTCAGACAAACTGAGTTCAACTCATCTCACTGTAACTCAACTCTGCTCAGTTCAATTCAAACCACCGAACCTAATGGCATAAAATAAAATTCTCCCTCCAAGTGCAGATAATTAGCTCTTTCATTTGAATTAAGGAAGAGGCTGGCACTCCGGGAGCGGAATACGCCGATGTTGACAGGCAAGCCCTACTCAAAGAAATTGAAACACTCTCTGAACAACTAAACAAACTACCAGAACAAGACACTATTAAAAAGCTACAAATGGAGATGCAAGAAAGGGTAAAAAAGTACGAGCAAACAATTAAAGATCAGAAAGCCGTGAAGTTCAGAAGAGACAAACTGGACTACCAGAGAGGCCAAATCTTTACATTCTCAAAACCTTTTGAGAATATTCGGCACCAGAAGATGGCAAATGGTCTACGAGGCAGCACAGCACAAATGAATGCAGAATTGGCGTCAAAGATCAGCTCTGAAGCGGACACAGATAACGAGGACTCACGCCAGATAACTAGTGTACCCTCTGTGGAGGATGAGTTGCGTTTTTATCGATGGGACAGGAATACAAATTTAAGAGGGCAAGAAAGAACCTTCCGAGGGGCAGGAAGAGGAAGAGGAAAAACCACAGATCAAGAAGATCAGGCGACCAAGAAATCAAACAACAAGAAAAGCAAATGATGGACACTAACATCAGTATAATCAATTTGTCCGATTTACCGTTAAATGCAGAAGAAACCAACATTCTTTCACGTGGTCTTTCCTACAGTGCCCCTGAGGACATGGATTATGTTCAAACTCGAATAGACTGTTTTAAATTCACCCGCAAGCTCAGGTTGGCCAAATATTTTGCAGTAGGCAGGACAGCAGAGGGGCGGAACCCTGTGGCAACTGAAGACACTACTGCACTGCAGATCTCTGACATTGATCTATTAAGGGACCTGGACAGCCTAGAAAGAGGAGGCATGCAAGGGGTAACAGATGATGCATTACTTAGAGAACAGGGTCTAGGTGTGTTTGGTAGACCAAGCACGCCTTTCAAAGCCCGATCTGTATTTTTACCCATGGTCCCCAAAGATTCTATAGATTCCTTTACAGAACTAGTTGTTCATGATTTAAAACAACTATATGTGGATCAACAGGCCAAAAGTCCAACTATGACATCAGATATATGGTATAGGAATCTAGTGAAGAAATTACAGTGAAGACCTGATATAGTGGTAAGACAGGCGGACAAGGGCGGGAACATTGTCCTTTGGCCGCTTGCCATGTACCAGGATGAAGGGAGGTTACAGCTCAGAGATAGACAATGCTATCGCAGAGTAGATAAAGATGTATTACAAGCCATTACTGTTAAATTCCATTCTGAGTTAGCGCATTGGAGATCTGTAGGTCTTATATCCCAGATAGAGCACAAGTTCCTGAAGGTAGATTCACCAGTAACACCGGTGCTATACCTCATACCGAAAGTGCATACAAATGTGAATGTTCTACCAGGCCGTCCGATTATATCGGCAATTGGTAGCTTATTTGAAAATACCTCCAGGTTTTTAGATTTCTTCCTGCAAGATTTTGTAACAAATCTCTTATCATATACCAAGGACACGGGAGACTTTCTTACAGAGATTTATGACATCAATTGGGAGGAGAATTTTATCATGATGACATTGGATGTCTCCTCCCTGTACACCAGCATTTCACATGCAGATGGTATAAGGGCGGTGCAGTACTATCTGAGTACGCGACCATTGACCCTGTATAGACATACAGAAATGCTGGTAAACATGTTAAGCTGGTGCCTGAAAAACAACATCTTTCTTTTTGGCAAGGACCTGTATCAACAGGTTAGGGGGACTGCGATGGGCACCTGCCTCACCCCCAGCTATGCTAATTTGCATTTGGGCTGGTGGGAGGAGCAGGTGCTTGCACGCAGTTCACCAAAGAAATGTCTGAGAATGTGGTCCTATGGACCTGCTATATCGATGATCTTTTCATCATTTGGCGAGGGAATATAACATCAGCAGAGGTATTTATTGAGAAGCTAAACACCAATGACCTAAATTTACATTTCACATCGCACCTGAGTGAGAAAGGGTACAGTTCTTAGATCTCACAGTATACATAGTGGATGGGGAGATAAACACTAAAACATTTCGAAAGAGTACTGCTGACAATACAATACACCATGCCCGCAGTTTGCATCCTCCCAAACTAGTCAATAGCATCCCGTATGCTGAGAATCTTCATATGAGAAGGCACTGTAGCTGTCCGACCAATTGTATAAAGCACAAGAAGAGCTAAATAGCCGCTTTGAACAGCGAGGGTACAGCAAGGCTGTTCTTAAAACAGCTAGAGAAAAAGCGAATTAAAATCCTAGGGAGCAGTTCGGTCTGGACTGTTCCCATGAGGCACAGGGTCAAGACTGTTTTGCATATGGCTATGTCTGAACTGGGGTGGCGTGGTGAAGCAAAATAACAATGGATTAAACCCAGATCTGTGACTGGGGGTGAATGTTTGCCAATGTGCAACATTCCGTCCATCATCTTGTGTGTTTTGCATTTCGCCCTAAGTGGGAAGGGTATGCCCAGACGTGGGTCCCGTGCTCACTACGCCACTGGAGTCAAGCTATCCTGGCTGATGAGGGCTGAAAGCCCGAAACCGGTCCTAGGATGCTTGATTCCGGTCCAGGGAAGACATGGCTTGGCAGTTCGGTCTGGACTGTTCCCATGAGGCCCAGGGTCAAGACTGATTTGCATATGGCTATGTCTGAACTGGGGTGGCGTGGTGAAGCAAAATAACGATCGATTAAACCCAGATCTGTGACTGGGGGTGAATGTTTGCCAATGTGCAACATTCCGTCCATCATCTTGTGTGTTTTGCATTTCGCCCTAAGTGGGAAGGGTATGCCCAGACGTGGGTCCCGTGCTCACTACGCCACTGGAGTCAAGCTATCCTGGCTGATGAGGGCTGAAAGCCCGAAACCGGTCCTAGGATGCTTGATTCTGGTCCAGGGAAGACATGGCTTGGCAGTTCGGTCTGGACTGTTCCCATGAGGCACAGGGTCAAGACTGATTTGCATATGGCTATGTCTGAACTGGGGTGGCGTGGTAAAGCAAAATAACTATGGATTAAACCCAGATCTGTGACTGGGGGTGAATGTTTGCCAATGTGCAACATTCCGTCCATCATCTTGTGTGTTTTGCATTTCGCCCTAAGTGGGAAGGGTATGCCCAGACGTGGGTCCCGTGCTCACTACGCCACTGGAGTCAAGCTATCCTGGCTGATGAGGGCTGAAAGCCCGAAACCGGTCCTAGGATGCTTGATTCCGGTCCAGGGAAGACATGGCTTGGCAGTTCGGTCTGGACTGTTCCCATGAGGCACAGGGTCAAGACTGATTTGCATATGGCTATGTCTGAACTGGGGTGGCGTGGTGAAGCAAAATAACGATGGATTAAACCCAGATCTGTGACTGGGGGTGAATGTTTGCCAATGTGCAACATTCCGTCTATCATCTTGTGTGTTTTGCATTTCGCCCCTAAGTGGGAAGGGTATGCCCAGACGTGGGTCCCGTGCTCACTACGCCACTGGAGTCAAGCTATCCTGGCTGATGAGGGCTGAAAGCCCGAAACCGGTCCTAGGATGCTTGATTCCGGTCCAGGGAAGACATGGCTTGGCAGTTCGGTCTGGACTGTTCCCATGAGGCACAGGGTCAAGACTGATTTGCATATGGCTATGTCTGAACTGGGGTGGCATGGTGAAGCAAAATAACGATGGATTAAACCCAGATCTGTGACTGGGGGTGAATGTTTGCCAATGTGCAACATTCCGTCCATCATCTTGTGTGTTTAGCAGTTAATATTTGCCAACCCATCAAACACAAGCGGGTCCCAAGATAAAGCTGATTCCAAATTCCGATTCATCACGGGCTACAACAGGCAGCATCAGAGCATAAGAGCTATAATGCAGAAACATTGGCATGTGTTACGAGGTGATCCAATTTTGAGACAGAAGTTGGATAACAGGCCTTTAATAACTTTCCGCAAAGCTAGATCACTGCGACAGGCACTGGTAACAAATAGCCCAGGGACCCCACAACAGGTAACTTGGCTGAGTGAAAATAAAGGGTTTTGAAGATGTAACAAGTGTAAGGCTTGTATGTTTGGAGAGAACACAACAGAGGTGCCCTTACCTTTCACAGACAAGAAGTGGAAGATCATGAAACCATTGAACTGCAAGAGCCAATTTGTTGTATATGCCCTCAGGTGCAGTTGCCTTAAAATATATATAGGCAGTACCCTTTTACCAGTTCATCAGCACATTTTACAACACATCAGAGCCATAAACAATAGGGTTCAAGCGTATCCTGTGGCAAGACATTTTGAGCAATTTGACAGCAACAAGGTAGAAGATTTAGTATACTTTGTGTTAGATCAGGTGCCACAAAGACTGACAGGTGGCAACAGAGAAAGGTGCCTGAGGCAATTAGAGTCAAGGTACATTTTACGCTTTAACAGCAAGATCCCTAATGGCCACAACACTGAGGAAGATCTGTATGTCCATTTGTAAAGAGACAGGAATGTGTTTAGGTGTCGGGTGACCCGTTTTGAATGGGCAATGCATTTACGGTTACTGCTCTGAGATTGCTTAAGGGATAGAAAGTAATCAAGCATATGCATTTTAATACCCTCCAGCTAGTACTATTGGATTATATTTACACAGTTTTAAATTCTTTTGCACAGCACTTTCATTTTGAAGTGACCAAACGTTGTTGAAATACATAAGGAATATTGGGCACTGGCCCTAAACTGAAACTGAGGCTAAGGCCGAGAGTGAGGCAAATGGTCTATAATTGCTATTTAAATTTAAGTTATATCTAACTATGGCACTCATTGAACCTGGCCTAAAAACGAGTATTTAGAGCAAAAAATAGCAGGGCATTAGCCCTGGAGTAAACAAACAAATGATGAACTATGAGAAATTTCAGATGCATTTTAAGTTTTAATGTATTTGTATATCATAAGTGTTGTTTATCCTATGTCATGCATACTTATGTGACTATAGCACTTTATTAATATGCTCTTTGCACAAGGTACAGGTCACTTTATCTTGGAAACAGAGATTGCACATGTCACTTTAATAGATATTTAGAGCGTTTCGTCCGAGATTGGGTTTTGGAGTATAATACGGCGTTGGTCACTTGCCCTTGAACTGGTAAATCAGAGATGAATCATATGAAATTTTAAATGCATTTTAATTGTTAATGTATTTGGAATCAATTGTCGCCGTTTATATATTTTGCCATATAATTAATATAAGTATGGCGATTCAATGACAATGCTCATTTGCACAAGGGACAAGTCACTTTATCCTGTAATCGGGATTGCACATGTCACTCTAATTCACTCTTAATCACTTTAAGGTTGATTGAAACTTTGTAGACAATATAAATAGCAAAACCAAAGGGGATGATGGACGGAGTGTTGAACATTGCAAGCACTCACCCCCAGTCAACTGATCTGGGTTTAATCCATCATCATTCTTTAGCTCACTCCGCCACCCCAGTTCAGACATGGCCATATGCAAATCAGTCTGACCCTGTGCCTCATGGGAACAGTCCAGCCCGAACTGCCAAGCCATGTCTTCCCTGGACCGGAAACAAGCATCCTGGGACCGGTTTCTGGCTTACAGCCGTCATCAGCCAGGCTATCTTGAATCCAGTGGCAAAGTGAGCAAGGGGCCCACGTCTGGGCATACCCTGCCAACTTAGGGCGAACATAGCAAAACCAAAGGGGATGATGGACGGAGTGTTGAACATTGCAAGCACTCACCCCCAGTCAACTGATCTGGGTTTAATCCATCATCATTCTTTAGCTCACTCCGCCACCCCAGTTCAGACATGAACATATGCAAATCAGTCTGACCATGTGCCTCATGGGAACAGTCCAGCCCGAACTGCCAAGCCATGTCTTCCCTGGACCGGAAACAAGCATCCTGGGACCAGTTTCTGGCTTACAGCCGTCATCAGCCAGGCTATCTTGAATCCAGTGGCAAAGTGAGCAAGGGACCCACGTCTGGGCATACCCTACCAACTTAGGGCGAACATAGCAAAACCAAAGGGATGATGGACAGAGTGTTGAACATTGCAAGCACTCACCCCCAGTCAACTGATCTGGGTTTAATCCATCATCATTCTTTAGCTCACTCCGCCACCCCAGTTCAGACATGGCCATATGCAAATCAGTCTGACCCTGTACCTCATGGGAACAGTCCAGCCCGAACTGCCAAGCCATGTCTTCCCTGGACCGGAAACAAGCATCCTGGGACCGGTTTCTGGCTTACAGCCGTCATCAACCAGGCTATCTTGAATCCAGTGGCAAAGTGAGCAAGGGACCCACGTCTGGGCATACCCTGCCAACTTAGGGCGAACATAGCAAAACCAAAGGGGATGATGGAAGGAGTGTTGAACATTGCAAGCACTCACCCCCAGTCAACTGATCTGGGTTTAACCCATCATCATTCTTTAGCTCACTCCGCCACCCCAGTTCAGACATGGCCATATGCAAATCAGTCTGACCCTGTGCCTCATGGGAACAGTCCAGCCCGAACTGCCAAGCCATGTCTTCCCTGGACCGGAAACAAGCATCCTGGGACCGGTTTCCAACCCAGATCTGTGACTGGGGGTGAGTGTTTGAAAAGTTTCAGCACTCCGTCCATCATCTCCTTGTGTTTGCTTTGTTTGCCCTAAGTTGGCAGGGTATCCCCAGACGTGGGTCCCTTGCTCACTTTGCCACTGGATTCAAGCTAGCCTGGCTGATGAGGGCTGTTAGCCCGAAACCGGTCCCAGGATGCTTGATTCCGGTCCAGGGAAGACATGACTTGGCAGTTCGGTCTGGACTGTTCCCATGAGGCACAGGGTCAAGACTGATTTGCATATAGCTATGTCTGAACTGGGGTGGCAAAGTGAGCTAAAGAATGATGATGGATTCAACCCAGATCTGTGACTGGGGGTGAGTGTTTGAAAAGTTTCAGCACTCCGTCCATCATCTCCTTGTGTTTGCTTTGTTCGCCCTAAGTTGGCAGGGTATCCCCAGACGTGGGTCCCTTGCTCACTTTGCCACTGGATTCAAGCTAGGCTGGCTGATGAGGGCTGTTAGCTCGAAGCCGGTCCCAGGATGCTTGATTCCGGTCCAGGGAAGACATGGCTTGGCAGTTCGGTCTGGACTGTTCCCATGAGGCACAGGGTCAAGACTGATTTGCATATAGCTATGTCTGAACTGGGGTTGCAAAGTGAGCTAAAGAATGATGATGGATTCAACCCAGATCTGTGACTGGGGGTGAGTGTTTGAAAAGTTTCAGCACTCCGTCCATCATCTCCTTGTGTTTGCTTTGTTCGCCCTAAGTTGGCAGGGTATCCCCAGACGTGGGTCCCTTGCTCACTTTGCCACTGGATTCAAGCTAGGCTGGCTGATGAGGGCTGTTAGCCCGAAACCGGTCCAGGGAAGACATGGCTTGGCAGTTCGGTCTGAACTGTTCCCATGAGGCACAGGGTCAAGACTGATTTGCATATAGCTATGTCTGAACTGGGGTGGCAAAGTGAGCTAAAGAATGATGATGATGGATTCAACCCAGATCTGGGACTGGGGGTGAGTGTGAGTGTTTGAAAAGTTTCAGCACTCCGTCCATCATCTCCTTGTGTTTGCTTTGTTCGCCCTAAGTTGGCAGGGTATCCCCAGACGTGGGTCCCTTGCTCACTTTGCCACTGGATTCAAGCTAGCCTGGCTGATGAGGGCTGTTAGCCCGAAACCGGTCCTAGGATGCTTGATTCCGGTCCAGGGAAGACATCGCTTGGCAGTTCGGTCTGGACTGTTCCCATGAGGCACAGGGTCAAGACTGATTTGCATATAGCTATGTCTGAACTGGGGTGGCAAAGTGAGCTAAAGAATGATGATGAATTCAACCCAGATCTGTGACTGGGGGTGAGTGTTTGAAAAGTTTCAGCACTCCGTCCATCATCTCCTTGTGTTTGCTTTGTTCGCCCTAAGTTGGCAGGATATCCCCAGACGTGGGTCCCTTGCTCACTTTGCCACTGTATTCAAGCTAGCCTGGCTGATGAGGGCTGTTAGCCCGAAACCGGTCCCAGGATGCTTGATTCCGGTCCAGGGAAGACATGGCTTGGCAGTTCGGTCTGGACTGTTCCCATGAGGCACAGGGTCAAGACTGATTTGCATATAGCTATGTCTGAACTGGGGTGGCAAAGTGAGCTAAAGAATGATGATGGATTCAACCCAGATCTGTGACTGGGGGTGAGTGTTTGAAAAGTTTCAGCACTCCGTCCATCATCTCCTTGTGTTGAAAATATAAATAGCACAAGAAAATGGCTGCAACCTTAGGTTTGACAAAGACCGCTTTCGCGGTCGAAACGCGTTACCTGGTTGTTTGTGGTCACAATAAAACTCTCCATAGTGAGCCCGAGCGTGCTGGAGTCTGTTTCTTATGTCGAAGCAGTCAGTTGAAATGATATATTTTTTAACATGGATTTCATTTATTTATACACACTGTTACAACATTGATGCATCAAAGTAGTGACAACATATCATACAAATTAGAGAACCAAAGCCTTAATAATAATAAAATAACAGTATAACAGAAGAGAAGTGAGCGACCTCAATAAGTGAGGAAGGACCAAAAAAAAAAAGAGGTGCCAGCTTTTGGATGATCTATGGACTCGCAACCCTACAGGCCGCAGCATCTAAATCCACACCAGCCTACAATTGGCTTACATGTTTCTTTGCTGAATCCCTCTTGACAAGGGACAACTCTAAACCATAAATATCCAAGAACTGCTTAAACCAGGTAATAGCCAGTGGAGGGTTAGGGTTGAGCCAAAAACGAGCAGCCAAAGTCCTAGCCATCAAAATCATAAAGAAAACAATACTCTTCAACTTTAAGGGTAGTTCGTACGATGTACCAAAGATAATCAGCTGAGCAGACAGGTAAATGTGACTTTGAGTAACCCTGGAGATTTCCTCACAGACCCCCTGCCAATATTGCTGCAATACATCACACAAGTCGAAAATATGCCCAGCGTCTGCTCCCACCATATCACACCTAATGCATTTTGAGCTAGACTGGCAACCAGTTCGGGGTATAATATGTATCCTGAAGAGCCTTAAAATTATGTATTTTCAGACTAGACACATTCACTAACCGAAAACTCCACTGCATTGATTTACTAATAGCATCAGCAAGCACTTGTAATGATAATTTACAAGTCCACTTGCAGGCCAAGGTAAATATATTGTCGCAATGATCCGAATTTAGTAATTTATAGCATTGACTAATCCTCCCTCTTCTATGGGTTCTGTGAAAAAATTCAATACACCTTAAATGGTTCAACTGTCTTGAATCTTTAACTTGTTTGTTAAATAAATTCCTAATCTGCGTGTACTTAAAAATACCAGTGCTTGGAACCACAAATTGCATAACTAAGGCTCTGATTACGAGTTTGGTGGTCCGGCTGCCCATCTGCAGCGTCCGCGTTCTCTACGACACCTGTGCCCCAGCGATCTACCACCCATAGTATTACAAGTTGTGCTGTCTTAAACGCTGACTGGGGCCACGGCGGTCTGACCGCAGGGACTGCGGCAGTCTGCAATGTCGGCGTTACGACCACTGATGTCATCAGGTCCATGGTCTACTCGCCGAGCATATTACGACTAATTAGTCGTACTCACGGTCTCCCCGCGGTGCTCAATAAACTTCGGTTACCCAACAGGATTGACTGCCACGGTACAATCGAAAAAAATCACAACAGTGACCGTTAGAGGGATTTAAAAACTATACAGCTGATGTGCTTTGGCAAGTGGGCACGTCTGCAAATCACAATATAAAAAACACCCTATCCTTGACCAACATCCTTTGCTTCTCAACTGCAGCAAAGCAAGACAGACAGCCCTTTTGACAGCTACCCATTTTCAATTTCCCATTTAACACAAGTAATTTTTGTTTTGCACCTTTTTACCTCTATCACTTGTTTGTTTTTCATTCATAAACTCACTCATATTTTATTTTTTTCACTATGCCTGCCAAAAAAAACACACTTCACTGAGCAAGAGTTGACAGTCATGATGGATGAAATCATTAGAGTAGAGCCCCCACGTTTTGGTTCCCAAGTCCAGCATACTCCTCTCAGTAAGAATCGGAAATGTGGGACAGGACAATCAATAGAGTGAATGCTGTTGGTACCACCCTGCCCACACAGGCCATCATTAGGAGGAGGTGGACTGTCCTCAGTTTGAGGGTGTGTACCAGGTACAACAAACAACACCTGGAGGCTCAGAGGACTGGCGGTGGCCTTCGCAGCACACCATTACAATTCTTTCCCTGGGAGGAGAAGGTCTTGGCCAGCCTGCATTTTGAGGGCTTGACAGAAATAGAAAGGGGAGTGGACTCTGGTAAGTTACACTTCAATAACTGGCACAATATCACATTGTCCTGTTTGCTCTCACCTCTGCTTATGTTATTGTGTTCTCTATCCACTCAAAGTATCAGAGATGTTGGCTTGTCTGGGTCAATGTGTATTGTTGCATATAAGAGCACATGTATCCAACTCCAGGACATGCCACATGTTGCAATGCTGTCTGTAAGTGAATATCTATGAAAATCTAATTCCAGGATCCATGATATGGGTCAATATTTAAAAGGATGGTCCATCCCAAATACATGTTGCCAACAAATATGGTACAATGACCGCCTGTCAAGTGTTGGAAAATTGAGATTTAAGTGACTACAACTACCATGAGGCGCTGTGACTGCAACACTAACCAAAGTGCTAGGCTCCTTTTGCCCTTTTCATTTGTCTGTCATGTCACTACCGATGACATTCTATGCAGCTTACCATTTGTCAAGTGTTGGTAAAGTGACATTGTAGTGACTACAACTACCATGAGGCCCTGTGACTGGAACTCTAACCAAGCAGCTAGACTCCTATTGCCCCTTCTCATCTGTCTGCAATGTTACAACTGATCTACACTCATTAAGCAGGCTACCATTTGTCAAGTGTTGATAAGTTGAGATAGAAAAGATACCACTACTACCATAAGGCCCTGTGACTGCAACTCTAACTAAGCTTCTAGACTCCCGGGGACGTGGCCTTGCTGCCGACAAAGGCAGACACGTGAGCTTGCTGCTCCGCATCGGCCCAACTAGTATCCTGTTAATATCCAGCTTCTCTGCGCCCTGTGAGAGTCACAAGAGAAGTCCTGGCCAGCGGGAGATCCTGGGAGCCCGTATAAGACTCTAAAGCTCCGTGGTGTGCTTTGAGGCTGGCATGGGACGGCTCTGTGGGCCAGGCAGCTGCATCCTAAGATGGCGACCACAGCCTAAAGAGGAGACCTGGGAGAGAAGCCGATGACCCTCGCCACCCATAAAGAGCTTGGAAGCCCAGGGGCGGCGCCGTACCGCAGCCGTGGGACGAGGCAGGCAGGAGGCTTTCGCCTGAGCTCCAAGGATGGACCCTTGGAAGAAGGGACCGGAGTAGACTCGATCGGCTGCCGGTGTGAGGTTGTGGGCCGGAACGGCGGGCACACAGTGCGGCAGAGGCCAGCCCCGGAGCGGAGTGGAGACTGGGGCTGTTGTCCATTTCAATGACAGATGTTGATACAGGAGAAAATCACCAGACTCCTACTGGGATATGTCTAGAGCCAGAATAATGTCTGGGACTGACCAGCCACAAGGGAAGATTGCAGCCCGGCGCCCTGCGAGGTCGGGAAAGTGAGGAGATGGCCGCTGCAGTAGACGTAGTGGGCTGGGGCATGGCGGGTAAGGAGAAAGAATGCCTGGAGCTCTATTCGGGAGCTGAGGGGACTCAGGGCTTAGGTCAGGGCCCGGCGAGACGGTTGTGGAGCAGGCGGCTGGGAGACTGCCTGGGTGAACCCCCCCCTCCTGAATGTGGGCCCTGCCTTGTGCAAAACACTGGGCCTACCTGATGTGCAGGCCCGGGCGCCGCGGGGTACGACTCCTGTTGGGCTTGGGGGCCCGATCCATACTGGGGGTCAGCGGATCTTGGGGACAGCCTGGTAAGAGTGTAAGGGGCGCAGGCCCCAGTTGGTTGTTGCCCCGTGCTGGTGGCTCTGGCTACTGCTGGCATAGAGACTGTAGATCCCTGAAGTTACCCCAACTGATGCCCTTTGGTGACATCGGAGAATGGGGAATCGTCACAGCTACGAGACGCTTAGGGCCGGCGGTGGGCTGAGGTCCTGAGCAGAGACATGGCTCTGGGAGAGACCAAGGCGATGGAGGCACTCAGACAGGTGGCCCCGGAAGACCGCTGACCCTGCTTGGGGGTCCCTCAGCCCCGCGGACATAGGTAAAACACGGACCAGGACAACTGGGGTCCCCCCTGACGTGGGAGATGGCCCCCACAACATGCTATGGAGAAGCAGGAGCTAGGGCCTACAGATGACCCTATTCAACTGCAGCTTCATAAAATACTTGAGGCCATCGCAGACACAAAGGCTACGCTGTACCAGGATATTAGCACGGTGTCTGTGGGGATGGAACTGCTTCGAGCCAAACACCATAAATTGGCTGAGAGAGTCAAAGCAGCGGAAAATTCAGGGCCCGATTCACAGAACTAACTGAAGACAAAATCCTAAACTTACTACCATTTTGTATTCACAGAAGACACTTACTCATTTTGGTATTCACAGAAGGCACTTACTCATTTTGGTATTCACAGAAGGCACTTACTCATTAATGAGTAAGTGCCTTCTGTGAATACCAAAATGAGTAACTTACTCATTTTGAGTAACTTACTCATTTTAGTATTCACAGAAGGCACTTACTCATTGATGAGTAAGTGCCTTCTGTGAATACCAAAATGAGTAAGTGCCTTCTGTGAATACCAAAATGAGTAAGTGCCTTCTGTGAATACCAAAATGGTAGTAAGTTTAGGATTTTGTCTTAAGTTAGTTCTGTGAATCGGGCCCTCAGTTGCTGAACTGCAGCCTGCGCAGCAGGATCTGTCATACCAGGTGCAAGCCCTAACAGATAGGGTCAGCTTACTTGAAAATAGGGTTGAGGGTGCAGAAGGCTGTAATAGGAGGAACAATATCCAAGTGGTGGGGCTGCCCGAAGGCATTAAAGGCCAGGACATGGTAGAGTCCCTCGAACATTGGCTCAGGACGGTGATGGCACCTCAATGCCTATCCCCCTTTTATACGCTGAAGTGAGCGCACAGAGTGCCTGCATGTCATTTCGGAGCTGGGCCGACCCCCATCCCCCCAAGGGTGGCTAGGCTCCTCCACTATAAGGATAGAGACAGGATACTCCAGAGGGCACGCTCCAAGGGCCCACTTGTTGAAAACAAAATAGTTTCCATATTCCCGGATTACATGATGGAAGTACAGCAGCGGTGGGCCTCCTTTATAGATTTCAAGAAGGCTCTGAAGGTGGAGGTTCTACAGTACTCCTTAACATTTCTTGCACGTCTCAGAATTATCCTCGATGGAAAGGCACACTTTTGTAATGATCTCATAGGAGGCTTGGGAGTGGCTAGAGGCACACAGAACTGGTGGTCCACTCCCGAGGGCCGGCGCTGCTCCCAGGCAACGGGATGGATAGTGCAGAAGCGTAACCGGCAGAGGCCCCGAGGGGGACTCCAAAGAAACCTAATCCCTCTCAAACTGAGCAGGAGAGAGCCACAGCCCTTCAGCGATGGCCGAGATAGTGGGGACTCCGAAGACCCCTACGGGAACTGACACCCCTTCGGCTAAGGGGCCGGGTGGAATTGATTAGGACTCCTTGCAAGCAGACAGTCTACACCTGCTGGGTATAACACCATGACAGCGGATTACCTTGTTTGAACTATCTCTGGACAGGAAGAAAGAGAGGACCAGGAAGGGTATGTATAGCTGGTTGAGGGGACGTGCCACACCTGGGCACCACATAAGGACTGGGCCGGCGCAGATGGAGATTAGAGCTGTGGCCCTTGGATTGGGGGCCTACCTCCCCTTCTCGGATAGTCTCAACCTTAACTGGTGGGGACTTTCTGATTCAGAGTGATGATACTTAAGCAGTTTGGGTGGCTGGCTATTGCTGGGCTGCCCCTGGGAAGGGGAGTTCACGTTTATGGGACCTTTTGGTTGTTGGTTTTGTTTGAAGGGATGTTTCTAAGAATTCTGACAGCGAGAGATGGGAGGGGCTGGGGGAGGAGTGCGGGGGTTGTTCATATATGGCGAGTACATGTAATACGCTGATGTTCCTGACCTGAAACATCAGGGGGATGGGTTCTGTGGCTAAACGCCATACTATACACAGATACCTGAAGCGACGGGGTACAGGTAGCTATGCTACAGGAGACACATCTT
This sequence comes from Calotriton arnoldi, assembly GCA_963921515.1. Lineage (NCBI taxonomy): Eukaryota > Metazoa > Chordata > Amphibia > Caudata > Salamandridae > Calotriton > Calotriton arnoldi. Next base: position 207,675 of record CAWUFW010015479.1, read on the forward strand.
ATACAAAGCGAAGTTGATAATCTGTGCCGTAGGTAGAGAGGTCAGTTATATGCTACCCCTACATAGTTTATTCCAGAGGGGCTTTGATATGGATTAGGCCTGGGGTCCGTTTGAGCTCCTCCAGGCCTCTGTGGATAGAGAGGGAAGGTATGTGTTGGTGGCGGCAGGCTGCTGGGCTGTAAAATCACACTGGGTAGCGTTTATGCCCAAACCACGACCAGATGGCCTTTTTACACATGCTCTCGGACCAATTGCTTCCTTAGTGGCTGGGGACAAGATTCTTGGAGGAGACTTTAACTGTGTGGCGGATGTTGCCCTGGACCGCTCTCACTCCCCCGTTGCCTGAGGCCCCAGTGCACCACACAGCAGTGGGTCTGCGCAACTGGCTGCGGCATTGGGAGCTCACAGACATCTGGAGGACACAACATACAGACATTAGGGATTACTCCTTCTATTCCCCAGTGCACCAATTACACACATGTATAGATGCTTTCATGTAAATCAATCAATCAATCAATCAATCAGGGGCTTGTAAAATATAAGCAAATATGAATTACAGAGCACAACCACTTATATGTCTAATATCTGACTTAGTAGTCAGTACGGTTTTAATAAACCCAAATGCAAATACAGTAGAAGTAAAAATTAATAGAAAAAACAAATGTCAGTGACGATTAAATAAGCAAATAGAAAGTCCATAGGAGTCTTGATGTAGATGACTCGAAGTGCAAGTTGAAAGAGCAGACAGCCGACACGTGTTTCGTCGTGTTGATACGACTTTTTCAAGGCTTGCGAATATTTCTACAACAGTGGCTCGAAAAGTTCTTCTGAAAAACCTCGTGGAGTTTTATAGGAATCTCGAGTGAACTGTTACGCTAAAAATGGGAATTCAATAATAGTCAAAATATTGTGTGTTCCACATTAGAAAAGGTGTAATCAAACGCCAAAACGTCCACTGTAGTTCAGGACGACATCTGGTATGGTGTAGAAATATGCACATACGTATTTGAATTATGAGTAAATTGAAGACTCGTAATTAGTATTTCAAAGGTCCCATCATTCGATAGTGAAAGCCCCGATCATCTTCGTCAAACTCTGCACGTCGCGTCCTCAGGAAGTGGCTTGTAAAATATGGCTACTCACCCGTGAGGATCTCAAGGCTGCTGGTCCCTCTGGGTGTAGGATCATTCGAAGAGCCAGGTCTTGAGGTCCTTCTTGAATTAGGTCAGCGACGCGGATTGCCATGTGCAGGGTGTTCCAGGTCTTGGCGGCGAGGTAGGAGAATGAACTTCCACCGGTTCTGGTCTTGTGGATCCTAGGGACAGATGCTATGGCGAGTTGGGCGGAATGGAGTTGTCTGGCGGGTACGTGGGATCATCCAAGGCAATCGAACTCCTGTCAGATTTTGAGCGCCACTTGGGACTGAGAGTCAACAAGAACAAAATATGTTTGCTTCCCATGTCCCCGGGGACTTCTCGACCACGGGAGCTCCCTGCAGACATTGACTGGGCGCCAGTCACATTTCAGTATCTAGAGGTACAGATATTTCACTCCCTAGAAGATTTGAGGGATGGTAACTTGGGGAAAGCACACCGATCACTCCGCTCTAGTATTCCCTCCTGGTGCTCCTGACGATTACCGATAATGGCCCGAATTTCAGTGTCCAAAATGGGTATGATGCCACGGCTACTTTACATCTTTGTTAATTTGCTGGTGACTGTCTCGGCCGGTTGGTTCTGCCCACTTGATACGCTGCTATGGGAGCTGATATGGGATGGGGTAGGCAGAGGGTGCCTCTAGAAACGTTGCAGCGTCCGATGAACAAGGGCGGATTGGGAGCACCAAACTTCAAGCTGTATTTCCTGGCCTCTCAGCTACAGTGGAATACGCAGTGGCTGGATGGGTTGAGACAGGAGGAGCTGGGCCCGGTGGGATTGTCCATATACATGGGGAGGTTACTGGCCAGACTACTTAACCAAGAGGTGGGAATTCCACACCCGACATTACTGCTGACAACGGCACTATATTGCTGGAGATGCTGTGTAGCCAAGACGGTGGAGACCCCGCTGTATGCCCCAGAGCTGCCACTGGTAGGCCTCCCACACGGGGACCCATTGATGATCTTTTCGGCCGGTCAACTGACAGCCTAGATGGAAGTATGGGAAGTGACTGTTGGGGACTGCTACTTGTAAAATGCTGTAATTCCCTCTGAGGACCTGGTGTTCAGCACTGGTCTTTTGGTGGGCCAGTTCCTTATCAGGTTTTGATCCATACATTTCAGGGTCTTTGGGGGAACAGTCAAGAAGAACCCACAACACATACAGTATTAAGCATGTTACCCTGGGCAGAGTGAGACACATGGTGAAGTGGTTTTATGGATCGCTATTGGGGATGACCCGGAAGCCATTGACGAAATTATGGCTGAAATGGGGGGTGATCTTGGGCAGAGACATTTCAGACTCTGACTGGAGTAAAATCCTGGTGTACCCAAAGAAGGTCTCGAGAAGTACGAGACTGAAATATATACAATTTAATTATTTACACATGACACCCCATAGATTACACATACCATACGGCGGAACCCCACGCGGCTGTCCTAGATGTAATCACCCGGATGCCGACTTTATACTTATGACGTGGGAATGCACGGTGTTAAGACCCTACTGGGATGAGGACATGACCACCCTGGGACGAACACTGAGATGCACTTTTGACCCAACAGTGGAGATGTATCTGTTGGGGCTCTACCCACACTGACCCAAATGAAAAGTTGGAACTAGATTTCTGGATTTGGCCCTGGCACTTGCAAAGAGACAAATAGCAAGGGTTCGGACATCCCATACCGGACCATTGATTGGGACCTGGTGAGGGAGGTGACCCATTGGGCTGGAGCAGAGGGCGCTGCTTGGACTGAGAAGACACCCCATTGTGGAATTATGGACGGAGGTTCTTGAGGTTTGGGAGCACCTGGAGAGGAAGCAGGAGAGTAGCCAACAGGATGAGGAAGGATCGGAAGAGGAGGGGGACACGGACCCCCAGGGTGACACCAGGAGACAAATAGATCTTGATTAGGTCCCCCGGATATGGAAAGGCACCCCCGTGTGCATAGTGCCAGTTTGGAAGCTGTGCGGGGGCTGTGGAAAGGACCCCTCCTTGTACTTTGCGTGCCTCCCAAGCAATGTAAGGATAAGAGCGTCAGACACTATTAAAGTTGAAGTGACCTCAGAAACTTCTACCCCCTCAGACTGGTCGCAATCCACACATTTTTCTTGCATTAACACATTGGGCTCCCTGCATTGGTTTTTTTAGGTACATATAGTTGAAAAGTAGATTATTGGCTACCCCTCAGATATACTTTATTGTTGAGGCAGAGCCATTTTTGTGATGCGTAACTAAAGTAATCAGCAGATAACTCAGGTCTGTATATGTCCCCTATTGTACCTGCACCAAGTAGGACTCGAATGATAACAAATGTGATGAGTGTGAATGTATTGTTGGATAATTCCCGTATTGCCACATATTGTGGAATTTACATCACTGCAAGGGACCTCTTACATATCACATATAGAAATACTAGTAATGTGATATATGAGCTGTTACAGATGTACTTTTCTAACCATTGCATATTATAAAGGGCTATAAAAATGTATTTTTTTTAAAAATCTGCTAGACTCCTTTTGCCCCTTCTCACTTGTCTGCAATATTACTATTGTTCTTCACACATCATGCAGTTTACCATTTCTCAAGTGTTAGTAAATTGAGATAGAAGTGACTCCAACTACCATGAAGCCCTGTGACTGGAACTCTAACCAAGATGCTAGACTCCTGTTGCCCCTTCTCACTTGTCTGCCATGTAACAAATGATTTACACTCATCATGCAGGTTACCATTTGTCAAGTGTTGGTAAGTTGAGATAGAAAAGCTACCACTACTACCATGAGGCCCTGTGACTGCAACTCTAACCAAGATACTAGACTCCTTTTGCCCCTTCTCACTTGTCTGCCATGACTCTACTGATCCCCTGCACATGCAAAGACAGCCCCGGTCACAGGAGGATGTAAACGAGCCTTTGTTTGGACTTCACATAAACGAGGCATAAACTCGCAGGAAACTCACAAGATAGTTGGGAATTTCCCAGAGACCAGACGCCAACCAGTATTTATATATTTTCTCTTTGTGCGGTGAATACGAGTGTGGAATATTCAACTATACTTGCATTGGTTATCAATACACACCGGGAATCTATAAATACCACCTCAACACACTGTTGGTTAATCTTGAGGGACGGAACATTAAATATTAACCATCTATGAACCAGCAATATATCTTTTTGGCAATTACTCAATAAGGAGCCCTCATGAAGTCGCAAAATGTGACAAAACACGTGTTGGCTACTGTTGCAATGACGGCTATGCGAAGAGCTTTCGGAAATCCCAATAAACTACTTGTTAAACAACTGAAGAAACCTGGACTGCAGACTACATTACTATGTTTGTGTTATATATAATTTTACATGTGCCAGATGAAAATATATTGTCTTGCAACGAATGCTTGATAAGGGTTCTCATTTATGACTGTGGGGTGAGCAATCATTCGTCTTGTGCACCGTAGTTACAGGGTGTGTGATTCAATAACTTTGGTGGTAATCCCAAGCTGTGGTACCCTCTTCTTCACCCCACCCCTTTTTATTAATTACAATGAGGAATTATCCAGTGTGAAGGCAGGATAGCATGAACTGGGCACAATACAGCATTGTGTTGGAGTACATGATGGGACACATGTTGCATTTGGACCAACACACCACAAGGAACAAGTCCAATGGAATCCAGGTAACTTCCATCCCATCGCTGTGCAAGCTGTCTTGGTACCAGCTTTGTGCACCCAAACTCTGTGAAAGACATTACCAGCTTCAATCCATGTACACTTCGTACATCTGAACAGCATCATATACCTGTTATGTCACAACTCTGAAATGTCCAAATGAAGATGACATGGTGAAGGTACCTATAACAGACCAACACAGAGAGATTGGCAAAGAAAACATACATATGACACACATCACATTGTCAACTTCTAGAGAACACAGTCCAAGACAACATTTACACCTGAACAAAGGTACACTTACAAAATAAATACCTTCCCCCAGATACTTCCAGACACATATATTCCTAGCAGGTAGCATTAACATCTTCCTCACAACATCACCAGAAGAGTTGCAAGAATAGTCAAGGTCATCACATCTCACACCATACTTGCACTCGAGAGAAGTAGTTTGGGTGAGATCTTGACACGTCAGCTCCTTTCTTTTCAGCACTATCATCATCTTCATTTTTCATTTCAGGGTTCTCACCTGGTGGGTATTCATGATCTGCATCCTCTGTAATGTAAGGTGTGTTCCGTTGTTGGGCAATGTTGTGGAGTATACAGCAGGCAACTGTGATCTTACACATCTTCCCAGGTGAGTAGAAGAGGCCTCCCCCAGTCTTGTTCAGACATCTGAATCTGGCTTTCAGGAGCACAAAAGCATGCTCCACTGGCCTGCGTGTCCTTCCATCTGCCTCATTGAGGCGGACATCCTCTGGCATTGTAGGAATCCTCAGTGGTATCAACAACCATGGCTGGTTGGGATACTCTAAGTCTCCTAGATGGAAGATAGACAGAAGTGCGACATTTACTTACACACTTTCAGATCATGCTACCTGACATTACCCACACACAGTTAGGACAGATCACGCTTACCTACAAGCCAGGCCCTCTCCGGTAGTAGTTGTAACATCAGCTGGGTATGGTGCTGTTCTGCAGTACGAAGGAATCATGTGCAGAACCTGGGAACCGGGCACAGACGTTTGAGATGTACAAATCCGGCAAGCAGACAACTTGTACATTGATAGAATGGAAGTGCTTCCTGTTCAGGTACACTTGCTCGCTGGCTTGTGGTGGTACTAAGGCAATATGGGTGCCATCAATGAATCCAATTACATGTGGGATGTAACCAAATCCATAGAAATCTGCCTTCACAGTGGCTAAATCCTCACGTCTGGGGAACTGGACGTAGCTGGTCACGTGTCTTAAAACTTCTGCTAGCACCTCTGTGAGTACCCGACTGAACATAGGTTGTGTCATTCCACCTGAAAGTGCAACAATGGATTGAAATGAGCCTGTGGCCAAAAAATGCAAAACAGACATAACTTTAACAAGTGGTGGTATTGATGTAGAATTATTGATGTGAGGTAGGAAGTCAGTCTCCAACTGATGACTTAATTCCAGGATTGTTTGATGATTCAAACAGAACTTCTGGATAACATGTCACTTTTCCATGGTGTATATGTCTGGAAATGGGTGGTACACTGGAGCCACTGGAGCCTAATGTCTCCTCCCTCTCCCAGGGTACCTATGTGAGGAGTAACAAACTTTTATACTGGTCACAGTGTGCAGAGTAACATATATGAGGAGTAAGGTAAAATAAATTTGTCTGAACATTAATGCTTCATGAAGTATTACATATGTTACATCATCATTGTCAAATCTTAAACAACCACCAGTCACCCCGAAGGTGACCATCACAAGTCTGTAACAGAACTGTGCACATCATCAATTCAGAAAAGTTAAATTCCAACTATAGTGACATAACTTTCTATGTGAAATACTCCCAACCGCTGTGTACAGTGCGCCGTTCACATTTTACCTATTTTGCACAGTAATGCACAACATAGATGTAGTTTTGTACTGGACATGACATGGGAATAGAGCATTTCAAATGTAAACATATTTGCTCTCATTTGTAGTGGTGGTGACGCACTTAACTGTCACCAATACAGTTTTCCCAACTGCTAACATGGCGGATACCTGACCTCGCTAATAGGGCATGTCGAACGCACTCCGCCCGCGGTAGTTGACCCCACGGTGGGCGGTCACATGCACGGCACTCACAGCCATAAGCTAATGTTGGGGATAGTGGCGGTCAAGGCCCATTGGTTGTGTGCACCTACGTTGATGACAGCGTACATGGCGTACATGTAAGCGGCGGTTCGAAAAAATCTAACTTGACTCCTGACACTGATGCTATCAACACCGCCTCCATTTTAGCTGCTGTGTACTACCTGTGGGAGAAATCATGGCAAGCACTACACTGGAGAGGGCCCCTCTCTTCACTCCAGAGGAGCTGGATGCCCTGGTGGATGAGGTGCTTTCCCTGTATGCCAAACTCTATGGCTTACCAGAGAAACAGGCAAGTTTCTCAAATACATATTTAACTCCATTTCAGTGCTTCCTTTCTATTCCCATATGCTACAATGTGCCTATGAGCGTCACAGAGTGTAAGCCTTATGTTGATTGCATACATTGTGTAGCACCTACATAGGGCACGCACGTAATGGATTATGGGCCCATGGACTTTGTGGAGAGAAGGCCATCAATGGACTGTGCGATAAGGGTGATTTCTACTTGTGTTACATGCATATCTCTATGCTGGGCTCAAGTTCAAAGTAGTTGCAACTACTTCTCAAATCAAATCATTTTTTTAATTTGTTTATTTTACAGAGTTTTATATAGCGCGAACTTGACCCGAAGGTATTGGGTATCAGAGCGCTTTACATAGCACCAGTTGCGTTACATGAGGACACATTCATTTTTTTTTTTTTTTGTTGGGCACGGGGAGATTAAGTGATTTGCCCAGAATCCCAGGTTGTTCAACGTCGTTGCCGAGACTCGAACCCAGTTCCCCAGATTCGAGGTCGACCACCCTAGCCGTTAAGCCAACTCCTCTCCCCTAATCATGGTATATGTGCTTTGTTATGTATAGGCTCACACCATGAGCCATATATGTATACTGTCATAAGCATTTGAGGATGATGTTAGCCAGATGTACCATCCCACAGATCACTCAGCCCACATCAGACTTTGTAAAACAGTTGTCTGGGTGGTAGCTATACCTCACAGACCCCTTCAGAGTGTCACACAACCATATGTTCACATATGAAATGGGCAGAAGTTTCACTTTTCTGTATTGAATTGGTGGAAATGTGAGGTTCATGTGGGATAAGTATCCTCATCCTGCAGAGAGCAAGACCTGGCAGTGGCAGGAGAACTGATGCACACAGTAATGTCCCTGTAGACCTGCTGATCCATGGATGTTCTCAGAAAGAGGTATCTGTACCAATTGTGGCCCTGATAACTGTTACATGGATAATTTGAGGCATGATGACTGAGGTGAGCCCCTGACCTGATACTTCTTTCCATTGACCCACAGTGTCAATGTGTGTCTGTCACTCATGACTGTCCCCTCACTCACACAGGTCTCTTGACACTTTTCTAATAGTGTTGCTTCCAATGTACAAGACTATTGCACATCTGAGACAAGAACAGTGTTGATAGCAGGTTACATGTGAATAGATTTAGAAGTGTAAATCATCTGCTTGGCTACAATATTCCTTATCACACAACACATAAAATGGTATGTTGATGGTCATTTCTGTTACAGTTCTAAATATGGCAAAAGGGGTGTCCTGTGATGGCAGTACAAACAGCACAAACGTATTATTACTTACTAGGATATTCAAATAAGTAGTCCACATGTCCACACAGCCCCCAGAGAGGTAGCTCTCAGTGTCACACATACCAGCCCTTACATTGTGACTTTACCCTTAGGATGTTGTGTATACTATGGTACTTGCCTCTATGGACCATATGCATCAAAGCAATGGCTCTGGTAGGAAAGGTGTCTGGACATTCATGTAAAGGTAGTTTACCCTTTAGAAGGTACAAATGGTGTGTTGTGTGTCATGGTACCTCACATCACATTCCATGTAGGATGGCCCTGGCCTATATGATGCTAGTGGGCTGCCTCAGTCAGTGTAGGTCATGACCAGGGTTGAGGTTAGTCATCAGATGACCACAAAAGTGTGTATCCGTGCTTTAGTTGTAGTAAGCGGGACCTGGCTTGGCAGTTCAGGCTGGATTGTTCAACAGGGTCAAGACTGATTTGAATATGGCTGGGTCCAAACTGGGGTCGCGTGGTGAGCAAAAGAACGATGGATTAAAGCCAGCTCCTTGTGACTGGGGGTGAATGTCTGCATTGTTCAGCATTCCGTCCATCAAGTGTTCCTTTTGTCTTTGTTGCCCTAAGTTGGAAGGGTATGCCCAAACGTGGGTCCCGTGCTCACTGCGCTACTGGATGCAAGCAAGCCTGGCTGATAAAAGGTGATGACCCGAAACCTGCCCCAGGATGCTTGTTTCCGGTCCGGGGAGGACCTGGCTTGGCGTTTCGGGCTGGACTGTTCCGATGAGGAACAGGGTCAAGACTGATTTGCATATGGATGGGTCCAAACTAGGGTGGCGTGGAGAACAAAAGAACAATGGATTAAACCAAGATCCTTGTGAAAGGGGGTGAATGTTTGCATTGTTCAGCATTCCATCTATCATGTGTTCCTTTTGTCTTTGTCGCCTTAAGTGGGAAGGGTATGCCCAGACGTAGGTCCAGTGCTCACTGCACCACTGGCCACTGAATTCAAGCTAGCCTGGCTGATGATTGGTGATGCACTGAAACCGGCCCTCAGATGTTTGTTTCCGGTCCAGGGAGGACCATGTTTGGCAGTTCAGACTGGATTGTTCCCATGAGGAACAGGGCCATGACTGATTTGCATATGGCTTGGTCCAAACCGGGGTGGCATGGTGAGCGAAAGAACAATGGATTAAACCCAGATCCTTGTGACTGGGGGTGAATGATTGCATTGTTCAGCATTCCGTCCATCATTTGTTCCATTTGTCTTTATCGCCCTAAGTGGGAAGGGTATGCCCAGACGTGGGTCCCGTGCTCACTGCATCACTGAATTCAAGCTAGCCTGGCTGATGAGATGTGATGCTCCGAAACAGGTTTGAGGATGAGTTTTTCCGGTGCAGGGAGCACCTGGCTTGGCAGTTCAGGCTGAACTGCTCCCATGAGGAACAGAATCTAAACTGATTTGCATATGGCTGGTTCCAAATTGGGGTGGCGTGATGAGCAGAATAACAATGGATTAAACCCAGATCCTTGTGACCGGGGGTGAAATGTTTGCATTGTTCAGCATTCCATCCATTATTTGTTCCTTTTGTCTTTGTCACCCTAAGTGGAAAGAGTATGCCTAGACGTGGGTCCCGTGCTCACTGCGCCACTGGATTCAAGCCTGCCTGGCTGATGAGTGGTGATGCCCCAAAACCAGTCCCAGGATGCTTATTTCCGGTCCAGGGAGGGCTTGGCTTGGCAGCTCGGGAGGGATTGTTCTCATGAAAAACAGGGCCAAGACTGATTTGCATATGGCTGGGTCCAAACTGTAGTAGCGTGGTGTGCAAAAGAACCATGGAATAACCCAAATCCTTGTGACTAGGGGTGAATGTTTGCATTGTTCAGCATTCCTTCCATCATTTGTTCCATTTGTCTTTGTTGCCCTAAGTGAGAAAGGTATGCCCAGACGTGGGTCTCGTACTCACTGCACCACTAGATTCAAGCTAGCCTGGCTGATGAGGGGTGATGCTCCAAAACGGCTGCCAGGATGCTTGTTTCAGATCCAGGGGGGGGACTTGGCTTTGCAGTTCATGGAGGACTGTTCCATGAGGAAGAGGGTCAAGACTAATTTGCATATGGCTGGGTCCAAACTGAGGTGGCGTTGTGAGGAAAAGAACGATGGATTAAACCCAGATCCTTGTGACTGGGGGTGAATTTTTGCATTGTTCAGAATTCAGTCCATCAAGTGTTTCTCTTGTCTTTGTTGCGCTAAGTGGGAAGGGTATACCCAGATGTGGGTCCCGTGCTCACTGCGCCACTGGGCCACTGGATTCAAGCAAGCCTGGCTGATGAGTGGTTTGCACTGAAATCGGCCCTAGGATGTTTATTTCCGGTCCAGGGAGGACCTGGCTTGGCAGTTAAGGCTGGACTGTTCCCATGAGGAACAGGGTCAAGACTGATTTGCATATGGCTTGGTTTAAACTGTGGTGGCGTGGTGAGCGAAAGAACAATGGATTAAACCCAGATCCTTGTGAATGGGGGTGAATGACTGCATCGTTCAGCATGCCGTCCAACATTTGTTGCTTTTGTCTTTGTTGCCCTAAGTGGGAAGGGTATGCCCAGGTGTGGGTCCTATGCTCACTGCATCACTGGATTCAAGCTAGCCTGGCTGATATGGGGTGATGCCCCGAAACCGGTCCCAGGATGCTTGTTTCCGGTCCAGGGAGACCCTTGCTTGGCAGTTCAGGCTGGACTGTTCCCACGAGGAACAGAGTCAAAACTAATTTGCATATGGCTGAGCCAAACTGACGTAGCGTGGTGAGCAAAAGAACGATGGATTAAACCCAGATCTTTGTGACTGGGGTGAATGTTTGCATTGTTCAGCATTCCGTCCATCATTTGTTCCTTTTGTCTTTGTCGACCTAAGTGGATAGGGTATGCTCAGATGTGGGTCACGTGATCACTGAGCCACTGGATTCAAGCTAGCCTGGTTAATGAGGGGTGATGCCCCGAAACCGGTCCCAGGATGCTTGTTTCAGGTCCACGGAGGACTTGGCTTGGCAGTTCGTGGAGGACTGTTCCCATGAGGAACAGGGTCAAGACTAATTTGCATATTGCTGGGTCCAAACTGAGGTGGCGTGGTGAGCAAAAGAATGATGGATTAAACCCAGATCCTTGTGACTGGGGTGAATGTTTGCATTGTTCAGCATTCCGTCCATCATTTGTTCCTTTTGTCTTTGTCGCCCTAAGTGGGAAGGATATGCCCAGACGTGGGTCCCGTGCTCACTGCGCCACTGGATTCAAGCTAGCCTGGTTAATGAGGGGTGATGCCCCTTAACCGGTCTCAGGATGCTTGTTTCCGGTCCAAGGAGGGCCTGGCTTGGCAGTTCGGTCTGGACTGTTCGGTCAAGACTGATTTGCATATGGCTGGGTCCAAACTGGGATGGCGTGGTGAGCGAAAGAATGATGGATTAAAGCAAGATCCTTGTGACTGGGGGTGAATTTTTGCATTGTCCAGCATTCTGTCCATCATTTGTTCCTTTTCTCTTTGTCGCCCTAAGTGGGAAGGGAATGCCCAGACGTGGGTCCCGTGGTTACTGCGTCACTGGATTCAAGCTAGCCTGGCTGATGAGAGGGTGATGCCCTGAAACCAGTCCCAGGATGCTTGTTTCCAGTCCTGGGAGTACCTGGCTTGGCAGTTCGGGCTGAACTGTTCCCATGAGGAACAGGGTCAATACTGATTTGGATATGGCTTGGTCCAAACTGGGGTGGCGTGGTGAGCAAAAGAACAATGGATTAAACTCAGATCCTTGTCACTGGGGGTGAATGTCTGCATTGTTCAGCATTCCGTCCATCATTTGTTCCTTTTGTTTTTGTTGCCCAAAGTGGGAAGGGTATTCCCAGACATAGGTCCCGTGCTCACTGCACCACTGGGCCACTGGATACAAGCAAGCCTGGCTGATGAGTGGTGATGCACTGAAACCGGCCCTCGGATGTTTGTATCTGGTCCAGGGAGGACCTGGCTTGGCAGTTCAGGGTGGAGTGTTCCCATGAGGAACAGGGTCAAGTCTGATTTGCATATGGCTTGGTCCAAACTGGGGTGGCGTGGTGAGCGAAAGAACAATGGATTAAACCCAGATCCTTGTGACTGGGGGTGAATGATTGCATTATTCAGCATGCCGGCCATTATTTGTTCCTTTTGTGTTTGTCACCCTAAGTGGAAAGAGTATGCCCAGATGTGGGTCCCGTGATCACTGCATCACTGGATTCGAGCTAGCCTGCGTGATGAGTGCTGATGCCCTGAAACCGGTCCCGGTATGCTTATTTCCAGTCCATGGAGGACCTGCCTTGGCAGTTCAGCCTGAACTGTTCCCATAAGGAACAGGGTCAAGAATGATTTGAATATGGCTGGGTCCAAACTGGGGTGGCATCGTGAGCAAAAGAACGATGCATTAAGCCCAGATCCTTGTGATCCTCCGGTGGAAACTCCAGAGTGGTGGTAGACCCAACAGGATTAGTTCACCTCCATCCTTGTCCGCCGCCCCCAGTTCCATCGCCACCCTCCCTGTTGTCCCCCCACAAGTTGGCAGTTCCCGCTCCCCTAACAGGGGAGCAATCTCCTTCACTCCAGGCACCTCAGCTCCTGCCACTGTTAGCCAGACTGCCCTGAGTGAGGAGGCTACTGTTTCCCTGAGGAGCATCTATGTGGGTCAAAGTGCAGTCCTGAATGGCATCCAGGGGCAAATCAACAAGCTGACCCAGATGGTTGCCTACCTGGAAGGCATTCACACTGCCATGTCTGGCCTACAGAGCTCTTTTCAGGCTCTGGCCTCCCCCTCACAGCAGCCCTCCACCCATCCTAAACTTCCACCCCGCCTCCTGCCCCTTCCACATCCAAATTCCCTATTCCCATTCCTATCCAAAGCACATGCACACCTAAGTATGCACACACTTCATCAGACACAAGCACTTCACACATACAAAAGAGTTAAAAAAACCTCAAATATACATGCACACCACAGACACTAACGTCCATCACCACACCCACCACCACTAATATACCCTCAGGCACCACAACAACCCATACAGAGCCCTCCACAGACTCACCCATATCTGTAGACACCAAAACACTCTGACATTCCACAGACATATCCATACCCACAGACACCACAGCAACACACACTGACCCCTTCACAGGCACAACCATACTTGCAGACACCACAGCAACACTCACAAACCCTTCCACAGATACAACCATACCCAAAGACACCACAGCAACACTCACTGACCCAAACATAACCACAGACACCATAGCAACAGCCATGGACCCCTCCACAACACCCAGCACATCCACATCACTCCCACCAAAAAAAGTGAACGCTCACAGTCACCTACACAACAGACACCAACACAACATACAGTGCAGAAGCAGACCCACCTCCACTCCCTCTTCCTTTCAACCGGAACCTCACCCCAAACACTCTACCCGTTTTCCTGTGAGGATGTCATGTTTGCCCTTGCCCTTACCTCTCTGACATCTGACACCCCCCTCCCAAAGTCCCAAAAACATCTCTAAGACCCAAACCCACCCCTTTCACTTCCCACTCCAACACTGAAAAACAGTCTCCCCACCCCCCTGAACCCAGCACAAAAAAGAAAAAAAAAAGAAAAAAACCTCCTAAACCCAGCCCCAAACCACTCAAACCCAAGAAGCCCCCTCCCAAAGGCAAAACCCACCCCTCCATAATCCTTTGCCCCCCCTCTTCCCAAGTTCCATCTTCGAGGTGCCTGCTATGCCCAATGGATAACCTTTGTGAGGAGGTTCCCTGGCAGTGTCAGTAAGGGCAATTTTGGAGGCACAGCCTTGTGCTATGCCTTAGAGTGCTAGCATAGACTGGCCATTGGCCTTTCTTCATACTCTTGTTGTGACATACTGTCATTAAAAAAAATTCAGAGTTTTGAAGACATTGGTCCTGCAATTACTTTTCTGATATTTGATGTTTTTGTAAAGTTAGTGATGTGTGAGTATAGGTGTGTTTGTTTCATCCATGATTGCTGTCCCAGTTGAAGTGGTTAGTATGATGTGACCTCGGAGCCAGTGCTGGAGTAATTCAGGACAAGGGGACATTTCGGATGGATGTCTATGTGGGATGACATCCAAATGGGCCACTATCAATGCAATTTAACTTGCACTTCTCCCTATGATGTAGGTTGAACATGTGTTAGGTGTGTTGAAGTTAGATATTTGTGTATCCACACATGGAGGATGTTATACCTTTGCATAGTTCTGCATAGACATGTGTCCATTTTGCAATGTGTACCTTACAGCGACTTCATCTAGATGTGTGCCATCTACTGTCATTGCTGTGTTTGCTGTCATAAGGTGCACTTACCCATTGCCTATACATGCCTTGCACTTGGTTATGCTATTGGTTGTCCCTGGTATACTTCAGTTCCCAGGTCCAGTGCACATGGAGTTTGTCAAGCATGTGCAAGATTTACTGTGCCCCAGGGCCCCAGTTTTTCAGGGTTACACTTGACAGAGGCATAGCTATCCTGCAGAGTGTTTCCATTGTGCCCTTAGGATGGTTCTCACAATGAATCTGTGTAATCCTATTGACCTACATTGCCTTTTCATGTGGGTGATGTGTGAAAGTCCAATACAGAGGGGCCGATTCCGATTCAGGCCGGAAAACGTACCAACCGACTCGGTACGGGAATATAGTCCGACCGACACGTACCGCCGCTGTCCGATCTGCGTAGTACGATGCCATGCATGTGAATTACGACCGACTCGTATGGAACACAAGCCGAACGACCGAACCGCACGGAAAGCAGCCATCCGGCCGGAAAAGCTACGCGAATCGAACCGACCGACACGCACCAGGAATGAACCCGACAGATACGCACCCGCGAACTCCGACCCGCACAGTACGATGCAATGCGTGTAAAACCAGACCGAGTCGCACGGAGCTCAAGCCGTACGACCGACACGTATAGAAAACAGGGAGCCGAAGCAACCCAACACTCCGCGACCGACGCGTACGCCGCACATGAAACCCAGCAGAAAGACAACGTGAAAGACTTGGAGAAGCTCGCGCGAGACAACTGCAGCGTCCGACTCGGTCAGAAGAACGTCTCCTACATGCCCAAAAAATACAAAGGAAAAAATACAAAAAAAAGGGCCAAACAAGCAATGACAAAGTCAATAAATACTGGGGAAAAAAACATGGAACAAAGACACACCCACAACTCCACCCATATAAAGGCCACAAATCCCTACCATGATCCTTTGCAAATTCAACTGACCTGCCAGCACAGAACACCATCAGACAGCAACCACAGACACACTCACAACTCATCCATCACACAAGCCACACACCATTAGCACTTCCCTAATAGCACCCTCACATACACCCAGCAAAACTGACACTCACCCACCCTCACTTGCACACTCACACACACATCAATCCCCACCACCACCCATCACCATGCCCCCAAAGAAGAATCCAAAGTTCCTAGACAGTGAATTGGAAGTCCTGGTAGACAAAATCCTAAGAGTAGAGCCACAGTTGTTTGGTACATTGGTCCAACAGACCGCCATGTCGCAGAAAACCAAGATGTGGGAGAGGATCGTCGACAGGGTGAACGCACAATCACCATGTTTGCGCACAAAGGAAGACATCCAGAACAGGTGGTATGACGTGCGCTGGAGGGTCAAGGACCTACTCAAGAAGGAATACGCCTTGAGTCATCGCACCGGCAGTGGCCCTCCTGCCAAACCAGTATACCTCAGGTCCTGTGAGGAGAAGGTGCAGGCCATCCTACCACCAGAGAGCGTACATGGACTATCAAACATCCCAGAGTCTGGTGAGTACACAACCAATATACCCAATATTGTGTGACAATACACATATATCACTGTCAAGGGGATAGTGAAACCATGCACCGTTAGCAAACCCACAGTAACCAAAACATAATCATCCCAAGATGTGTATGCTAGTCAGACAAACACAATACCTGCCATCTCATAGTGATATGTAACTGTGTCATGACATGTACAAACCTAACAGCAAATAGAGCAAGGCAGTGGCACAAAACTAACCAACAAACACTGTCAGACATTTTGCCACCACTAGAACACCACCTCACAGGGAAGCTGACTGAAAGTAAGGAATTGTGTGTATGCTGGTGAAGTGAGTGTAGCCAATAGCATGATGGGAGTTGTAGTCACAGATATTGGTCACCCTCACAATTGGCCCATCAACACCACTCTGAACCATGCTCACATCACAGGGAGTGGAAAAGAACTGACAAGATGGCTGACACTGGGTACTGCTGTGGGGAGAACAAGCCCCTGCAGGGTGTTGTGCTCAAAACAACAGCAGGACACCACTGCCTGACATCCTGAAAGCCAACTTGCACTCCCTGCAATGGAAGCACGTTCCATGGTGTGGGAAGTCTATGCTAGCACTCTAAGGCATAGCACAAGGCTGTGCCTCCAAAATTGTCCTTACTGACACTGCCAGGGAACCTCCTCACAAAGGTTATCCATTGGGCATAGCAGGCACCTCGAAGATGGACACCTCTGACCATAATTACCAGCAGCTTTTCTCATACACCCCCTTAACACAAACTCCACACAACTCACCTGGGAGAATGCATTGCCTCACACTCTAATTAAATATTCCACAAAGAACTACCACACTGGGTTATGCTGTGTGAAGCACAGGGACACGTTTGGGACTTGTAGCCAAACAAACGCCAGGACAACACTGTCAGCCATCCTGTCAGCACAGGCACACTACCCCACAGGGAAGCAGAGTCAAAAGGAAGGAAGTATGGGCATGCTGGGAAGGGGGTGTAGGCAATAGCATGATGGGAGTGGTAGTCACAGCTCAACATCCCCCACCCGCATGGCCCGGCAAGCTCACACTGAAGCATGCACACCTCACAGGGAGTGAAAAGCCACTTCAAAGATGTCTGACAATGGTGCTCTGTTGTGGGGAGCACAAGGCCCTGCTGGGAACTGTGCACCAACAAACAACAGGACCACACTGTCAGCCATCTTGCCATTGCTGTCACACTCACACACAGTGAAGTCGACTCAAAAGGAAGTTAGTATGGGCATGCTGGGAAGGGGGGTGTAGGCAATAGCATGATGGGAGTGGTAGTCACAGCTCAACATCCCCCACCCGCATGGCCCGGCAAGCTCACACTGAAGCATGCACACCTCACAGGGAGTGAAAAGCCACTTCAAAGATGTCTGACAATGGTGCTCTGTTGTGGGGAGCACAAGGCCCTGCTGGGAACTGTGCACCAACCAACAGCAGGACACCACTGACTGACATCCTGACAACCAACTTGCACTCCCTGCAATGGAAGCACGTTTCATGGTGGGATGTCTGGCCTGGGGGAGGAGGAGTGCCAGCTCCGACTACAGCTACCAGCAGGCCCTTACACACACACCACTTCCACTAACTCCAAACAACACACCTGGGACCGTGCTCCACAAGAGAGTGAGTGAAAAGCCACTTCCAAGATGTCTGACACTGGCCTCAGCTGTGGGGAGCACAAGGCCCTGCTGTGAACTGTGCACCAACAAACAACAGGACCACACTGTCAGCCATCTTTCCATTGCTGTCACACTCACACACAGTGAAGTCCACTCAAAAGGAAGGAAGTATGGGCATGCTGGGAAGAGGGGTGCAGGCAATAGCATGATGGGAGTGGTAGTCACAGCTCAACATCCCCCCCGCATGGCCCGGCAAGCTCACACTGAAGCATGCACACCTCACAGGGAGTGAAAAGCCACTTCCAAGATGTCTGACAATGGTGCTCTGCTGTGGGGAGCACAAGGCCCTGCTGGGAAATGTGCACCAACCAACAGCAGGACACCACTGACTGACATCCTGACAACCAACTTGCACTCCCTGCAATGGAAGCACGTTTCATGGTGGGATGTCTGGCCTGGGGGAGGAGGAGTGCCAGCTCCGACTACAGCTACCAGCAGGCCCTTACACACACACCACTTCCACTAACTCCAAACAACACACCTGGGACCGTGCTCCACAAGAGAGTGAGTGAAAAGCCACTTCCAAGATGTCTGACACTGGCCTCAGCTGTGGGGAGCACAAGGCCCTGCTGGGAACTGTGCACCAACCAACAACAGGACACCACTGACTGACATCCTGAGAGTTAACCTGCACACACTGCAAGGGTGGCATGCTTCATGGTGGGATAACTGGGCTGGGGGAGAAGGAGGTCCGGATGTCAACCAAATACCACCAATGCTGGCCATACACACACCTACTCTGCAAAAACACATTGCACACATGGGACCAGTCACTCCCAAAGTAAAAGCCCTGGCAAGATGGCTGACACATGGGCATGAGAAATGATGTGCCTGCAATTCACACCCATGCACTGGCCAACCCAAACACGTACACACTCACAGCCATTGCAACTCTATGTTTACACACACTGTCAGGGGATGCAGTGTCCATGGGTGCCCCCTGGCCTGGCTGTGAAGGTGTGACTTGCAGATGACAACTGTGGAGAATCAGACAAACTACATAGCACAAAACACACAGGAAGTCACAGAGACATCATTGACAGGGGACACCTGACAGTGAATGCAATGGACACACCAATATACCGGACACTGTACCATGGTGTCAGTCACACAAGTTGCGGTTGTGAGCTGCATTCCACTCCCACATCGTTCGGCAACATATGCATCCTTCACACAACACACCACTCACTGTCATAGACACTGTAGACACAAGCACCAAGCTGGACTGCATTTGAGGAGACATGCTACTCACAGCAGCAGAACTGCAACACACACCACTGGCCATCACTGTCATGACAATAGAAAAGCCAGAGAGCTGCCGTGCCCAATCCTTATCACCATGGAGGACATTGACAAGATTAATCATGTTTGCACGTACAAAACTCAGCAACAACATCATTAGCTACGTTAACAACATCACTTGTATGAAATGAGACGTGAACTAGGAACCCAGACAACAACACAGATACTCCCAAGAGATCCCAGGCATACCGGACTGTGACCATGTTGTCCAGACACACCAATGTGATGCACAAAGACTGGCAAAAACTGCCACCACACATGTCCCAATCTTGAAAGATATCCTAAGTGGAATTGCACGTATGTCCCTGTTAAAGGACAAATGTGGACAAGGATGACACACCTGTGTCAGGCACGTGATGGCCCTTGAGTAGCAATGGCCATGTACAGCCAATCTATACATGAGCTGGTCATGCACACACCTCAACATTCACATAGAAATGCTTCAGGTTGGCAGGACAATGTGCTACAACAATATCAACCTCTGGCTGTGACAACTTAGCACAATGCAATGTACAGGCACGCATCCAGATGTACAGTCACAACTGTCATGTGTTTGAACCATTGATGCCTGTAGAAACATAACATACATTGTGTGTCTCTTCCAAACACAGGTGATGATGGGGACACAGCAGCAGATGATGAGGAGTCCCTGTCCCAGGCTCCGGTGGCCCCTGAGCTCTCTGGTGTGGAACAGCCTCTGCCCTCCTCGGATGGCGAAGACCTACCTGGCCCCTCCGGTGTGAGTCATCATGCAGCACCAGCAGGACCACCATCTGCACCCCCTGCACCCACTCCTCCAACATCTGCCAACACACAGACCACCCCCGCTGACACGGACAGACCAAGGACACTGAATGACAACAGCACACGGACCCCAGCCCCCCGGGAAGCAACGGACAACAATCCCAGTACCAACCCCCAAGGGGGCCTAGGGTCACCTGTGCGTGCCACCACAGGTCCTGCACGTGCAGCCAGGGGTGGTGGGAGGGGTGGTAGGCAGAGGTCGATGTTTGCAGAGGGGTCTGGACTGCATGATGACCTACAACTGGTATGCATTGCAAATGCGTACCAGAATAGCACCGGAGAGGTCAGCCAGGTAGTGGGGATCCTCAAGGACATTCAACAGCAGCAGGCTGCCCATCATGCCCGCTTGGACTCCCACATGTCCCGTGTGGAGACACACATGTCTGGCATGGAGTCCAAGTGGGACACATTGGAAGAACTGACAGCGGTGCAGAGGGACATATTGACATGCCTCCGCCAGATTAGCACCAACATGTCCACACCTCCCTGTGTGCCCACAACATCTGGTGCCGCAACAACTGCAACTGCCACAGGGAGGGAGGATGACTCTGGTGGAGAGTCCTCTGCACCGCAGCGGCCTGCACGTGAGGGTCCCCCAGAAAGAAGAGGGGTCGTCCGAGGAAGGACAACTGAGAGGCAGATGGCCATGTACATCCCCCAGGAACCCAACACCTGTTCTGGAAATTCTCCTTTGTGTGCAAACTGTTCACCCTGTCGAATGCAACCCAACTCTCCCACATGACATGGGGAGTTTAAGTTGGACTAATGTATCAGATGACTGTGGACTTTACTCAGGACATTTCTGCTACCAACACTTCCAACTCATCTGGGAACTTTGGATTCCAATCCCAATGTACAGCACCCACCATCCTGTGCACTATCCTCACACATGTATGTAAATAAACTCACTAATACACCATACTTGCCTCTGTTGTGATTCCAACGTGGTATTTTGTCATGGAGATGATGATCAGCTAAATGACACTGTGCATGCTAACTGCTACAGCAATTCCAACACCGTCATGTGAGTCATGGCGACGTGACACATATGAGGGAGACACACCACTAGGGCAACACAACACATACACACCAGGGCCATCTGACTCATCGCCTACACTGATGTTGCCAGGAAATACAGTGGAATGCACAGACACCACACCTATTCAGAGTCTGTGTTAACTAGCCCACAGGTGCAGTAAGCAAATGTCAGTCAGATGTGTGACCACAGACAACGCACATCCCAAACTGAAGCACAGGTTTATTACACATTTGCAACATGTTGTTTCCACTACAGATGCAAGGTAATCCCACGTGGCAGTGGCCACACAGTCAACAAGTGTTGAAGAAATAAAGTCCAGGGGTGTGTGGCACATCACCTGTAGGGAAACGACTGCTTCCACCCTGGAAGTTGAATCATGGTGTCGGGGGATCACAGTTGACCAAACAACTCTGAAAGTACCCTGTGAAGGACAGACATGACACACAGTCAAAAGCACTGAAGAACAGGACAGAACTGCAATACTCATGCCCAATACATGTCACAAGATACCTACACAAAACCAAGTTAGCATGTCAACACTGTTGGGGAGTACAGACTACCTGTAAGGACACATCGCTGCACGCATCCAGTCAAGTAGCACATGGCCACACTCAAACAGCAACAGAGCACCACCAACACATATCATGCAAACTCAAATCATTGACATAACATCTCTGTATACTCACAATCAGCTGAAGAAGTTGGTGATGAGCTGTGTGCGGACATCACCCTCATCATCATCATCATCATCACTGGCATCGTGGCCCAAGCCAGGATCCTCCACAGGTGGCGGATGTTGGTCATCGTCATCCAGGATGAGAGGCAACTCCTTCCGCACTGCCAGGTAGTGTAGCATGCAGCAGACGATGAAAATCTTGCACACCTTTGCAGGGGCATATGGGAGGGCCCCTCCTGTCTTGTCCAGGCAGCGAAAGCGGCTCTTCAGGAGACCAAATGTCCGCTCGATCACTCTCCTGGTCCGACCATGTGCCTCATTGTAGCGCATCTGGGCTGGTGTCACAGGGTTCCTGAGGGGTGTCAGCAACCACGGCATGTTGGGGTATCCGGAGTCACCTACATACAGACAATTGCACATTAGCTGAGTTGGAAAAGAGGGTGGAATACAACATTGCAGAACACACACAATGGTACAAAGTCAGTACACACCGACAAGCCAGGCACGCTGGTTCTGCATCTGTGACATCATCCTCGGGATGCGACTACTCCTCATCACGTAGGCATCGTGTGCAGAACCGGGGAAACGTGCACACACATGTGAGATGCTCATATCTGCAAGACATACCACCAGAGCATTGATAGAATGGAAAATTTTCCTGTTCCTGTATGCCTGCTCATGTGCCTGTGGTGGTACCAAAGCCACATGTGTCCCATCAATGGAGCCGATGACATGTGGCATCCTCCCCAGGGCATAGAAGTCACTCTTGACGTCAGTGAGTTGTTGACGTTTAGGGAAATAGATGTACTGGTTCAAGTATGTTAACATTGCCTCCAAAACATCGCGTAGCACACGGCTGAACATGGTCTGTGACATCCCACCAGCAGACGCCACAGTGTGTTGAAAGGTACCGGTGGCAAAGAAGTGTAGGGCTGCCATCACCTTCACCTTGGGGGTCAGCGCTGTAGGGAATGGCCGGCCAGGTAGCAAATGTGGGGCCAACTGCCCCGCCAATTCCTCAATCAGCGGCCTGTTGAAGCGGTACCGTCGGATGCAGTCACGTTCCACCATGGTTGCAAGGTCAGGGAATGGTCTATGGACAGCTGGTGCCCTGCAGTACATAGGTGAACAAAGAAAGATTGACAGTCACCCCACATATGTGGCATTGACCATACTAAATATCACATGATACATCATTACGAGACACAAGTACTTGATGTGTGTGCCGTTCTGTATGGACATATATGGCACCTACATGGCCATCATCTAACATCTCAGTTCAACATGTGTTGACAACAAGTTCCAGGTTGTGCTATGGGAAATCATTAGGCTGTGTCACAGTACCCATGTACTGCTGTCACGTTCCAAACACACACCACAGTGACAAGTGAGGACAGATGTGCCCCAGGCATCACAGCTCCTTGACAGGTAGATTCCCAGGGACCCTGTATTGCCACATGGACACTGGCATGACATGGCGTATCATGTACACGCCAGCAAAACAACCATGACTCCCACAGGTAGTGGCCCCTGTTGCCTCTGCAGGACAGACATGGACGTCTGTGACACACACACGCACAACATCAAAGTCAATGCACAAACAACGTGGATGTGGAGACTGTCTGCTATTGTGCACATGGAATCAGAGACATCTGGAACACAACATGCACACAGACTGTGGAGGGCCATCACAATTGTGGCAATGTGTCACCCTGTGACGTACATACCATCCCACATGGGACTCAGGGTGTATGTGACATAACATACACATATACAACCTGGAAATGTGACCATGCCACATGCTCTGAACTGAACAGATGCACATCACAGTGGTCATGTGCACAACACACAAAGGATTCTGTCCCCATGAACACGTGCACAGCCTGGGAGTGGCTGCCCCCAAGTGCCACCCAACAAACCACATGTTGACCCCCATACACACACAGGTAATGCAGCCTTACATGCCTTAGGATACAGTGTGGACAGGCTGTGGTGTTGTAGGTGTGCCCCTGAGTCCCTGGCAACTAATTGTGGCTGGCATATGTTCACCTGTGACAACCATGGTGACATATGCGAGTGACTTGTACAGGGACGCATCGTACAGCAATGGACCGATCGGTGCGCACGCATTGGCCATTGCATATGATGTTGACGGATGCGTGTTGTGTTTCGAAATACGCGTCGTACAGCAATGGACCGATCGGTGCGCACGCATTGGCCATTGCATATGATGTTGACGGATGCGTGTTGTGTTTCGAAATACGCGTTGTACAGCAATGGACCGATCAGTGAGCACGCATTGGCCATTGCATATGATGTTGACGGATGCGTGTTGTGTTTCGAAATACGCGTTGTACAGCAATGGACCGATTGGTGCGCACGCATTGGCCATTGCATATGATGTTGACGGATGCGTGTTGTGTTTTGAAATACGCGTTGTACAGCAATGGACCGATCGGTGCGCACGCATTGGCCATTGCATATGATGTTAACGGATGCGTGTTGTGTGACGTAATACGCGTCGTACAGCAATGGTCCGATCGGTGCGCACGCATTGGCTATGGACTGACATGGTAACGGACGCGTTTTCGAAGCTTTTACGAGTCGGATGCAGTGAATTCAGTTGGCCACCCACAACAATGTTGCAAATTCATGGGTGTCATGAAGTTGAACTTTTGAAGGATGCTGTGGGCGTGTATAAGTGGTGCAATTCCATGGATTGGCCAGATTCAGAAGATGCAAACGACTTGGACCTATCACTTTGGACACATGGGACAGTATCTGCCTCTGCAGCACACATATAATGCTGGCTGTTCCCCTGAGAGCTCACTTGCCTGCACTACATGCTCCAGGACGACATCTGCCACCACCACTGCTGCTGTCTCTGCATCCTCTGGCTACTGCAATGGCACGTACTGTGGAGAGAGCCCCAGCCTTCAGCACTGAGGAGAACCAGGCCCTGCTGGACAGCCTCCTTCCACAGTACAGCAAGCTGTATGGGAAACCAGAGGAGCAGGTGAGTGTGCTGTCCACTGCCTTACTAATTGTGCATGTTGTCTGACTAGCAAGACTTACAGTGTGTACACCAGTGGCTAGCTTGCTCACTGAGTAGTTGTCACCCCCAAAGTGTGTAGTTACATGCACTGAACAGGTATAGTGCAGTAACAGTGCATTCCAACAAGGTTTTACTTCCCAGGCAATGATACCATTTAGTAACTGCTGGACAACTGTTCATAGCCATAGTTGCACTACCTGTGTACATCATATGCCCCTGTGATTGAGACATGTATATCCAACTGTGTGATGCACGGATATGTTGCATGTGTAGTTATGGCCTTTTCACGTTGTCATCCTCACAGGTTGATGCCCACCAGAATCAGGAGATCTGGTTGACCATCGCCCGGGCAGTACGATCTGTGGGGGTCTACAGGCGCAGGATCCGCAACTGCCAGAAGAGGTGGCAGGACCTTCGTGGCTGGACCCGGAGGATCGCAAGGGTCCAGCTGAAGCTGTCACCTCCTCGCAGGAGGGGCGGACACCGGACCCTGACCCCCCACATGCTCCAGATTCTGGCGGTGGTCTTCTCTGACCTGGATGGGCAG
Organism: Calotriton arnoldi; assembly: GCA_963921515.1. Classification (NCBI taxonomy): domain Eukaryota; kingdom Metazoa; phylum Chordata; class Amphibia; order Caudata; family Salamandridae; genus Calotriton; species Calotriton arnoldi. The sequence continues at coordinate 233,151 of CAWUFW010015479.1, forward strand.
CTGAAGGCCAGACAGCAGCAAGGAGGTGGTAAGTGCTAGACTTTTCTGGGTACTATGACTAACATGCTCTATGCACTCCTTTAGCCTGGTTCCACTTCCACAGTACGACTGTCTTGTCATCCTGGACTCATGTCCCTCACTTGTGTCATGCCCCCTCCTCATCTGATACACAGGTGTGGCCCTCACAGTCTGTGACTTAGGTCACTTGGGTACTGTGTACTTGCAGTTACCTGTGGTTCAAGTTGGGGACAGCATCAGTTACAGGAACTTTGTTGTGGGCTGCATGGGTGGTACAATTGCTCACACAATGCCTGTGATCTGACATGTACTCTGGGTATGGCTTTAATATGTGTTCCAATTGCTGCTCTGACTCACCACATGTCTGGGGTATGTGCCACACACCCATGCTGCAGCAGAGACCAAGGTAGGAGCCTCAGAAGTATGTACATCATGTGTGTGACACATGCATAGCCACCTGCCTAGTGTTCAGGGTAATACCATGTTGCACATGGACCAGGACTGTAATGCCTACTCCGGACATCGAAGGCACTCTGTTCTCCCACTCCCGTGTGTCAGCATACATATTGGGCATTGTGAAGAGTGCACTCAGGTGTCTGCCTCTGTGTCACCGTGGTGTGGCCTTGCTTTTTGGACTCCTGGAGTGTTTAACAATTTGGGGTGGCCAGCCATCTGAGTTGTGACTATAGGATCTGCACATTGGTTAATGCATAGGTCTCTGATCCCTTGACTGTGCACAATGGTGTATGAAACATTGAGGTGCAGGCAGCTTTGGTTCATTCTCATCAGACGGTGAAGTGCTCATGTGTATGGATTTTTGTTTGCAGTCACTCAAATGTCTCATTGAATGACGTTGGATCATCTTAGTCCTCATGATGGGGGTGGCCAGGGGTGCACATGTGCACCTGTCAGCTACAGGGCTTGCATTCCCAAAACTTCCATGAGTGTGACACAGTGTAGACTGGTGTTGTGTGTAGGCACTGCCCCTGTGACAGGAGACAGTTATGACTGACTTGCCAGACAGGCCTGTGCCATGACATTCAACTTGCAAAGGGTGATCCAGCAGTAGTGTGATATGTCCTGCATGCACACCATTGTCGCATTGTCTATCAGGACATGAGGACATCATTGTGTCTGGTGATGGAACCAAAACCCGCATATTGACAGAGACTCTGCCCATCACTTTTCCTGACACATGTACTGAGTCAGTGGCAGGAGATGGCATGTGTTTGGAGTGACACATTTGCATATATTCTCTTGGATGTCCAACAACTGTGTATGTGGTGCATGTGTGCACATATGATTAGTCGCATACAACAGGCACCAGACAGATGGGTGCATGGACAGGTAGGATATGTGTGGCATGAATGACTGTCAGGCAGACAATGGGCTTCTTCAAATCAGTGTCAGCACTTATTGCAATGTCTAGCATATGATGGCAGGGCTTGCTCTGTGATGTGCTGTACTTACTGTGGTGTGTGTGGTCAGTACAGGTGACTAATGTTGCTCTGTTTATCCTGATTGTTTGCAGATACATCCACGGCCACAGGAGGAGACAGCTCCACGGACCAAGAGGAGCGGCAGAGCCAGACTGGGTCCACTGCAGGGGAGACCGAGGGACCCAGTGGCACGGAGGGTGAGGGGAGCCACACTGAGGAGACCTCAGCTACGACCACCTCGGCTGGGGAACACAGCAGTTCCAGTGAGGACTCCCTTGTGGAGGCGGGTGTCAGCTGACCACGGACAAAATCGAGCAAGTCTGTCCCCGCCACCACCACCATCTCCACCCTCCCATCTGCTCCCATCCCACATGTCCGTGGAGGCTCCCGTGTAGGGGAGCGTGTCTCCTTCATGCCAGGCACCGCACCCCCGCCTCTGTCTCCCCTGCTGCCCTGAGTGTGGAGTCTGTGGACTTGCTGAAACAGATCCATGTAGGGCAGACATCAGTGCTGAGTGTCCTCCATGCACACACGGGTCTGTTGACACAACTGGTGTCATTCATGGAGGGCAAGTCATCTGGCATGTCTGCCCTACATCGGACCGATCAGTCCATGGCCTCCTCACTGACGGCAGCAGTGTCCCTCCTGCAACAGTCCCTCACCCCTCCTACCTCTGCCCCATCCACAATCCCCAGCACCCTACCTGTTCCAAGCACACACACACCGGCACAGGCACCCACCAGCACAGACACAAGCAGCACACAGACACACATGCCAAAATCCAGACGCACACGCACGCACAGTCAGAGGACTGATACCTCACTCACAGGGGATGGGGCCCAGGCACACACACACACATCCACGAGCACTCCGCAGTCCTCAGATACCTCACCCTCCAAAACCCCTTCCCTTGCCTCACCTGCAACCCCCCTCCCAGAAGCTCTTCCTCTGTGAGCTTGGCCTCTTCCCCACAGATCCATCTGACCCAACGCACAGGCGGAAGAGGCGACCACCGCACACAGAGGGGAGTGCCCCTCACACCTGGACACCCTCCACCAGGCACAGGCAGACTGAGGACCCCATTAGGAAGTCCCCCCGGACCAGGAAGGGCAAGACCCCACCACCACCACCACGCAGCTCCACCACACAGTCTCTCTCCTCCATCCCCAGGCCACCACTCCACAGGTTCCCCCGCCACACCCTGCCCCAGGTTCCCCCACACACCCATACCGCATCCCCAAACTGCTTAGGCCCTCCCCCTACCACTTGCTCTTCCACCCCCAACCCAGACGCTCAGCCTGTTTGTGCCACTGGTGTGGAGACCGGGTCCCCCCTCTGTCCTGCCCACCTCATCTGCCCCCCTTCCACTCCCTTGGAGTTATGCACTGCAGTGGAGTCCACAACCACCCCGTCTGACTTGGGCACTGCAGTGGGGACCCAGTCCACTCCATCTGACCGGCCCACTGCAGTGGTGCCAGCACCCACACCATCTGACTTGTGCCCTACAGTGGTGCCGGCCCCCACTGAGTCAGACACCTCCACTGCAGTTGCCGGTGACACTCCTGCACCCACCACCCCTTCACTGCCTCCTTCTGGCATCCCCTGATCCTGTCCCTGCGGTGCCTGGCCTGCCCCTTGTATGCCCCTCCGAGGGGGATGTCCCCTGTCCGTTCCAGTGCAGGCAAGCAATGGGTGACAAGTTGTCACATGTCACCCTGTTCAGACTGTGAATGTGGACTGGCCATTGGCCTTAGTTTCTTTTGGACTTCCAATTTTTCATTTACATTGGCTGAATAAAGCGTCTTTCTGTTTACTAGTGGTTTTGCTTTTGTTGTACATGATGTAGATGAGTATCATCATGCATTTGCTGTTGTAATAGTGTTCAGATCAGGAAAAATTGCTGTGATGGACTCCATGTGGTCCATGGGATATGTGTCCTAATCTAGTCTGGATCCATAGCATCCTTTGCTGCAGTCTGAGGGTGTAATGTTCAGCATTTGACACAGGGATGTACGTTTTGCATTTGTAATTTAACATCTGTGGCTTACACTGATGCACATCTGGTGTGCTTACCACTGTTCAATGTTTCTATTTCCCTGACTGTGTGCCCATCTCCACTGGACATGCAGTTTAGCACATCAATGTTGAAGGACTCATCTGTGTATACAGTGCAACTTGTGAGCAGAGCCTTCAGTGTGTTGTAATTGTTGACTCACTGACCGAGTGTTCTGATGACATGTTTGAGTCGTGCACAGACAAGGTTTGGCACAGCGGACCTTCCACAGGAGTGGAGTGCCCTCATGGCAGTGTGTAATCCCGTGACATTGCCTGGGCCCGTGTTGTGTGTTGTGTAAGCATGTCTGTGTGTGTTCCCTTCCGTTTTCCTACACCAGCTGTGTCCCTAAGGATGTTCCTGTTTGTGATGCTTGCTGAGTTGTCCTGTGTTCATCCAGCATCTTGTACCTGGTTTCTCCGTGATGTGGGTGCATGGCAAACTAATGTTCATCAGGTTGTCATCCCTAGTTGTCTTTGTTGTCAGGGATGGGGATGTGGGCAAACGCAGATGAGACACAGTCAGGATTCCCCTTGGCACTTGTTGGTTACACAAGTCATGTAATTTACAGTTTGTGGTAGCTTTCAGTGATTGTGACACATTGTGTGTGTGACTGCTGCCACTCCTCAGGGTCAGAGCTGCAATGTTGGAAGTTGTCTACGTGTGTTCTTTGTGGGTCACTTTGGCTTCTTCATTGGTGTGTGTCAGTGGCCGGGATCCCATTGATTGGAGTGGATTTCACGTCATGCCCATGTACCGCGTACTGTGCAGTGTGTCAGACATTCACAAGTCTTGTTGACTGGCCAGGTGTGATGGGTTTCTGCACCTTAGTTCCCACAACCACCCCTGGGATTGTCATGGGTGCATGTGCAATGTCACCAGTCCATGTGAGCTTCACTGCTGCACATTGGTGGAGATCAAGGTGTGTGGTGTTGAGTGTGTGCAAATGTGAGTTGTTGCACGGCTAGACCCCTACCTCCATATTGGCCTTGGCTGACAGGCCTTGCTGATTGATTTGTGCTTGTGTAGGTGTGATGGTAGTTTGTTGCTCAGGACACATGGCTGTGGTTCACAGTGTGAACGACATCTACCTTTGTCATCACAGTGGGATTATCATGCAGGCTAGTGTCATCACAATTATTATTATTATTATTATTAATACTTTCTTGATATAGCGCATGGCTACCCGTAGGCCTTCCAGCGCTCAAGCCATCACTGTAAATATTCACTCTTACTACATGTGCTGAAATAGCCAAGTTTTCAGTTTCTTCCTGAATTCGAGATGATGGGTCAATTTCCTCATTTTGGTGGGGAGCGAGTTCCATAGAACGGAAGCATTGAACGAGAACATCCAGCCTCCCGTTCTAGTTCTCTTGATCTTTGGAACTGTGGCTTGCAGTTGGTCGCCTGACCTCAAGTTCCGGGAAGGGTGGTAAAACGACAGCATGCTCTTAAGGATCTTGGGGCCGGTTCCCCACAGGGATTTGTGTGCTATACATAACGCTTTGAATTTTATTCGTTCCGTGATAGGTAGCCAATGTAGCGCCATCAATGCCGGTTTGGCAGACAGATTTCTCGGTACATTGTGTAGGAGCCTAGCTGCGCAGTTCTGTACTATTTGTAGCTTGTTAGTAGTGGTCTTTGGTGCCCCCAAGTATAAGGAGTTGAAGTAGTCCAGCCGTGTGAGCACCATAGATTGTACCAGTGTTCTGCGTGAGGTTTGTGGAAGCAGAGGTAGAACTTTTCGAAGTTGTCTAAGCATGCCATAGCATGTGGCCGCAACTTGGACTGCTTGATGTTCCAGATTTAGTGAAGAGTCAAGCCAGATTCCTAGGCTTTTAATTCTGTCTTTAGGTTTGGGGGGGGGTCCCTAGGAGGCTAGGCCATTGTACTGGAGGGGAGATATCATGTTTATCCCCGAGGATCATTAGCTCCGTTTTCTCTCCATTCAATTTTAGGAAGGATTGGTCCATCCAGGCGGCAACAGACCTCAGACATGCCTCTAAGTCGATTACCGTTTTCTTAGGGTGGTTGAGGGGCCAGAACGAGCTGCGTGTCATCCGCATATGTCACAATCTGTACTCCATAGGGGAGGACTATGTCGGCCAAAGGTTTGATATATATATTAAGAGGGTCGGGCTCAACGAGGAGCCCTGGGGTACCCCGCATGCGAGTGGGATTGCGCTTAGGCGTGCATGCCATCAAAGACCTGGAAGGTTCTTTCCTCCAAAAGGATCTGAGCCAGGCCAGGGCTTTACCTATCACTCCTACATCTTTGAGTCTGTCCAGTAGGGTGCTGTGATTTACGGTATCGAAAGCGGCGCTTAGATCAAGGAGGATGATCGCCACCGTCCCTCCCTGATCAAGCAGGCGACGTGCTTCTTCCATTACCATGAGCAAAGCTGTTTCCGTCCCATGATTGGGGCGGAAATCAGTCTGGGTTGGATGTAGGATCTCATGTGATTCTAGGAAGTTCGTAAGGATTATGTTTATATGTTTCTCTAGAATTTTGCTCATCATAGGCAGTAGGGAGACTGGTCGGTAGTTGCTCCAGACCTCTGGGTTAAGGTTAGGCTTTTTAAGAAGTGCTTTCACCATTGCATGTTTCCAAGTTTTAGGCACTTGGGAGGAGTAGATGGATGTATTAAGCACGTTAAGGAGAGCTGGTAGAATGACTTCTCCCGCTTTCTTCAGTAGGTACACAGGGGCTACGTCGCCGGGGAACCTGATTTAATTGAATTCCATAATTGGGCAAGTATGGCGGGGTCTAGAAGTGGGAAATCTTCCAGTACCGCCTTGTTCTCCACCATAGTTTTTGGGGTATCCGAGGTCTGGTGTGGGCATTCTCGTGCTATGGGGGGGAAGGCATTATAAATATCCAAAATCTTGTTATTGAAAAATTCTGCCAGCTCTCTACATCGTTGCGGAGATGAGGCCGCTGATGAATCTGCCTGAGGGGGGCTGCTGAGTGTTTTTACTATCTTCGCAATTTCCTTAGGGGCATTCGCTGACCCTTTGATTTTCTCCTCATAGTAGCAAGCTTGGGCTTTTTTAATCTCAGTTTGATATTTTTTAATCGCCTCTCTGTAAGTCTGTTTCTTATTGGGGCAATAGTCTATCCTCCACGCCCTTTCCAGCTTTTTACATATTTGTTTAGTTTCCCGAATCTCCGGTGTATACCATGGAGATCGTTTCCCTCTAGATTTCTTCGTGATCCATTTCTTAGGGATAGTGGCATCCAGGGAATCCGTGATCCAATTGTTGAAATTATTTGACGCAATCTGGGGATCGGGATCTGCTGTGGGGCTGGAGTTTGCTAATATATCGGCCCAATGTTCCGGGTCCAAATTGGCCCATTTACAATCCCAGCTCTTGGTGGAAAGGGTATTGGTATTTAAGGCTGGGGCTGTCCACCAAATGGGGATTATATAATGATCTGACCAGGGGATTGGGGATGGGCAGTCAGTTACCAAGTTATCTGCATTGGAAAATACCGGTTCCAATATATGGCCTTTCTCATGTGTGGGGCTAAATATCTTTTGGTGTAGCTGAATGGCCTGTAAATTCTGGGTGACCCTCTGCCCTTCGGCCTTGGTAGAGTCTTCAAAATGAAGGTTAAGTTCCCCAGAATGATAAAATTCGTGGCTGAGCACGCCATAGTTGCTGCCGTGTTTGTGAGGGAGTCAATGAACATCCCGCTAGTTCCTGGGGGGCGATAAATCAGGATACCTGTTAGGGTAGAGGTGGGGGAGAAGGTGAGAGTAAAACCCATACTTTCGCAGTCAAGAATAATATCGGGGTCCATCCTTCCCTTTATGCTTTCCTTCAGTATAATTGCGATCCCTCCACCCTTCCTGTCGTTCCTATCCCTCCTAAGGATAGAATATCCTGGGGGCATAGCCTGCACAACGTCCGGATCGGCATCTTTGTGTAGCCATGTTTCCATTAGGAACAGCACTTCTGGCTGCTCCTCGCAGAGTAGCAGATTGATTTCTGCTATATGCTTTGGCAGTGACCTGCAGTTCAGAAGGAGCATTTTGATCTTAGTATTGCTCTGTCTTATGTGAGGTCCGTGCTGAGGGTGTTCTAGGTTAAAAGGGCAGTTTGTGCAGGTTCTGGGACCCTGCGCTAAACTTATACTGTGATAGCATTTCTCAGGGATCCTGTCTTGTAATGCCAATAGTTGGGGCCCTGAATATCTAAGTATATTCATGCTGTGAGCACGGTTCCTGGCCCCTGGTTCCGATTGGGCGCTGACGGGCGCAGACGGGCTTGCCTTAGACGCGCCTTCGGCGCGCCAGCGGCGCGTCCGCGCTTGCAGGCGATTCATGAAGGCAATGGCTCCGCCTCCTGCCCTTGTGACCGCTTCCCTGTCCCTCCTCCTGCCACAATTCCCTCCACTCAAACGGAACAATCCGTGGTGGACCGGGGAAACGGCGGAGAAGGCGGGAGAAGCGCCGATGGAAGTCTAAGGTCAACTTCCTCGCGTTCTGCTACAGTAAATACAGCAGGGTGCTAAGGTGCTTTCAGAGTGCAGAGCAGCGGTTAAAAATAGCGCGGACTTTAGCGTGTAACTTTAAAAGCAATTAAAAGGAATTTAGTAAAAAAGGGTGACACAAACACAAGCTTGCTGATCAATTCGTAGTTGGCTAAAGTGTGAGCGTCCGCTCTTCACGTACCGTTGCAGCAAGAGTGAAACAAGTGTGGGCTAATCGCTGCGCGTCGGCGCTTGCAGGCGATTCATGAAGGCAATGGCTCCGCCTCCTGCCCTTGTGACCGCTTCCCTGTCCCTCCTCCTGCCACAATTCCCTCCACTCAAACGGAACAATTCGTGGTGGACCGGGGAAACGGCGGAGAAGGCGGGAGAAGCGCCAATGGAAGTCTAAGGTAAACTTCCTCGCGTTCTGCTACAGTAAATACAGCAGGGTGCTAAAGTGCTTTCAGAGTGCAGAGCAGCCGTTAAAAATAGCGCGGACTTTAGCGTGTAACTTTAAAAGCAATTAAAAGGAATTTAGTAAAAAAGGGTGACACAAACACAAGCTTGCTGATCAATTCGTAGTTGGCTAAAGTGTGAGCGTCCGCTCTTCACGTACCGTTGCAGCAAGAGTGAAACAAGTGTGGGCTAATCGCTGCGCGTCCGCGCTTGCAGGCGATTCATGAAGGCAATAGCTCCGCCTCCTGACCTTGTGACCGCTTCCCTGTCCCTCCTCCTGCCACAATTCCCTCCACTCAAACGGAACAATCCGTGGTGGACCGGGGAAACGGCGGAGAAGGCGGGAGAAGCGCCGATGGAAGTCTAAGGTCAACTTCCTCGCGTTCTGCTACAGTAAATACAGCAGGGTGCTAAGGTGCTTTCAGAGTGCAGAGCAGCCGTTAAAAATAGCGCGGACTTTAGCCTGTAACTTTAAAAGCAATTAAAAGGAATTTAGTAAAAAAGGGTGACACAAACACAATGTGGGGTCCCTGGGGGTAGTGCTGTGGTGGGTCTGTCTCTTGCTGTGTTAGTTGCTGTTCCTACAAGCTTGTGTGACATGTGTAATTTGGGCTCCCTCTCATCTAACAATGCCTGATTGCCCACATAGGGGAATCCGATCCATGAGTTACTTTTGTATGGCACTGTATACACATCTGTGTAATTGGAATTCAGGCCTCCTCATGTGTTGTGTGGTAGCCTGGGGACACTGGCACACCCCCCCATCACCTGTTGTGTTTGATATGCAGTGTGAGGCTGCCTGTTTGTGTTTGTGCATCTGCACCACTGCATTGACATATCTTTAGTGTGCCATTGCCTGTATGTTGTTTGGAGGATTTCCCATGCTGTCCTTGGGACTCCTAGGTCATCAGTCAGCACAATAATCATGGTTTGTATGTCCTATTGCTGCCATGGTATGGTATTTGTTCACCTCACATCTACAGTCTCCACAGGATATCTACATTTGTGTGTCCATTAGTGCAGATATGTGGGTCTGCATTATGATGGTCACTTCTGGCATTGTGTAATTGATAAATGGAGACGATGTCAGTCCCCATGGGTGATGTTTGTCTGCACATGGCCAAAGGTATGTTTTATTTGCACTGCACTGTTTGCCTCACCCAATCTATGTTGCTATGGGACACAACCACTACTTTGCCACTGATGTGTTTGTTGTTCTGTGACCAGGAATCATCCATGCTGTTTGGCAGTTGCAGCTTTTTCCATGACAACACTTACCTTTTGGTCACTGTGATGATGGGGGTTTGGACCCCATTGCCACAATGTTCAAAATGTGCTTCAGCTATGGACCCAACACTTACCTTTTGGTCACTGTGATGATGGGGGTTTAGACCCCATTCCCACAGTGGTCATGGTCTGCTTGCATTGTGAAGGCCACACACATTTTTGTGTGACACATGTGATAGGGGGTCACATTGTATGTTCAATGTCATGTTCAGTGTTGTAGGCATTTGACACAGACTACACACTATTGTCATGATTTTGGGGGGATGTCTTTTGCTGACATTCCTTATGTTGGAGTATGCTGGTTGTGTCATGCATTACCCGTCCTATGAGTGGGGATGGTAGTAGTGACAGGCATCCAGCCCCCCATGAGCAGGGGTGGTGGTAGTGATAGGCATCCAGGCCCCCATGAGTAGGGGTGGTGGTAGTGGTAGGCATCAATTCCCCTATGAGTGGGGATGGTAATAGTGGTAGGCATCCAGGCCCCCATGAGTAGGGGTGGTGGTAGTGGTAGGCATCCAGCCCCCCCTGAGTAGGGGTGGTGGTAGTGGTAGGCATCCAGCCCCCCTGAGTAGGGGTGGTGGTAGTGGTAGGCATCCAGCCCCCCCTGAGTAGGGGTGGTGTTAGTGGTAGGCATCCATCCCCCTATGAGTGGGGATGGTAGTAGTGCTAGGCATCCATCCCCCCATGAGTAGGGGTGGTGGTAGTGGTAGGCATCCAGTCCCCTCTGAGTAGGGGTAGTGGTAGGCATCCATCCCCCATGAGTAGGGGTGGTGGTAGTGGTAGGCATCCAGCCCCCCTGAGTAGGGGTGGTGGTAGTGGTAGGCATCCAGGCCCCCATGAGTAGGGGTGGTGGTAGTGGTAGGCATCAATTCCCCTATGAGTGGGGATGGTAGTAGTGACAGGCATCCAGGCCCCCATGAGTAGGGGTGGTGGTAGTGGTAGGCATCCAGGCCCCCATGAGTAGGGGTGGTGGTAGGCATCCAGGCCCCCATGAGTAGGGGTGGTGGTAGTGACAGGCATCCAGCCCCCCCTGAGTAGGGGTGGTGGTAGTGGTAGGCATCCAGGCCCCCATGAGTATGGGTGGTGGTAGTGGTAGGCATCCAGCCCCCTGAGATGGGGGGGTGGTAGTGGTAGGCATCCAGCCCCCCCTGAGTAGGGGTGGTGGTAGAGGTAGGCATCCAGCCCCCCCTGAGTAGGGGTGGTGGTAGTGGTAGGCTTCCAGCCCCCCCTGTGTAGGGGTGGTGGTAGTGGTAGGCATCCAACCCCCTATGAGTGGGGATGGGAGTAGTGCTAGGCATCCATCCCCCCATGAGTAGGGGTGGTGGTAGTGGTAGGCATCCAGGCCCCCATGAGTAGGGGTGGTGGTAGTGACAGGCATCCAGCCCCCCTGAGTAGGGGTGGTGGGAGTGGTAGGCATCCAGGCCCCCATGAGTAGGGGTGGTGGTAGTGGTAGGCATCAATTCCCCTATGAGTGGGGATGGTAGTAGTGACAGGCATCCAGGCCCCCATGAGTAGGGGTGGTGGTAGTGGTAGCCATCAGGCCCCTATGGGTGTGTATGGCATTGGTGATAGCCATCCCGCCCCTATGGTTCTGCTGTTGCTAGTGTACGTCATTTCTGCATCCCTATGTGTGTGTGACATATGTCGGGTACGTGTCATTTGTTTGTGTAGTGTGTGTTTGACTTACCGTCTGCACCGTACGCGTCCGTACCGGTTCCGGTAATAGATGTACAGTATTGGTAGGACCTGCGCGATGGAATTCATGGTTGGTTCGTCTCGTTCGGGTTTCTCATGGCTTCGACTCGTACTCGTAGCTGGCTTGTTCGTCTCGTCGCCATGGATCGTCTTGTGGCGCGAATCGGAGCTTATGTGCAGCTCTCCCGGATGCTCTGACGTGCCGGACGTAGCGACCAGTTCGGCGCGTACGGAGTGCGCATCGTACTAGTCCGGCCGGCCGGAAGGTGCTGTGTATTTACTTCCGTGCGACTCGAATCTGCGTTCCCGGATCCAGCTCGGTCGGGGAACTGGAGCTGGAATGGGTACGTATGGCTCGCTCGGAATTTTAGCAGTAATGCGCATCGTACTTGCTCGCTCGGACGACTGTTCGAATCGTTCGGGAAAAACGCGTTCGGCTCGTATTTTTTCCAGACGAATCGTATTCGGTGCGCTTCCGGCCGAGATCGGAATCGACCCCAGAGTTGTAGCAGAGAAGGTGTTTCAGTTTAATGACACATCCATACAGATGTTTCTTTGACATCAAAACAGGACCTGGGATGTGTGCAATGTGAGTGTGTCACATTCACTATAGCAACTTGATTAGAGTTGGTGTGAGACGGCCTCATGGTAGTTTTAGTCACTTCAATCTCACTTTACCAACACTTGACATATGGCAGCATGAACAGTGAAGATCAGTTGTGACATGGCAGACAAGTGAGAATGGGCAAAAGGAGGCTAGCATCTTGGTTAGAGTTGCAGTGACATGACCTCATGGTAGTTGTAGTCACTTCAATCTCACTTTACCAACACTTGGCATATGGCAAACTGTATGAACAATGACGATCAGTAGTAACATGGCAGACAAGAGAGAAAGGGCAAAAGATGTGTGTTGCAGACATTAACAGGTGTGATATTGATGAGGAGGTGCTATTGGAGAACACAATATCATGCACACATCACTATCACTGAATCAACGTTGCAAATACGTCCATTTGTGTACAGTGTGCCTGTGCAGTACCAAGGGTTTGGCCTAGAAGGGCATCCTACAGATGTGTTTATGATTGTTGTTATGAACCAATACCAGACAGGGTCTCTGTATACATGTAAATTACTTAGGGGCCCCAACTCCCATGCCTGGTCCATGGTGGGGCATCATTTTGCAGAGGAGTCTATGGAAACTGGTAGGAGTGAGTTTTGAATGTGGCCAAGCAGACAGACAGCTGCAGGATGTTTCTAATGAGCTCCATGACATTAGAAGATGAGTAAGGGTGAGTAGAGGTGAGTTTGGGCTTTATATCCCTCCCTTTCCGCTGTCTCAGATGTGGTGGTTGGACTGCCATGGTTGAGCCAGCGGTAAAGCAACTCGTAATTGGGCCAGCAGTTTCAATGGTTGACCGAGCCTCCCAAAGCCTCATAGGCCCATTCCACGGCCGCCGCAGTCAGCGGTGGGCTAACGGTGTCAGCGGTTCAGTAGCGATCTTTGCAAAGTCAACAAGACCAACTGGTAATACAGAGATCGTGGCGGTCGGACCGCGGGTACAGTGGTCCATGGACTGTCAAACTCATAATGAGGCCCTAAATATGAGACGGATAAGATCTGATGCCCTGCAATCAGCTGGCCAACGGATTGAAGGCTCGACTTGGACTAGTCCACTGCTTGCAGATCATTTGAAAAAGAAGGAAAATCTGGGTTAAACCATAGAGATGTATAACGAGTGAAAGAGGGAATTGAAAATTTAGCTCTTAAACTTTGCAACACGTGGTAAAACACCTGCAGGGTCTTAAACCGAGTACGCTTAAAGTAAGAGGGATTGTGGAACAGTAGCCTTGGGCCATCTTCGAAATATAGAGACCGCAAGTACCAGGATTCATGGTAAATCATTACTTGAGATATGCGCTTCGAGATAGCAGACCAATAATAGTACTTTAAGATAGGAGGCGACCACCCACCTTTCTCTTTCGCTAGTTGCAGGATTGATATTGAGCAGAGAGAGCATTTATATTGCCATATAAACTGGACCCAAGACCTTTCAACCCAACAGAAGAAAGCAACTGTTATATATAAAGAAATAGCCTTGAATAAATAAATAAATTTAGGGAGGATCACCATTTTGATCAGGTCAAAACGTCCCGTAAGTCCTAATGGTAGCCTGTTCCATTGCTCAAACAAGTGCCTCAATTTAGCCAAAACTGACTCATAATTCAAAAACACAATGTCCTTTCTCTGGAGACAGACGGACTCCCAAATATTGTGCTGTATCAACATATCTCCTGTCACCTTTGGGACTGGGCTTATTAAAAAGAAATTGCGTCTTTGAACTTTTAAGCTTATATCCAAGGAGTGACCCGAATATCTGAGGTTCCCGCTAAATTTCTACCATGGATACTGATGGATCAGAGATGAACACAGCCACGCCATCTGCATATGCAGCTATGCTATACGTTGATGCACATTGAAGCATTGATACAGGCATCAACATCCCCTGAGGTAGCAAACCTAGCCAGCACTGGCTTATGATCTGAAAATATGCATGGGAACAGACAGGTTGAGCTATCCCTGGCATCTGGCAAATAATATATCCAACCTAGAAGAATGCAGACGAGGAGACGAGTAGTATGTATACCCTGATAATGTAGCATTTGTGCCAAATATCGACTAACCCATATGTTTTCACCAGGTGATGCAGGGCGGCACGTGTAGCTATCTTGCTAGATCCACAATTCCTATTTGAACTATCAAACTTGGGGAACATGGTCACATCAAAGTCCCCACATATAATTATGGGATTTTCCAACATGGCTATCTCTACCAGAATCTGCTGAATAAGAGTAGGGTCATCCTCATTGGCACTGTACATACAGCATGTTGTTAGTTGCAACTGGCTGGATCTTAGATTGGCAATGACTCAACGACCCATCTGGTTCTTTTTTAGCTTTAAGTATGTCCATGAGGCACTACTTGCTAATATTGCTACCCCTCTTGTGGGCTTGTCATACCCAGAAGTACCCATTATCTGGTATCCTATGCCCTCGGGCCTCGCCTCTGTCTGCATCAAGTGAGTTCCTGAAGACAGACAGTGAAGTATTCATCATTCGTAGCTCTTGCCGGACCATTTGAATTTAAGAAGAGCAACGTAGGCCATTGACATTCCAGGTTAATATGCTCACCTTGTGTGCAGATAACGTTTTAATTAATTTGCCCATTCCAAAACATATAAACATTTATATTGATCACTCTGACCACTTTGAGCATCATATTTCGAATATATTGTGAAAAACTCGGAACACCTAAACCCCTCACCTCACCCCTACATCCAATGCCCACCCCTACTGCCCACTCCACTTCCATTGCCTCTGACTTCGAGACAGTGCACTCGTGTAAGCCCCCTACACTCCTACCTCATCCCTTCCCTCTTGACAAAATTAGCTACAACCCGTGAAGTGCTGCGTGACCACCCCGATGCCTGTACCCCAAATGCATTCTTTCCAGTAAGTGCCCTTTATCACGTGAAAGACTACAGGTCAAGCAAGGCCATCTTGCCCAAATCATCCATTTTCTCAGACTATGTATCCTTCTAATCCTTATTTATAGAAGCATTTTGTTCAGGCTTTTGAGACTACAGTTCAATGAGGCCCTTAGCATGCTGTACCAAGTCAGAGAAGAAAACCTGCTACTGTAGAGGATCTTAAGCTTAGCAGACTCCTGCAGGAAGACCTGGGCCCCAGGGACTGGAAATTAGGAAACATACTATGAGTTGCCAGTACCAAGTTACTTTTGCTGGGCAAAAGTCAGACCGAATGAAGAACCTAATATTCCTAACCTCAGCTGGTTTGCTAGGGCATCCTGCATTATAGAGGAGTTGGCGTAAGAATAAAGTTCCCACGTATATTAGAATTGCCCTAGGCTTGTTGATGGTGTTAGCATGTTGCGATCGACAGAATAGAAATCAATGGGCCCTCTGAACTTGACAGTCAATTTCCCAATCAGAAAGGCCTGTCTGAATGACTGAACAATATAGCCACGGGGATCATCCCCCTCTACATCATTGGGAATGCCAAGGACTCTGATATTGTTCTGTTGCATCCAATTTTCCAAGTCCTCAAACTTTCATGAGAGATCCTTTGTGATATTCTCGTGGTCTTTCAAATGCTCCTTGACCACTTTGGCCTTATCCTCGAGCTCTGAGATCCCTTGTTCAGCTTCCGTTACTCTTGTTTTCATTGTACTCAGCTCTTTCAATAGGGCTGCAGTGAAGCTTGAGTCTTCAAATGAGATATTTTTAGCGAGGCTCAGTCCTTTTTGTATTCCTCCCTATGAGTACTCAAGAGATCATAGATACCGATCAGTGAGGGCGTCATGTAGAAGAGGTTGGCGATTCTGCCCCTCTTCTAAATCCTGAGCAGCAGTCAATGCCTCCTGACAGTGAAGAATAGTGTCCTCTGCCAACTTGTTGTGCAGATGTCCTTCAAGCTCATCGCTCCCACTCTCAGTCTCAGCCCAGCTCTTAGCGACCTGTGCCCTGGTAAGTGTTTGTTCCTGGGGCTCACCTAGTGATGTGAACCCTCTGTCTTGAGCCTGTAACTCCTCGGGCCTGCCCTTGTACTTATCCATCTCGAAATCTGATAGTTAATCCTCTGAATAGTCGGAAAGCGAAAAGAAAACCTCTGGGTTATCCTGAATTGTTACAGCTTGCTCACAACCCACGTCTGCTATTAGACCAGGCCTTTCCAACTGAGTGCTATCTATCATTGAGATCCTTGAAACCACATTTGAGCTAGTCAACAGTTCTGCCATCCTGCCCCCTGTGTCCTTTGGAAGACTGGTCCTCCTAAGCTGGATATCTGTGCGCAGACCTTTGACTAGTGCGCCTTCTCATGGGTCTGTATCTCCTGTCTCCCGCAAAATTAAAGTATGTTGTGTAGACTCACATGGACTATGCTGGAAGACATCTTCATTAGGCAGAACAGGGGCAAGAGCCGCACAGAAGACTGAGCTAGATTTTGAGGCAACAGTATGTGGAAGTATTTTAGCTCGAACACCCAGCATTTCAACTTAGAGTTGAGAACCGGAAAAGCTTTATGTACAGGTTGCCCTCCATCTCCAACTCCAGTTTCTGTGTTGTTTTCAGCAACCACAATCAATCCAGTATCAGTCAGCTCTTCTAAACTGTGCTGCTCCTGCAAGTCAACCCCCATCTTTGAAATTGTATCCTTGCAGAAGCCAGCCACGGCATTAACATGCTTAATGTCAGACCTCTCCTTGTGAGTTTTAGCCGTGATATGCAGAGTGCCACTACATGATGCTATCTCCTTGCAGGAGAAGTTCGAGCTGCTGATCGCGTGACAAATTTATATTTGAACTATTTTATATAATCTAATTTAATCTAACATTGTTTTCTATGGGCTTTTATTTTAAGTTAATAACTCTATTATTTTTAATGGGAGGGTATTGCTGTACCAGTGGTTGGTCCTGTGTAGTGATGGACTCATTACAAAATTGTAAGTTACTACAAAAGCGTAAGTTACAAGAGTAAGTTACACATACAAGCTATTGCAAAAGAGTTAGGGGCCAGATGTACAACTGTTTATTGCAGTTGCAAACGGGAGATCAGCCCATTTGCGACCGCAATAAAGGGTCCTGGCATGTACAAAAGTTATTTTGCTAGTCACTGACTCGCAAAATAGCGTTTGCGACTCTCGCTATTAGGAAGGGGCGTCCCTTCCTAATAGCAAGTGTCAATGCAATGTACTATTGTTTTGCGACCGCAAAACACTCGCAGTTTACCACCTACTTCAAGTGCCTTACCACCCTTCTGAGAAGGGAGGTAAACGGCGAGTGTTTTGCAACCGAAACTGCGGTTGCAAAACATTCATACATTGGTTTAGGAGTTACTATAAGGAAGGGAAGCCCTTGGAATGCCCCTTTCTAATAGCGAGTCGCTAACCCTGTTTTGCGAGTTGCTAATTGATTTTCGACTCACAAAATAGGGTTGGTACATGGGCCACACGTTTTTTGCGGTCACAAACAGGCCTAAAACCCCTTTGCGACCGCAAAAAACTCTTGTACATCTGGCCCTTAGTTCTTGCAATACTGTTAGAAATGGGTTTCTGGTTGGCTAGGGTACGCACCTAAGCCAGGCGGAACCAACCACTCTAGTCAGGGTAAGGCAGTTACCGCCTCAAGGTAACCCCTGCAACCCCCTTGTTAGCTTGGCACAGGCAGTCAGGCTTATCCCAAAGGCAATGTGTAAAGAGTTTGCGCAACACGCTCATCACCAGTAACTCAATAAATTCTTCACAAAAGAGACTCCACACAGTATTATATAAAAATGCATTTTTGTATTGCATATAAACATAGACCAAAGCAACATCAACCAATAATTATTTTGCCAACTAGGCAATTGTCATAACATCACAGTTAGTTCAATAAGATACCGACTTATATGCTGCATATTTCACCAAAACATAATCAAGGGCAGCATTACTGTGCATGTTATACCATCAAATTATGTTACTTGTTATCCTGACTATGCAAGGTATAAAATGACATATCTCTGTGAACGTGAAATGCAGCATGTAACGAAACATAGATCATCTCTACTGTGCATGCATGCAAAATGCAACCATCCAAATATACATCATTACATCAGGACATAAAATGCAGCAGTTAGGTTATTGGGGAAAAACACATGAATTACTATGTCAACATGAGGCACAGCCCCTTTGTGAGCCTATTAACCATGATATGGTAATCTGCGAATTCCCCACCGACTATGAATCTCCAAACATAGGCTTGTGGCGTATCTGCGCTCCTATTTCAGGGAATATGGTAATAGCAGGTTTCAACTTCTCAGGGCCCTCCCAATGTATGGGCAAATATGGGGGCCCACACACTAAAGCTAAAAGCTAAGGGACCTCACTGGGTCTCCCACAGACAGGACAGCAAGAAATGCAGCAGCTTGGTTGCACTGACCTGGGTCCAAAACACTGAGAATTGCCACGCGGGCCTCGCGGCCTCAACAGCACCTCTCGCTCCAAGTAGAGGAGCCCTGCCGTCCTGGGGATACACTCTCATACCAAGGGAGGGGGACGCCGGCCGGACACACATGGGCTGCTCTGAGGGACGGGCCTCTCTGACGGGCCTTGTGCCCCTGGCCTGCCCCTAGTTACCAGGCAATGCTATTATGGCAGTAATGGGGCGCTGACGTCGCTGGTGGCTTCTCTGTTTCCCCAGTCACAAGTCTGGCAAAGCATGTTGGTTTGGTCTCCTCTCCTTGGTGCAGCCCACGCCAGAACAGAAGCCGAGTCAGAGTGCCCGACAGTACAACCATAGAAAAAAAAAATGCTCAATCCTTAGAGAAGCTAGAAGGCTCCCCGCTGCTCACATAAATGAAGTGCCTGCCACATGCCAGTTCCTGGTAGGGGATAAGGGCAAAATTTAGCCCTCACCACATACTCCACAAACCAGCAGTAGGCAATTGAATCCTACAGGTCGCTGGGTTTCCAGCAAAACAGGGTGGGAGAAGCAAGCCACAAGCCCCTGGAGAGCACTGGGGGAACAAAGGCAGGAAAAAAGGCAGCAGGCCAGCACATAAGGCGGTGCAAGGTGATAGACCCTCCTACAGCCCAGCAATCAGCAGGCAGCAGGTCAATACAGCAAAGCAAGCAGTCCAAATGGCGGTCCCTCCTGGCAGAACAGCAGACAAGTCCCTGGCAATGTGCAGCATGTAGGGCCAGCAGCATCTGGTTACAAGTCCGACACAGTGTCTAAAATCATGGGGTCAGAGCCCCTGTACTTATACTCTAAATATCTTTGATGTGGAAGTAACTTCAAAAGAACTTTAGAAGTGCACAACACCCCCATTCAATCACAGCTCTGGCTCTAGACATCAGTAGGGGGTAAACAAGCCATTTGTGTGAGGGCAGGGACCAGCCTTTACAAATGTAGGTGTGGCCCATATCTCTCTCTCTCACCCCAGGAATATCATTCAGTATGCAGATGAATGCAGATGCAACCTTGTTACACCCAACCCTTCCTGTGTGATGGCTGTCTGGAAAGTATGCACAAGCCCAGCTGTCACTTTTCCCATGACGCGGATTGGAGTCAGGCTGCAAAGCACAATGAGTCATAAGCACATAGAAATGCCCACTTTCTACAAGTGGCATTTCTGAAATAGTAATGAAATAACCGCCTTCACCAATAAGCAGGATTTATCACCTATATTCCAAACATACCAAACATGGCAATGCTACTCATTTCAGATCAGAAATTACCACTGAAAAACGTATCAGGGAATTCCCAATGCAAACCTATGAGAAGAACAGGCCTCACAGCAGTAAGAAACCAAATAGACTGTGTGTCACTACCAGGACAAGCCACACAATGAGGGCACATATCCTACCTTTTACTTACACAGCACCCTGCCCACAGGGCAACGTAGGGCCTACCTTAGGGGTGACCTACGTGTAGTAAAAGGGGAATTTCAGGCTTAGGAAGTAACTTTAAATACCAAGTCACTGTAGCAGTAAACTGTGCACCAGGTCCTGAAGTGGCAGAGGCCTGAAACAGGTGTGAAAGGCTACTTTTGAGGGTGGCGCAAGCAGCACTGCAGGCTCACTGGTAGCATTTAATTTACCGGCCTTTGGTCAACACAAATAGCACAAAACAACAACAGTCCAACTTAAACTGGTTCATCCATCAGTTCATATTGATATTTTGTAGTGTATCAACCAGTCAGTAAAAAAGAGAAAAGTCTCTGTTATCATTTATGAAGCATCAACTGTTGGTTTGTTAGGCTGATGTGGGGTGATTAGACTTATAGTGGCTGCACCCTGGGCTGTATGTTGTTATGAATTAAAATATAAATGTTCAACTATTTACCTATTTGTACTTCATTTTACTTTATTTACTGCTAGTTATGGCATTTTTTTATTTCACTGGTGTCAAAGCTTACTTCTCATCTCTTCCTTCTTGTGTTAACATGGTCAAAGGTAATGTGATGTCAAAAATTGTGATAAAAATAGAGGAGGTATTAAGGTTATGTGATCTCACTTCTACTACCCATGGCATGTTGGTGAATTGATGTCATTGACTGTTCCCCTGTACATGCTATAAAGTACTTTCTGCAAACGGTGCTTGTTTTGGAGTGGGTTTGACAGACCACATACATTGTGTCAAAACTGAAATTAAACATCCATTTCTTAGTGGAATATCATGCACCCCAAATATAATTATTTAATTACATTTGCTAATCTACTGAACATGCCCATTCCTTAGACTTCTGAATTCATACCACATAGGGTACAAACTACAATCAGTAGTACCCATCCTAACCCTCACCTTGGATTTCTGGGTGTTTCACCATGTAAAGCAGTGCCCAGCGCAGGGTGTTGGTGGTGGTCTCTGTCCCACCTAGAAACAAATCAGCTGCAAGGCGGACCATGTTATGCTCATCAAATGTAGAAGCAACATCAGGAGGGTCCTAAATGGAAGATTATGAAAATTCAGCAAATGTGAAATATTGAAACAGCCTATTATGGCTTATGCTTATGCATATTAACAATTTGCGGACTGAGTACTGATGTAAAGCACTCTAGTCTTGGTCATAAAATAGAATTGATGGAAATTAGTACAGTGAATTGCAGAATGAATTTGTATAGATTGCAGATTTCATTTTCTAGTAGGTATGGATAACATTTGGTAAGCTAGTTTAGAGTAAGGGTATATTATAAACTCTGACATGGGGGCCTAATGAATGTGGATGAGGGCTCATGCCTGCAGTAGTTATGGGTGAGATTAATTGATTCCTCTATCCAGAGGAATGGAAGAAAAGAAAAGACTTCAGAAATTAGAGGGATGGGCAATTTCAATAACTCCATGATGAGGAGTGATTGGAAATAGCAGTATCTCCCTCTGAAAAGAGAAACAAACTACTTAGTAGCAGATATGAAAGAGGAAAAGGAAGAAAGGATAATAGAATTAGTGAAGGGTTATGTATTTATTCATTTTGTGTTCTGTAAATTGCCACATTTATTGCCTTTCACTTCCTTTGGAAAGCTGTGAAAGGATCTCTGTCAAAAGAGTTTTGTTGACTTGCTGGGAATGTGCTTGCTATTTGTTCCCATAAGTAACAAACTTGCTGAGGTTCTAGGGCCACTCCTTTTTACAGATGAAGAAGGATTGTTCACAAAATTGGCCAGGTGAGGATTTATGACCTTAAAAGGCATGGCTTTTGAAAGCTCAGTTGGTTTGTTAATTAAGAGTTAAGGTTATTCAGAGATTGTGAACCCAGAGCGTTTTAATATTTACCCACACACTATTCTTCGTTTTTTTTTGTATAGATACCCCCTTGCACGAGAACCCAATAAGTCATAAAGATTCCTGTTGTTTGATTTTTTTTCTTATCATTGCTTGTGTTTTCTATGTACAAAGCACCCCCAGGGAGCTTGACTAGAGCAGCCAACATGGGAGAAGTAAACACTTACTCTTGATATTTTAGTTTGGTAGAAATCAATCACGTCCTGGGGCTCCTCAGGCACTCCGTTTTCTTTGTGACTCTGGATTTCCTTCTTCACAAATTCCTCCAGGAAGGCATTGCTCCTGAAGATATCCTGATGAGGTCCTGGAAGATGCTGCATCAGCCAGGGGAAAGCATCAAAGAGCTGGAATAAAAGATATTGTATTGATTAAGCAGAGTGTCCTTTTCTGATCATACATTTAACAAACATATTGAAGGAACTTAGTAGATTACTCCTTGAATGTTCTTGTTTGACAATTTACTTCTAATACAGATGCATTATGAATTATGGGTAGACAGTCATGAAGCGTCACACTCTTATTTATGTGAGTTGGTGTGTGGAACAAGTGTTTGTGCGAGTGTCTAAGACAAAACTAAATTAGAAACTGCATTGTCAGAAAACTTACAACAGAAGTAGGAAGTTGTTGTGGTATGAACTGTACAACTACAGTGATACTATGTAGGGACTAGGCAAGGTGACATAGATTAAACCCAATCTATGGAAGTCCTGATTCTCATGTATATTCTCCAAGGAAATTCTTACTGTTTGTGTCAAGCTTCTATGGTTGAGCTCGGATTCCCTACAGTGATTAGTGTTTCTTTCTAGGTGCCATATTGTGTAACCATGTTAGACCTCAATCACAACTCACATCACCTTTGTGGCTTCCCTGACTCAGAGCTTCAAAGTCCAATTTCCCACATACGTGAACCCTCCTTACTCTACCTCTTCTTCATCTGGTCCCTGCTCACCCAATCCCCTAAGTCCATTTGTGTCCACCACCCACAGCCGGGATCCACAACAACCACAGATCTTTGCTACTTGTGTCAGGGAGCGTCTCCTATATCTTGCGGCTGTGGCAGTAGATTTGACTCTGATACAGTTTCCAACACTCCAGTGAGAAAGTTAGGGCACCAAAAGCAAGTGACAGAGCACCCATGTAATTTGGGATTTAAAACGTCTTCTGCGATCAACATGCTAAATGAGAAAATACAGAATATGCAAAAGTACAAGGGAGAAAAAAATAAAATCCTAATAAAAATGTGACGGAATTAGGAGCTGGGGACAGATGGAGAAAACTGAAGCACACATCAGAAAGGGAATGAAAATGAGTCAATGTGAATTTGATTTCAATGGTGATCTCTCCTTTACCTAAACCTACATATGGAACTGAGGAACACATCATACTATACTGTTTGCTAACTGTACTGTGTCCTTTCCTAATGTAAGATGCAAGCTCTGTTGTGGCCTTCTCTGTTTTGAAATATCACTGTGCTTCTTCTATTTTGTGTATATGTTAAGGTGCTTTGAAGTGGGTTAATGGTGGAGTAATGCAAAACATACAAACACCTACACAAATTCAATACATAACTCTGTAAGACAGTATGGTGCTAAAATAATCACTGCTCATGGGAACATTGAAATTATGTCAGCTGTGGTAGATTTCTTTCTACCTCTGGAAACATCAGGCTCCCTGATAAGAGCAAACTGTCCCCAGCTCCTAACTAGTCAAAGAGCACTCATGAAAATCTCTTTCAACTCAAATTGGAATATGAAGTAATTCATGAATAAACCTACCCACTCTGCAGGCCATCTGCTTGATCCAGTCTTTTCCAATGGCTGTATTAAGGTTGTAGAGGTCTTGAGCAACACTAGTTGGGATCATTTTTCAGTGTACTTTTGTTGGTCATTGGAGCATGGCCCCAGATGCAGAAGATAAAATGCTGCCCTGCTTATCGTAATTGGCTAAGGTTAAGACCGAGGAAACCATCTCTTTCCTTAATAATACTGCTCCGGTGATCTCTGGAACTATCAAAGCAGATGCACTGGTAGTTAATGCCTGGTTAGGCAATATGGCCAACCAGGTGGCATCCATTAGATCTGGTTCAGGTGGTCAGCAACAGCAACCACCCCTTGGTTTAATGAGGAGCTTAAAATAATTGAGCAACATTGCAAAAAGCTTGCGAGAGCTTGATGCAAGCGATATTTGCCTGAGGATAAGGAGCAATGCAAACTGGAGCTATCTACTTATCACAGAGGCATAAGAAAAGCCCAAGCAAAGTGCTTCACTGATGAAATCACCAAGTCTAATAATCTACCTAAAGAGGTTTTTAAAATCACTAAGAAGTTTACCAACCCCCTCGCTCTATCTCAGCCCCTAGAAACCTCACCGAAAATTTGCTCTCAACTCTCAGACTTTTTTTAGAACAAGATTTTGGGCATCATGGGGTCCTTAAAAGCTGCTGGTCCTAACAACAGCATTGATTCTTATGGGTTGGACGGCCAAGGAGTATTCAATGCTTCTAACAGCAGTGAGCTTGGCCAGTCTGTAGACCGGCCCTGTATAGTTCGTCTTCCATTATCTTGCTATCTTGCAGAGTTTTCTCTCATTTTATTGGAGGATTCTGACCTTGCCCTTAGAGCCTGTAAGTTGGGGTCCTCCGAAGACCCATGTCCTCCACAAATCTTGGTTGCTAATGCAGAGGCCATAATCCCCACACTTAACGTGTTGATCTACAACTCATTACACCAGGCTTGTGTTCCCAGGGGCTGGAAGAACACCAGGCTAATCCCACTGCTCAAAAAACCTAAGTCCATCCTGGCCAACTACAGGCATTTCCCTGTTACCAGCCTTTGCTAAGATCCAAGAAAAATGTGTCAATTTCCAGCTTTCAAGCTATCTCGACTTTAATCAATTGCTGCATATTTCCCAATCGTGTTTTCACCCTGGACACTGCACTGAGTCTGCTTTGGTTGAGGTCTCAGACACTATTAAAAAGGCTGTGGACAACGAGAAGAAAGTGGCCTTGCTGCTTTTAGACATTTCAGCGGCATTTCATAGGGTCTCTCATCCTATACTGATTCGCTTGCAGGATATCGGGTTGGGTGTGACCACCCTGGCCTGGCTGCGTTCCTTTTTAATCTGAACTGGGTTGGCAAAGTGAGCTAAAGAACAATGATGGATTCAACCCAGATCTGTGACTGGGGGTGAGTGTCTGAAAAGTTTCAGCACTCCATCCATCATCTCCTTGTATTTGCTTTGTTCGCCCTAAGTGGGCAGGGTAGGCCCAGACTTGGGCCCCTTGCTCACTTGGCTACTGGATTTAAGCTAGCCTGGCTGATGAGGGGTGTTACCTCGAAACCGGTCACAGGATGCTTATTCCGGTTCAGGGAAGACCTGGCTTGGCAGTTCGGCCTGGACTGTTCCCATGAGGCACAGGGTCAAGACTGATTTGCATATATAGGTGGGTCTGAACTGGGGTGGCGAAATGAGCTAAAGAACGATGATAGATTCAACCCAGATCCGTGATTGCGGATGAGTGCTTGAAAAGTTTCAGCGCCCCGTCCATCATCTCCTTGTGTTTCCTTTTTAATCGAACAGAGATCAGTTGGTGTGGATGCCGCCATTTGCATCAGACTCTAAGTCCATTAAGTTTGGAGTTTCTCAGGGTACTGCCTTGAGCCCGACATTGTTCAATGTCTATATGTCCCCTTTGGCAATTCTGGTGGAATCCTTTGGAGTGCTGATCATCTCTTACGCTGATGACACGCAGATTATTCTAGCTTGAGATGGGAACATCTTTGGTACCCAATGCAGATTTGAGACATGTCTATCAGCAGTGTTTCAATGGATGTGCTAGAGTAACTCCAGTGCAACACAAGCAAAACAGTGGTACTGGTTGTTCTCCCTCCCTGTTGTGGGGTGGTGAGGTTTGGCCTAGTTCTGCTCCCTCTCCTCCGACTCCAACTATGGTGGTTAAGAACCTGGGAGTGAAGTTCGATAGTAGCCATCTTTTAGCGCCAGCTTAAGGAGCTACATTGGCTTCCCATACTGGCTAGAGTGAAGTTTAAGGGATTGGGCCCATAGAGCTTTCTATGGTATAGACTCTAAATATCTATCCAAGCGTCTCACCCTTTACCATCCTTCCAGAACCCTTCATTCGGTGGACATTTCGTTGGCTGTTCTGCCGAAGACGAGGTGGAAGAGATGGGGAGGCACCTCCTTCTCGGCGCTAGTTGCTGCAAGTTGGAATGTTTTTCCCTTGAATCTCATACGGCCCCGGATGTGGGCTCTTTTAAATGAAGCTTGAAAACTTGGCTTTTTAATGATTCCTTCTAGATTGTGTCCTCATGTGGCAAGACCTGGTCTATTGGACCTGTAGTGCCAGGACACTCTTTTGAGTAGCTGCGCGCTTTACAAGTACTATTTGATGATCGATATCCTTCTATATCTCTTGCTCTTAAAACATATATTTTATTCCACTTTCTCATCTAACTGTTATTTTTTCCTTTTTGTCTTTCTATTTTATTTGTCTTTGGTTATTTGCTCCCTGTGTTTCATTTTATCTATCATCGCCTTCGGCTTTTGTTTTGACCTTGCATATGTTCCCTCTTCTCCAGCTGTAGTTTTTATTGTACATGTCTTTGCTTTCGAATTTCAGCATACTTTATTTCCCTTTTTTCTTACTCGCCCCCTCCATTTTCCATTCCTGCTTCACTTTCTGCTCCCTCTCCTTTTCCATTTCAAGTTCCCTTTAACTTCTTTCTCATTTTACTCAATCAGTTTCTCTCTACTTGGGCATTAATCGTCTTCCTAATTTTCACTCTGTGTCTTTAAGAGAAAGCTTGCATGTCTTATTCATCAGTCTTTCTTTCACAAACTTTTTTGTAATCTGTCTCAGGTCACACATACAAGCTTCTGAGCTCAAGTTGCTACCTTTGATTAACCACTCACTTAAAATATGAAGTCATCTTAAGACTCACCCTGCCCCATGCGCTGCCTAGTTTGCTAGCAACAACATCATTCGCTTTAATGAGTTGTTGGAATTCTTTATCATCTCTGGAGAAGCGGTGCCCAAAAATCACAGCAGAGATCACATTAGTGACAGAATGGATGATCGCCGGAGAGGGATTCTGGCTTTTCCCTGTGAGCAAAAAACAAAAAACATAACAGGCTGGAGCAAGTTATAGTAAACCAGAGAGCTGTTGGGTCCTCGGCTTACCGTACCTGGAAAACAAAGCTAAACAACAGTGGATTGGAATGCTTTGCAGAATAATTTAAGAGGTTATTTCAAGAATTTTGCCCACACCCCTTTTGAGGTCGAGCCTAGAAGGAACTTGCATTGTCTCTTCGAGACATGTTGTATTCTACTTTGTGATCTTACAGCCCACCCCTGCATTTTATTTGTCAGTGTCCTTAAAAATGTAATAGTTAACTCACATGGAGCAGTGCCCCAGGACTTATACTCTTCCACTTGTCCTATTTTATTTCCTGGCACAGGGACCATTTTTTGGTCTCGCCTACGCAGCGCGCATGCGTTGCTTAGGAAAAAGACCTTTTGGAATCGATTCACTTTTCGCCCTAAAAACATGCACGCGTTGCATTGCTTTCAATGGCAACGCGTGCACGTTTGGCGAATACCTTGCGGGAGCGAGCTTTGCCACCATATGTTTGTAATTAACTTGCAAACACATCGTGCCCCTGGCTCGCTCCCACAAGGGAAACGCTTTGTTGATTCTCAGTTGCACTCCCCTCAACCCTCCCACTTTGTAAACCCGCGGCAGTTCTTTTTTTTTTTTTACAGCGTGCGGGACACTGCAATTGTGTTCCCCGTCTTTTCTTCTGCTTTCCCCGTGCTTATTTTTTTTTACCCACTCTGTGCCCACTCCTCCCTAATCCCTCCCTCTTCAGTGCTGCTTGCTTCACTGGCCCTTTCCGCTCCCACTCACTCCCCTCCCCATTCCGTTGTTGCCCGCCCCACCCTCCCTCTTTCTGTTGTAGCATGCATCCATCCTTTTGTTGTTGTTGCCCATTGCAACTCTCACAACTAACGCAATGTAAGTTACGCGTGAGGAGATTTATTTTTGAAAAGGCTTTAGTAAAGAACCGTGATGTCCAATTAACAAAGTGTTTCAGCGCACTTCATGCCTTTTTAATGATGCGCTTGGTCCACACCAAAGGGTGTGGCGTAACATCCAGAGCTGCTGACTTTCCAGCTGGCGAACCAGACTCGAGTCTCATCGTTGCCTCCACATCCTGTGATTGTCAGCAAATGAATGTGTGCCTGTGTAGTGCAACTGGCATTCACGTAAAGCAAACCAATACCTTTCGTTCAAGTTCGCGTTATATTAACCTGCAAAAAAATATATACATATATTAATTAAAAAAAACTTGTGGGATCTGGATTCAGGGAGGGTCTTGAACCAATCTGTATACTCCATACACTTTCCAGTTGTACTCTGAAGGCATGGTTTTTAAACTTGCGCTTGTTATGGGCACATCTTTTGTTGTTTGTGCTCAGCTAAATCATTGGTCGCTGGGTAGCAGATCGTTTTGTTTTCAGCACTACGGGTATGGAATGAAAAATCCAATTTTTGTAGCATGCAAACATTAAGGACTGGCCAGAAGTGTCGCCCAAGGCCCTTAGGCAGCTGTGCACCAGCAACCAACCACTATTTGGTTCTGTTGCCATCTCTGTGCTCCCGTCGCCCCTCCCTCACAGCAGGGACGCCTTTTCCTGTTAAACACTCAGCTGTTGGGAGCGTGGGAGATGGGAGGTTGAACAACAGTATGTTAGTATCTGTTATGTGGCTTGCTCCTGAGCCCTGCTGATTTATAAAAACCTCATGACAGCTGTCTCAACCTGTCTCATTCTATTGCTTTCAGACAGATGACAGGCTAATGTAGCGAGATACAGAGCTACGTCATTGTACACTGATCTCCACAGCAGAGGCATGGACCAGCTAAGCTGTCTAGTCAGCTAGAATAGCTTGGAAACTCTTTCCCTGGGTGGCTACGAGGCAAGATGGCGGCTGCGTGACCTGTGTGACTGTCACTCCTCGACCGCTGTGGTCTTTTGATCCGTATTTTGTGGGGTTAATGCCCAACTGAGCTTCATGGTTGTAGAGGAATACAGAAGAAACGGAATCGCAACCTCCCTCATTCTGGATGACTATTTTTCAGGAGATTTACACCTTGTGGAAACGTGCGGCGAGGCTTGGTTTCAGCGTCCTGCTAAGTCGGACGTACCTGAGGGCTTGGCGGGCGTGGTTCGCCGGGAGCAAGCAGCTGTGTGAGAGCGCGAACGAGAGCGCTAGCCAGAACAGGATGGGTCCACGGAGAGCGGCTCCAAGGGAGGGAGCGACTGGCTCCAAAGCTGTTCCAGCGCCCAGAAAGCTGCCTGTTTCAAAGGAGTCTGAAGTGGCTCACACTCCCATTCAGGGAAGAGTGGAGAGGGCGGGGATCAACAACGGGTCTCCCGGGAGCGGAATACAACCTTCAGACGGGGGTGTGAGAGGGAAGACTCCGACGGTTCCAGCGATGTTCTCCGGCAAGCCGGTAAGCGGAAAACAGATTAAGCCGCTGTTGGAGAAAATGTCAAACAAACTGAAAAACGCAGGCACTGGTTCTGACACTGTTACTAATACAGCTTGTAACAGTGTATCTGATGTGACTGAGATCGCTACATTGGATCCTCTCAGTTCTGTAGAAACTTGCATTTTGCCTAATGTCCCTGAGGTTTTAAACACCCTAACATGGGTGGCAGGGGAAGAAGTTTCTAATTGGAGGGAACATGAGGGGGGAACAGATGTAATCACGATTTTAGCCCCTACCGAGTGTGTTGGCGAGCAGCAGGAACTGGGGGACATAGTGCCTGGTACTCCAGACGGGGAAAACTTTTTTTCACTGGCAGAAGAATCTGACCTCAATAATGTTAGCGATCCTGACAATACGGATATTGATGCCTCGAGGGATGACAGTGACAGCCCCCCTACGACTGCAGATACTTTAAGGAGGGCTACTAACCGATCGAATCGTGCTAGGAATAAAAGCCCCGCGGGCTTACGACATGGCAGCTCTCACTCTGACACTAATGAGCACCTTCAATGGGACTACTCTACCACTAATTTGGCTGCTGAGGGGGAGTTAGGGCCAGGATTCCAGGAGGAAGCTACCATTGTTTCGGAGAGTAAATCGGAACCGGTTCCCTTAATTGGTTTAATCTACGCAACGCTAAAGGCCATGCAAGTAGAGGCTCGCCAGGAGCATAAAAGAGCTCAACTCGCTACTAAAAAAATCCAGGGCGCTATTCGTAAAACTACAAAAGCCTGTTCAGAGATTGTTGTAAGAACTACTGCCCTGGAGGAACGCGTAGTAGGATTAGAGGCCGGATTGGAGAGTACTGATCAAAAAACCAACGCCAACGACGCTAGAATGATGGATATTTTGTGGAAACTAGAGGAATCCGAAAATAGGCAGCGGAGAAACAACTTACGTCTGCTGGGTATTGAAGAGAAAGTCGAGGGGAGTGATGTACGAGGTTTTGTACTTAAGCTTTTTAAATCCGCTTTCCCAGAACTATCATATTGGAACTGGGAAGCTGAGATTCAGCGGGTACATAGATTTCCCCTAATGGCAAAAAGCAACCCTGGCCCTAATCCCAACCCAAAGCCTCACAATTTTAATTTTTTGGGGGAATTTTCTTTTGCGGCAGGCGATATTCGAAAAGGCAAGACCGGACGCAAAAAAATCAGCTGAGGGCCAGACATTTTTTGTACGGCCAGATTTTTGTCACACAACTGTGGAGAGAAGATGGCGGTTACGGCAGCTGATAAGCCCCTTCCAAAAACTTAGATGTGAAGTGTATTTGATGAACCCTGCTCGGCTGAAAGTTATTTATCAGGGGAGGGTTAGGGTGTTCACTTCTGAGATACAGGCGGAAAATTACTTAAAGGAGGTTACTGGTGGCTGAATGAATCTGGGATTCTTAGATTTTTTTTTTTTCCTTCTGTCTTCCTAAGAGTGAGTAGGGCGGAAGTAAATGATGTGGTATATTGTATGTACATGGGTGATTACGGTATTTTTTCTTTTTTTTTGGGCTGTTCTAAATCTTAAATTGAGCTGGCTCTATCTTTTTCGGGTTTTAAGATAGATTGGGGAGTGAGAGGGGTCTCACACTGGAACGCGGGAGGCATCACAAGGGTCTGAGGACCTTTTTTGCCTTATTGAGGGGTGTGGGGGGGGATGGGTGGGGGCGAGAGCGGTGGATCGTATTTGGGAGAAAGGGGATTTTATGTGGTGTAGGTTTGGATTGCTTTGAGATGTATTTTGTAATGATTAGGGATATTAGGTATCTAGATTTGTTAGCCATTTATAATGGGGTGTATTAGGATTGCTTCTATGAATATTTGTGGCTTAAATGACGCGGTAAAAAGGCGTAGAATAAAGGAAGACATTCGCTTCTTGAAGGCAGATATCCTTTGCCTCCAAGACACACACATAGAAGCTAGCAGAAATAAAATTATGGAGTTTCAGGGGTTTCAATTAGTCTCATGGACCAAGCAGGAGGTCAAGACTAAAGGTGTAGCAATATTCGCGCGCCGGGGTATGGCAAATTTTACTCGTTCTCTTTCCGATAAATATGGTAGATGGGCTATTATACAATGTTCAATTGATAATAGTTTGTTTACATTATGTTCCGTTTATGGACCAGTATTGGATGATCCTGAATTATACAATTGGTTGAGTTTAGAACTGGTGGGTTGGCCATCCCCGATTATATTATGTGGTGATTTTAATATAAATTTGGGCTGTGCAGTATTTAATCACCCCGGTACAATATATCAAGGGCGGAAACCGAAGGTTTTTAAGTCTCTTTCCCAATTAAAAGAGCTGCACGGGCTAGTTGATATCTGGGCACAGTTAGAGGGTAACGACCCAGGGTTTACTTATTTTTCTGCTCCGCACATAACTCACGCAAGATTGGATCATTTTTTTATTTCTCAATGTCTGGTGCAGGGCAGTAAAATTACTAAGTTTCCCAGGGTAATGTCTGACCACAACCCTCTGGTACTTGAAGTGAATATTAAATGTAAGAAACAAATAACCGGTTGGACTCTTAATAGGGCTTTGTTGACTGATAACTTCTATAAGGAGCATATGGCAATGTGGATCACTAGATTTTAAAGGAAAATATGGGTAGTACGGGTATTCAGAATGTCTGGGACACTTGTAAAGCAGGGATCAGGGGGGAGACTTCGCAGTTTGGGTGGGAGACTCAGAAGAATGAGAGGAATAAGATCAAGGAGCTGTATGAAGCATTGGGGAAAGCCGTGACTAATCTTGTTAAGGTATTATCGGAGGGTGGGGATGCCAAAACAGCTCAAACCAAGATTATAATTGCGAGATCTGCCATAACTGAAATCTCATCTGCTAAATCGGCGGGTAGATACTTAGCCTGGCGGTCTAAACTCTACGAGAGCAATGAAAGGGTAGGCCACATGTTAGCGGTCCGGATCCGAGAAAAAGCGGCACAAACTCAGATTACGGGTATTCTCGATCCAGATATTGGTTTAGTAACTGATGCAGGAGCTATTCTCTTGGCTTTCCAGAAATGTTATCAGATGTTATATTTGGAGGATATAAGTGATAATTGTGGGATTCAGGATGAAATTAATAGATATCTTAAGGCGGTTAAATTGATTCAATTGACTTTTGCAGATCGGGATAATTTGGATGCTCTGATTAGCCAGGAAGAAATACTTAATGCTATAGACTCACTTCCATCCGGTAAAGCTGTTGGGCCTGATCTTTTACCTGGCGAATTCTATAAGATTTTTCGAATACAGGTGGCTGCAATACTGCTTGAGATATTTTGTTTGGTTCAGAGCGGGGACACACCTCCAGAGTCTTGGAGGTCTGCAAAAATTGTTATATTTTTAAAGAAAGGGAAAGTGGCGACCGACCTAGGGGCATATCGGCCCATAACCTTGATAAATAGTGATATAAAAATTTATTCCAAGATCTTAGCAAATAGATTGGCGAGAGTCATTAAAAAAATTGTATCTCCCCAGCAACACTGCTTTGTGCCTGGTCGGGAAACTATCGATCATATTCGTCGGACAATAACATTGTTTGATTATACCAAGGTTACAGGAGACCCTATGGCCTTAATTCTGCTTGACGCAGAAAAGGCATTTGATAGGGTCTCCTGGTCTTTTTTATGGGCTGTTATGAAGTATTATGGTATAGGGGATGGATTTATAAGAGCAATTCAAAGTATGTACAAAGATCCAATTGCGACAATTGCCCTGATGGGAGCACAGTCGGGGGTAATCAATATTAAGCGTGGAACGAGACAGGGCTGTCCGTGTTCCCCCCTGTTATTTGCTATCTACATTGACCCTTTAATTAGGAAGATTCAAGAAGACCAAATAATCCAACCTGTTCATGCTAGAGGGGGTGACGTTAAAATTTTGGGTTACGCGGATGATTTAGCTATTATAACAGCCGCTCCCCGCCGGGCTTTAGATTAAATAAATATTCTAACATCGCAATTTGGCAAGATCTCCGGTTATCATTTAAATGATTGTAAAACCCAAATTGTTATAAATGATAAAGCTACATTAGTGGATTCACAGATAGTTGCAAGTGCCAGATATTTAGGTATAGAAATAAGCTCCAAATCTGAAGATATTGTTGATATTAATCTGAGACCATTAGTGCAAAAAATTAAATTGGATTCTCGTAGAATGAACAACTTACATCTGACATTAATTGGTAGAAGCAATGTCATCAAAATGATATTTCTGCCCAAAATATTATATTGCTTTAGAGCAATTCCTTTAGATATAAATAAAATTTGGTTTCAGAAGCTAGATCAGGTAGTCTCATGGTTTTTATGGGCTGGACAGCGCCCAAGGAGGGCTTTTAGATATATGACTCTACCTAGAGATAGGGGAGGGTGGGCCGTCCCTAATTTCCAAATTTATTATTGGGCTACTGCACTGAAACAGATGGGGGAACTGTTAAATGGGGGAAGTTCGGGATGTGTGGAAATTTCGATTTATCATTTAATATATGGGACTGCAGCCAGGGGACTTCTCATGCGCCATATAGATTTTGCCTATTTTAAGAGGGTCAAATTCAAGGTTTTGCTTGGTGCCTATAGGGTTTGGACAGCTGTTAGGAAAATTTTTGGGATCGGGCGGATACATTTATATTCACCTTTAGCAAATAATGCTCTATTTCCGGAAATATTCCAAGATGTATATTTTAAAAATTGGACTGAGAAAGGCATTTGGTGTATAGGGGATCTAATATCCAATGCTGAAATGCTTACGTTTGAGGCTATCAAAGAACGATTCGGTATTGAGAACAAATATTTTTTTAAATATCTACAGATAAGGGATTTCCTCACTAAAAGACTTTGTCAGTGGGATCGAATCCCTTTATTAGACTTGATTATTCAGGGTCAATCTACAACATCTTCTTTATATAAACTGGTTAATGAGAAGATGGGCGATGATTTAGCCAAACATTATGATCGATGGCAAACGACTTTACAAGCCGGGCAGGGTGAATGTGAAGATTCCCTTTTGTTTAGCCAAACGGCATGTATTTCAGCAAATCTGCAGGTACAATGCTATAAAACATGGTGCAACTTATATATGACTCCGGCGCGTATTCACCGATGGGGTGGGACTTCGGGGATACATTGTCCTCGGTGTGGGTTGCTGGCTGCAGATAGTATACATATGTTCGCCACTTGCTCTGGCCTGTCTCAATTGTTGGCTAAAATTGAACTGCGCTTAGAATGTATAGTGGGATATCCAGTCCCACTGACATCCCAGGTTATCATAATAGGGATTTCTAATCAAGAAATGGAGGAAGCTGATAGGAAAATGTTATATATAGCAATGGCGGTATTGCGGTTGTGTTTGGCCACGGTCTGGCTTGATCCGAACCCTCCCTCGATACATGTTTGGTTTAGTAAATTATTATTTATTTACAATTGGGAGATCTCTGTGTTTAGGAGAAGGGGAAGTAGGGCAAGGACCAAAGGGGAAAAGATTTGGGAACCTTTAACTAAATGGTTACATAAGGATGAATTGTTACTATGATTGAAGTATCCCCTTGTTATATTTGTTAATTTTGTTATATTTGATATATTGACGTATCTTTCTGGGATCCACCGGGCAGGGGGGTGGGGGGTTATAAATTCAAAATTTGGGCATCGTGTATGGTCTTTTTTTCTTTTTCGTCTCTCTTTTTCTGTGAATTTATGTCACATTGTATTTCATGCTGATGTCCTAATAAAAAAAAATAAAAAAAAGGAAACTCTTTCCCTTTTCTTTTGAATAAGAAATGATGAGCGCAGGAGTAACGATAAGCTGAGATGCGGGTTGGGCGAGGGGGTGACTGGCAGTGCATTTCACAGAGCTCTCGTTGATGTGAGACCTCAGAAGCTTACTTTCCTCCTTTCTCCCCTCCCACCTCCTCCACCAACGGATCAGCATCAAATCCTCCCCTGGGCTGATCGTGCGATGTGAGCACCCAGGAGCGCCTGCTTGTAAACAAAACTGACTTGTGCTTTCCAACAATAATAACATCAGGGATGTCTCAGCGCTGGCATAACATGTAATAATGACCAAACTCAAGTGTACTCATTTCATCGACCTCTGAAGGATGAAAGGCAGAGTTTGTTTTGCAGCATTCAGGTTACAAATAGCTATTGTGAGTGCAGTGCTCTTAAGCCATTGCATTAATAGTTGGAAATTGAGGGGCTGGGTATCTAGTTTTAGTGTGTCTCGTTTACTTGAGAAACAGCTCTGTTGTTCATTGTCTTTGTCTTGACTACTTGTGACACTCCCTAAAGTGGGGCATGGAGGGTGAGCATGCCCTGTCACTGTTTCTATTCCCCCTCCCACCTTTGTCTCTATTTCTTCTCCCCCTCCCAACAAACAGAGGGGAAGATAGTTCTATGACGTGACACATGCTGGCTGCTTCATAATGCTTTTTATACCTTCCTGTTTTCCACCCCATCTGCCCTCCTGTTATCCATCTCCACCCACCTTTGCGTTTCCCACCCCACCCGATTGCCAAAGCAAATAGTTCGCCCATAGGTGAGAGCGATTGGCTTTGCCAATGCTTGTTTGTAGTGGAAAGGCTTTGACAAATTGCACCAAAGCTCTACAAAGCTACCAGTTTGCCACACTGCAAACCATTGAGGGTTTTGGCCAGATGCTAATTTGCACATTCAAGATTAGCTTCATAGTAGCCATGACCCAAATAAATTTGGGGTTTGCATCATTATAATGTTTGTCACTTCATACGTTTTTTAATTAAAAAAATAATTCTTTACTATCCAAAATTCTTTCGTTGTCGCCATAAGAAATATATCTTTTTTAAATGAAAGCCGTCGTTTTCACAAACAAAGCATTTTTTTAAACATAAACCCATTATTTTTGAAGCATAATGGTCTAGATCACAGACACAACACCTTAACCCAACAAGCATTGGCATAGCCAATAGGTCTCGCCTTTGGGACCTTATAAGTGTTTAGCCATGCAACAGTTGATGTTGTTGCACCAAGGATATTGTGCTGCGTAACTAAATACTTATAAGGTCCCAAAGGCGAGACCTATTGGCTATGCCAATGCTTGTTTTTATTTTCAATGAGCACTTCCCACAAGTGTGTTTCTTTCGTTGCCCTTGCTCAGTGCAGCACCCGCTTCACGGCCACTGTGTGCGTTTCCTTGTTTTCTTAGTTTCCTGCTCGTCTCTACCAGTGCTCCTGTTTTACCAGCTCTGCTGTAGATAGGGCTGTAAATCTTGTTCTTGGTCGTGCCCCATCTGGTGAATTTAGTCTGATTACAGAGGGCCTGCGATGGGAAGCACTTGTTTGAGAAACAATTAATTTCTACAATTGTGCTACCTTAGTCGATGTCCAGGAATGTATAGTACCCGTTAATGGGGAACAGGGAATGCGGCTGTCCGCAGCCCCCGCAGGGGGCCATTCCAGCGGGCGGCCCTTGATTGCCATTTGGGCACAAACTCCGCCCACTGGCTAAGGGTTGGACTCGGGAAGGAGTCCTTCGCCTTGACGCGCTAGGCGCGTCACTTCCGGCGAACGGAGGTCGGGGGAGGGTACTTGTACCTCCCCCCACCTCTCTGGCATCCTCTTTGCGCCAGACACGCCGTCATGAGAGGTCGTTCGAGCATACTGCTGCCATCGGGAAGGAGGTTAGTTGTTGTCACACTCGCCAATTACGAGGCTCATCGATCTCCCCGCACCCCCCCCACCCTTTCCGACGGTTAGGTGTTGGGTGTGCGGTGGCTGGGCCGGGTTGGCGTCCCGTGGAGATTAACGTCCCGGGGAGAGTAACCCCACGGCCCATTTGGCCGACCCCATGGCAGTCGATGTTAACTCACAACCCCTGCGACCGGCCAGTGTCCTAGCGTCACAACCCCCCCCTTGTGCCCGGGGTTCCGTGCAGTGGGCGTTTGCCAGCACGGGCCTCCGGCGTGTGTGCACAGTTTGAAGTTGGCAGGGAGGTGGCGTCCCAGTTACGACGGCCCGACAGATGGCAGGAACGAGGCTGGAGAAAGCATGTATGTTGGGGACGCGGTAGCTTCCCCCCCCCCAGAGTGTAAATGCCCCGACCAGCGTCTCTGTGGGGACCTTCTGGTGCTCGGGGTTCGTGCAGTGGGCGCCTCGCTGCTCTCGTCCCGGCCCCGCTGCACAGCCGGCCGGCACGGGCCTCCCGTGTGTTAGGGTCTGGATTGCGGGAGGGGCTGCGTGGGATGTGCGCAATCCCACCCCCCTACCCATGCAGCCACGTGGGCTGCGAGTTTTACCGAGGTCCTGGGGGAGCTTTGGGTTAGGGTTGGAAAGGCGCAGCAGGGCCCGGCGGTTCCCCGCACCAGAGCTCCAATTCATGTAGAGAAACTTACAGCAGCTCCAATTCATCAGAGAAACTAACAGCAGCCCGAGCCAAAGACCCGGCCACTGTTTGCTGTAGCTCAGACGTGGTGTGGTTATCCCTCACTGTAATCCCTCTTGGAGCACGCGGTATAATTACCGTTAGAGGGCGGATAGCGCCCCGGCCTCTTATCTTGTCTATTAATAAGTACGTATAACTTCACGGGTCATTCAAGAGGTGTGCACTTGTTCTCCTGAGAGGGGCTGTCTGGTTGAAACCCCACGTGACCTCAACAATAATGAGTGATTAAAGAGAGAACAGTAATATGCCGGTAATAATGAGCGGACAGCTGGAAAACTCAGCTGCCTCCCCCTCTCCTGCAGCCGTTAGCACAGATAGGATAAACTTGCATCGTTGCTGGGCAGTTCATCCGCACCCTGGCGTGAGGCACCTGCTGCACAGGGCTGCGTGGGGGGGTAGAGCTGTGACTCGGGGTTGGGGACAATGGGTGCTGGCCAACCCCTGATCCGGGCTCCCTAAATATGGTCCAAGCGGCTAGGGCTGCTCCTTATATTGCAGGGACCCGGGTTGGAGTCCCTGCGCCAGCCAGTACATAGTACCCCAGTGCAGCGCAGGTCAGCTAGGGGGAGGCACAGCCGAAATGTCTCTGCATTTAAAGGGTAATGAAACAATGTGAAAGATCGCTTCTGGTTGGTTGCATTGGGAAAGTGTGCCGTCACTCTATCCGTAGGTCTCTTGCACGGAGGATTTTGAGGTGCGGGACTGTAAATTGGTGAAATTCCAGTGTCACGCGGAGATATCGGATTTGTGTGCATTGTGGCGGGATGGCAGCTGCGACCAGACGCGTCACGGGTTAGTAGCGCCCCAGAGCCACGAGAGAGTTAGGATGCACTTTTGCCTTGTTTTGACCGTTTGGGCATGGCCGCCTGCACCAAAGCCGGCCGACCGAGAGCCTCCATTGGCTGAGTCTTGCAAGTGGACTGTGGTAAGAATTTACCCCGCGAGCATTCGGCTCCTCCGGGGGGTGGAATACACAGCACGCACGTTGCAAGGTCCCGTGGTCCGGCAGAGCACGGTGTCCCCCCCCACCACCCACACAGTGGCAAGGTGCTCAAAGGATCCGGCGCAGGTTCAGTGGGGTTACTGTCTCGATGCATTCCCCCCCCCACATGCACTATGTACAGGATGGAGCGTCATGGGGCCGGTGAGCGGCACTGGGCCCCTTTCGGGGGTATTGCGGCCTAGGTTTGGCCGTTTTTTTGCGCTGTGGAAGATATCCCTAAGCCTTGAAGTGGCGGAGGCGCCTCCCCCCCTTTTCATATTTGTTTAGCTTCCACATCGCTGGGGGAATGGGTCCCGTGGGGGTTGCCTTGCGGGCAATGCCTCGAGTGGGAGCTTTCATGTCAATGGAGCTCTTGCTCGGTCCGGGGACTTGGACTGCTCCGGTTCCTGACTTGTGTTGAGGAGGGGCGTGTCGGCGTGGTTGGCTCGCCCCTCGGGCTTGTCTCTCAGAGTAAGAGGGTGGAGTGCGGGGATGCCGTGTACCCCCTCTGGTTGTTGCTGTTGGGGGACTGGCGTAATTGCCCAGGCGGGTCCCGCGGGTGGGCGATTGAGGGACCTTCACTTTCCTGGCCGCTCTTGCGGTTCCGTTTCTCGATGCAGGGAAAACATTTCTGGCCTTTCGCACTCCGCGTGGCTAATTGCAAATTTTGTCGTCATCTGTGATGAGTGTGACGGCCAGAGCGCCGGACTTTGGCGCTCGAGAAGCAGGTTCGAGCAGGGGAGTATCCACAAATAAATGTCCTTTGCCAGCTTTGTTTGGTAGGCAGAGTGCCTTGCTTATTGACCCGCAGGTCTGTAGTTCGAACACATGCGAGCCTATGTAAGGAAATGGGTTAATGTAATTAAGTTATGCCTAACTTTTCAATGTTTTACCGCGAAGGATGGCCACCGGAGGTCCCCCCCCCCCCATACTGAGGTAAGATTTGAGTCGCCTGCGTTTGGTCGATCCTCGTGGCATTTTTCAGACGGTGCGTATCGGGAATCTGTATGCACAGGGCCAAGGTTTTGTTTATGGAGGGC
Source organism: Calotriton arnoldi (assembly GCA_963921515.1). Taxonomy (NCBI): domain Eukaryota; kingdom Metazoa; phylum Chordata; class Amphibia; order Caudata; family Salamandridae; genus Calotriton; species Calotriton arnoldi. The sequence goes on from CAWUFW010015479.1 coordinate 272,920, forward strand.
CGGCACTACCAGTAAAATGTGACCTGGTTGCTAGGGTGTTTTGGCTGCGGTATGTTGCGGGGTCCCTAGGCACTTGTAGATGCATGGAGGAGGCATTGGGGCTTAACGGCGGTGCTCCGGTCAGTTCATCGTGGGGACAACCGGTAGGGCAAGGGGTCAATTGAGCGGGGGCCACAATACGCCGCGCAAGGAATTATCGGGGGTCCTCTTGTCCAGCGGGGTGGGCATGCCCCTTCGCAAAGGTGGCATTATGTGACAGCGTGCACGCACCAGAGCGGGGGTGCTCTGTGTAGGATAGTTGCAGACTGCACAGACCATTAATTTGGGTGCCACCCCAGAGATAGTTGCATGTTCTTTCCTCCCCAGTAATTCTGCGTGCTTTCAGTCGCACCGAATCTGGCAGGACCCACTTGCGCCGCCAGGCAGCGTATACCACGGTAAAAGCAGTAAGTAGGGTGGTGCTGTCCATGCCCAAGGGCCAAAGTGTCCAGTTTGGGACGGAACACCAAGAGTGGGTCACCCTGGTGCAGACAGCTTGGCACGCCTTACAGGGGGGCAATAAGGGTCGGAGAACTTGGCGAGGAAACTATGTTCCATGGTGCGGGCCCGAATCATTAGACATGTATTGGACTTGTATCTCTTGTGAATAATGCAGAGGTAATGTGTTAGTAAACAGCATTGTCGTTTCATCCATAGATTTCCTATAACATCTCTGGATCGACCTACGCGAGGGGGGGCTTGTGCACATCACCGTGCAAGGAAAACGGCTCTGTCATGGCATCTTTACACATTATTGACTAATAATTATGCAGTACCAAGGGTGGGTTCCCTGGTGCAGTCAGATTGGTAACCCTTACAGGGGGGCAATAAGGATAGCAGGACTGGGCGAGTAAACCTTGGCCCGTGACGCGGGCCCGAATAATGGTGTGGCGGTACTAAGTACCTTTAAGCGGTCAGGTGGCACATTAGGATAGTTGTGCTGAATATGTAATGTAACTGGCGCTCATGTATAGCGTTTCAATACCTTGGCATTTACATACACGTTACATTTGTGTAATTAATATGCAATTATCAATGCGCGTTAGATTAACGCTATGAATGGCGGATCGGATCTCCTTTCAGTTGGTGTTGTGTCTGCCTTGGCGGCAACCGGATAGGGTGCCCTGGGTGGGGCAAAACAGTATATCAGTTTGGGGTTGATTATTGGTGCGTTAAATCAATTTATACTGCCAGGGTGCCACAAAGTGGGAAGGCCACTTGGGGGCAGTGTCCCCCACCTTGGCGTACAGGAATGAATAATGGCTTCATTCATTAATACCGATAATGGGCATTGCTCCATCCTTCTCAGCAAAGTAGACCAAAGCGGTTTGATATGTCCTTTGACTTTGATGAGCGAGTCATTCAATGCTTTTCTTTCAAAGAACTATTCTCGCCAATTTTAATTCAGTAGTTTGGATGGCGCATAGGTCTCAAATCCATCAATATTTCTTTGACGATCTGGTGACTCGCATTTAGGGGATGTCCATGGTTCTTTGCGTGGCTAATTAATGTTTCCAGCACACAAAGACAACCGTTGTTTAAGGCCTCATGCTCCTATTGCTTCAGCCTTGGTTTGGTCATACCATACTGGGGGCCAGTCACTTACGTATAAACCGTCGGTTGGCTACGTTAGAAAGACTTTTCTCACACCTGAGATTATCTGAAGCCCCTATAGCCGAGAAATTCGGAGGAGAGCTGGACAGACCACTGCCTCCAGGGGGGTGGCTGCCCACTGTAGCAACAGGTGGCTAGGGCATGGGTGCATGTAGCACATTTGTTAATGGTGCAGGATAATTATTGTCTTACTCTAGGAAACTGGGATCTCATGACCAGGTTCTGTCTATTTTGGCCGCCGGTTACCAGCCCAATGGTGGGAAAGTACAATTTTACATTTACTCTGTGCTGTGTTATGCTAAGTACAGTTCCTACCAGCAACTATGGGGTTGTGCTAACTGAGCTGTAGGTCGGTGGTCGATTGACCTAGTGAGTTATGTAATCCCTGTGATGTCATGATGAGGTTTGGTAGCACAGGGTAATAGGGGCAGATGGTACTAAGTCTCTCTTGGATGGACGATACGAAGGGTAATTAAAATAACCTGGTATGGAGTCTCTGCTGGAGTGTGCCACTGTGGGAGTGCGGTTGCCACATTAAATTTACACTGCCTCTGGGATAAGCCAACGTCTCTGCCTAGCCACCTAGGGGGTGGGCAGGTGTCAGCCTAAGTGTGCACTCCCTTCTCCTGACTAGAGAGGTGGGTTCGGCCAGGCTTAGGTGCATACCCTAGCCAACCAGAAACTCCATTTTCAACATGAGTAGAGAATGCCTAGGAGTTGTTTGCAGTCCATTCGCAACCACCCCACAGGGCGAATGTTTTAGGCCACAAGGTTGTGGAAGGCTCTTGTGTGGGAGCCTGGTGAAGAGCTAAGGGCAGGCGAGGATGTCTCGTGCTTTCGCCGCACTGTTGAGTCCCAGTCACGAGCGGATTGTATCAGGGTGAGCTGGCTGTGGGTCAGGAAGCGCCAAGGCAGCAGTAGCACTGAGCGGCTCACAGCCAGAGGCGGTATCCGATGCACGGGGCATTTGTTAGATTAGAGCCCTACTCAGAGGTACCGCCTTAAGTGCTTGGAGGTCTGTTGGCACCGCCTTTCAATGGAAGCCATTGTCTGGCGGGCTGCTCTGAGCAGAGCATTTGCAGGCGTAAGTAACAGTTTCCGCTACCAGTTCAAATGTGCATCTTTCACTAAGTTACTCAGATAACTGGGACAGGAAATAAGGTGGGCTGGATAACTTTCTTCTACCTGCATGGGCACATCTTGTCAGGAGTGATTGTCAAAGGGATTGCACTTCAGCCAGGTATTGTTAGCACCCATCCACACCAAGCCGATTGTTTAAGGTCACCCTGGGCCGCATTTACACAGCCCATTATTAGGCCCTTGTGGGTCAGTGCCATGAATTACTAAATTGAACGAAACAGGAGGCGTGCCCGTGGGTTATACCAGCAATAGTTTGGGGAGAGCTAGACTCCGCCCATGGTCAAGGGGTAGGTTTAAGTAGTAGGAGTGGCACTCTTATTTGACCAGGGGTTCAATGCGACACGAGGGCATCGCCGCGTTGCGGCCAGAGCACGGGCATTGTGTTGTTCCTAGGGGGCAGCAAGTGTAGGCAAGGCGCTTTCCAAACCTGGAACCAGAACACAAGGTAGTCCGGGCCATCTTGTCTGTTGGGTGACTTGTGTAGGCACCTGTGTAGTTGTCACTCCAAGAAGGGGTGAGTTGTCTCCAATAGTGGGCACAACACATATATGTGTGTCTCTGGCCTTACAGCTGTGTGGAGCCTATCTCATTTAGAGGTACGCACAGGCGAAAATTGTGTACTTAAGGTTCGCATGACCAATGCGGTTGTGGTATCTCCTAGCCTACCCACTGAAGGTGTACTGCAGCTAAACAGGGAACTGGGAATCTTGGTTTCCGTTACTTTGGCAGGTTTAAAGCAGCCAGGGTCGGAAATGGACAGTAGGTACTGTGCAACTGTGATCCGACGGCAGTTATGTAAGCGGGGTGCTCTGCGTAAGTTGTAATTGCACGAAAGGGTGAGGTGTCTCCAATAGTGGGTACAAGACATGTATTGTTTCAAACCAGCTTCGAGACCATTAAGGCGTTCACCAGGGTTTAGCAATCAAAGGGGTTTGTGCAACCGGCTGGTCAACGGGGGACGTATGTGCACCCAGAACCTAGGGTAGGTGACAAGTTCCTGCAGTAAGCTCTAATGCCCGCCCGGTTAGCTATGGTAGCCTCGCTGGGTGGTGACGCTGCCAGCCAACAGTGTGCTGCCGTCCCAAAAAATGGGGAAACAATGTGTCAAGCACAAAAGGCTACTATGTAAAAGAACATTTGGCACGTCCAGTGAGCAACAATGATTAAAATTTAGCGGAGCAGGTAATTTTCCACCTATGGGGTTGCCCAAGGGTGGGCAGTGGGAATGCCCCTGTCCCCCTGTTCGGGAATACTCTAGGATGGGGGTTAGGTAGAAAGCAAAGGGACTGCAAAGGTTAAGCATAATCCTCCTCGCCCGAATAGCCAAAGCAGGCAGGCGGGGGTGGGAGCGGTTACCTAACAAGGGGGCTGCTGTCCCATAGATGGGGGACACAGGGGTTCAGGCACACACGGTGCTAGAAGGACGGCAGCTAGGTGGGATCAGCAAATAGATGGGGCAATGTGAGCCTTGGTGTTGGAAAACGTCCCGCCCAGAGTTGGCACGGGGCTAGGTCATGTGAGGCAGAGGAACTTTCCCGCAGGAGGGTGAATAGTTCCTGGCACAGGTTCACAAGCCAGAAGAGTCTTTGGTTTCTTCAGACACTAGCTGATCCAGGCGAACGTCAAGGGCTATTGTGATATAGATGGGGTTCATCTATCACCAGTAGGGAGTGATCCCTTCCCTTAGATTTGCAGGAGGCCTGGAAATGAGCGGTCGCATGTTGAAATGCGCTGTTTGGTGAGTTCAGCAACTACATGGGTCAATGTGAAGCTCTGATGGGCGGAGATGATCCCCCGCAGAGGTGGCACGGAGCTAAGTCTGACGAGGCCGTTGAACATCCCTGTAAGAGGGAACTGTTCATGGCGTAAGCTCGCAGACCAGAGGGGTCTGGGTTTCATCAGACACGAGCTGATTCAGGCTAATGTTAAAGGCTACTTTGCTAAAGATGGGGTCCATTGTCACCATTGCCCTCCAGGCGTACGCCTAGGTTAGGTTGACAAACATGGGGTGCATTTGTCACAGGTGGGCATGGACACTTGCCACTGGACAGGCAAGAGGCCCTAGGTAGCAGGTTGCAGGTCATAATTGAGCTGTTTTGGTGGGTGGGCTCTGGCGGCGACGGGGGCCGCCTCCAGAGCTGTGGCGGAGTTACAGGGCAATCTGGAAGCAGACGGGTACAGTAAGGGTACCTCTGCGGCAGACGGGTACAGTAAGGGTACCTCTGCGCGGCACAGTAAGGGTGCCAGAGCCAAAGACCAGGAGCCTCAGGGCAGGTTCCTGGAGAACCGCGACGGCGCCCCGTTAGTCCTTCGGGCGGTTGGGGGCCTGAGCAACCGGGGGTTGGCCCTGCTACGCTCCGCCCTGAAAAGGGCGTGAGTAATAAGAGACCAACGTGTCACGTGATCCGGAAGAGGATCACCAAAGGTGTAGCACAGTCTGGGTGTCATCCCACAGTGTGTGCTGGCTCATCAGGCGGGCGGGGGCAGCATAGGTTGGTACAGCTGCCTGCCCTTGGATCGCCCGTAAGATAACCCACCATATTGCATACTTTTGTATGGAATAAACCTGCAGCAATATTTTCCCAGAACAAAAGTTGTCTTGTGTATTTATTTATTCTTGCATGCTCAGACGGTGGGTGGGGGAAGTTGCCGATAATGGCACTATGTGGCTGTCCGCGGCCCCCGCAGGGGGCCATTCCAACGGGCGGCCCTTTAGTGCCATTTGGGCACAAACTCCGCCCACTGGCTAAGGGTTGGACTCGGGAAGGAGTCCTTCGCCTTGGCGCGCTAGGCGCGTCACTTCCGGCGAAGAGGTCGGGGGAGGGTACTTGTACCTCCCCCACCTCTCTGGCGTCCTCTTTGCGCCAGACACGCCGTCTCCCACCCTACCGCTTACCCGGCGTGGGATTGGCAGGCAATGTACGTAGAACGTTGTAATGTTTTCTTTTTTCGTTGCAGGCGGAGTTACAGGGCGATCTGGAAGCAGACGGGTACAGTAAGGGTACCTCTGCGGCAGACGGGTACAGTAAGGGTACCTCTGCGCGGCACAGTAAGGGTGCCAGAGCCAAAGACCAGGAGCCTCAGGGCAGGTTCCTGGAAAACCGCGACGGCGCCCCGTTAGTCCTTCGGGCGGTTGGGGGCCTGACCAACCGGGGGTTGGCCCTGCTACGCTCCGCCCTGAAAAGGGCGTGAGTAATAAGAGACCAACGTGTCACGTGATCCGGAAGAGGATCACCAAAGGTGTAGCACAGTCTGGGTGTCGTCCCACAGTGTGTGCTGGCTCATCAGGCGGGCGGGGGCAGCATAGGTTGGTACAGCTGCCCGCCCTTGGATCGCCCGTAAGATAACCCACCATATTGCATACTTTTGTATGGAATAAACCTGCAGCAATATTTTCCCAGAACAAAAGTTGTCTTGTGTATTTATTTATTCTTGCATGCTCAAACGGTGGGTGGGGGAAGTTGCCGATAATGGCACTAGGGGATCTGGCTACAGAATGCGCTGAGCAGAAGCCGATTAGACCGTCCATATTCAGAAAGATACGTTTAGTATTTATCCATCTGGGTCACCGTTTGACAAACAAAAATCTTGTAAAGCATAACTACGTTATTCTTTACCAGTTAAACACGACTATTTGTGATTCATCTGAAAAATAATTTCATACGTATTTTAAGAACAAACTTGTGCATTAAAAGTAAATTGCTTGTAGGGGAAATAATGAAGATTGTGCACGCATTTACATTTCTAAAGTACTGTTTTCAAGATGTACGGTTCAGTTATAATAAATAAACCCACTGCAGAGCCAGAAACAAGTCCAAAAATAGTATGTACCAAGTCGGCGCCATTCGTCACAACGCACTGTGCAGTTGGAGGCCTTGGTTTTGATATTTCACAAGAGCTGTTCCTGAACTGACGGCAGCATGTCCGCGCTGTGTAGAGCCGCCTGCCTGAGGCTGCTGCCACTGGCCTGGGCCCCCCTTCCACGCACTGTAAGCATACATATCACAAGTTCGGGGGACTGCTCAAAGCATACATTTGCAGAAGATGCACATGTTCCTAGTTCTAGTTTTGTGTTGGCTCCAAATACCCCACCCCAAACCCTGCAAACAACGGATTGGATTGCAGTGATCATGTGCGAACTGTGTAGTGCATCTATTCTGTTGATTTATGGGGTCGACAGACAAACCCTGCTTTTCTCTATACCTCTTGAACAGGGAAAAAGAGAGATGTTTCAGTAAGTTGAGATGTAAATAAACAATCCTGAAATTTTTATATACTATACCAGTGGTGGCTGGAAGAGAAAGGGGGTAGGGACAAAAGACCCCAAAAAACACTTACCTCCTCACAGACGCCGTGACCGTCTCTCCACCATTGGGTCTCATTCTCCGGTGAGTCCCAGAAGCACACAGGCTCCCCTAAGCCAATCAAAATTCAGCTGCAATGCAGTGTTGTGATTGGTCTGAGCACACAGGCTCCCCTAAGCCAATCACAACATTGCAGCATTGAAGCGTTGTGATTGGTCTGAGCGCCGTGGTTGGTGCTCACACGGGGACCGGGAGCCTGGGCATGTTCCCCACCAGGCTTTGCATTCCAGCCTGGTGGGGAACAGGCAAAGTGCGCATGACTGTTTGGCCGGCCCAAGATGGCCAACCAAACCGTCATGTGCACTTGGAATGTGCACACCACTCCTCCCCCTGAGACACCAGCCCTGCCCCCCCAACCCAGCCCCGAGCCTACGAAAAATAAAATGATAATAACGTTTTTACCATTTATTTTTCCTGCTCTGACAGCAGTAGAGCACCCTGTACTATACATGTTCACTGTATTGTAAAGAAATGGAAATGTCTTAGATCTGCAGATAAAAATATTTATTACTCATTCACAGTGCACAGTTTGCATAGCCCACTCTGATTAACACAATTGCTTTTAGGACTTGAGTGTTCTGCTGGCACATGGCCCAAAGGCTCTTTACTCCTATAGGCTCTCACTCGATCACAAGGGGTTAACTACTTTACTGTGGTCCCTGGCAGGGTACCGACATTACAGCTGTGCTGTGTGATTCCTCTTTGTCGGGCGGTTTCCTAGGTCCAATAGGTGCCGTTCGTCAGATTCCTTTGTTCAGACAATATATTTTTTATATAGCCTGCTCATCTCTTCGCACCCACAGTGCTGGTAAAAGAAAATATTTTCGATACCCTGCTTAGGAATTTAGGCAGCCAATAGGAGGCTGGGCCTCACCAAAGTGGCTTTTGTTTCTTAGGTTCTCTGCTGGAAGGGAGTGGTGTGACAGCTCTCTCAACAAGGTAATCCAGTCCTCTCCTGCCTCAGATCTGATGGGCATGTTCTGTCAGAGAGACAGGGATGCAACTGGGTAATTCCTACATCATACACAATCCAGCTTCTGCGCAGTGCAATGCAGTTAACCCTTTCAGGCCCCCCCCGACAACAGTCAAGTTGAAATGCGTTACATAAAATGTAAACATTCTATTTAAAACCACTTTCTTTCTTGTCCCTGGGGAATAAAATAACTGAAAATTATTTCTGTTCCTGTTAGGGTCCACCACTATTGGTGTATATCACATACACCATATGTCACCGTGGTGCCTTGCTGCATAAGCCCTCCACCATTCCCTAATTACCGCCAACATGACAGGCCCATCACTGCCATCTCATCTACCTTCTTCTATAAAACATTAAACAACCATCTGAAGAAAAGTGTCCTGCTTTGGTGAACACTCGGTTACATTATCTCGTTGAAAAGCCCAGTGGATCTGCAACAAGATATCCTACATCATTAAATGCTACAATTTTCACCTCCCCACCTACATTTCAAAACTATTATTGAACACTGATCAATCCCTAAGACACCATCTCTCTTGTGGCTCTGTACACCTACTTAGCCCACATCCTAAATCCAGTACTCAAATCCACTAATCTTGGAAGTGCCCCATCCGACCCTTTCAGCTTTTAAGCAATAACCTAGAATGTATGATCTGACCTTCCTATTAAACCTCGGTCTTGTCTATTACTTAGCCATAATGCTTGCAAAACTGCTGTGACATTACCCTTATTCAAGAAACCTGCAGCACACCTCACTTTCGAACTACAACCGAGTCTCTAGTTCCGTTCTTCTGCAAAAAGTTGAATACTTCTGTGCTGACAAACCTACTGAACCCCTTCACACTTAATTTCTGTGCCCTCTGCTCTAGTGAATCAGTGCTTGCACATGAAGCTATCATTGCCTCCACCCACCTCATCCTCATATTACTTGATCTACATGCTGCTTTTGATAGCATTGACCACCCTAGCTTACTTGGCATCCTAATGACCCTTGGAGTTAGTGGCTCTGCACTCAACTGGTTCTCCTCCTACCTTTGGAACCGGCCTTTCCTAGTGTACTGACAATCCATCAGAATCCCTCCCACCCCACGTCTGGTTAATGTCCCCCAAGGCTCTCCTTTGGGGTCAGTTCACTTCTTGCTCTATACCACCTTGCTTGGTGAGCTCATCTTTTTAGGTTAACACCTCTACATGGATAACATAAATATTTTCCTCTTTCCCTACTTTCTCACTCCATTTTGCAATCTTGGATATCAGGCTGTCTTGCTGTCATTGGTCACTAGATGGCCTTACGCTCCCTCATGCTGAACTCTGCTAAAACAGAGGTTCTATATTTGCGCTCCTTCTCCAGAAGAACCTACATTCCAAACTCTATCAAATTCTCAATAAACGCTCTCACGTTTGCCAAGTCAGCTAGAACTCTAGACATATTTTTTAATTCCTCCATTCAGATGGAATCTTTCAATACCAGAACAGCAAGATATCCTAATCCTAAACAATTGTGGAATCCACTCCAATATCCCCTTCTGCAGAGACAACACTGATTAAGTCACCAGTTATTAACACCCTGGATTATTTCAAAACTGACTTAGAAGATCTTCCTTGTAACATCTTTGATCCTCTCTACAATATATTAAACTCTCTGCAGTACTATTCAGTCAAACCAGAATAACGCCTACTTCAACCTTTCAACTTCAAACCAGTTGTCTTCCTGTTATGAATTGGGCCCTCTACGAACTGTTAACATTGGTCTTCAAAGCCGTGCATTGATCTGCCTATGTTACTTTTTCCAATACTATTTCCCCTTATAATCCCCTCATGGATCTTAAGATCAGTCAACCAGCACTTCCTAACAACACCTAAATCACACTGAGGTGTGTAGAGATTCTGGTCCTTCCACCTTCTTGTACCCATTCACTCAATTGCTGTCCCACTGAACACCAGGGCCAGGGATATGAAACAAAACTAAAAACACTTCTTTTGAAACTTGAATGCCACAGAGGTTAAATGTTTACCACAAATGTAAATATATCCAACTTTGTTTCTGGCATATATACCTCATGCTAAGGGCTTCTACCGTCTATATTGATATCTTGTATACATTACTGTATACAGTTTTTTTCTGTCTTAGCTGTTCATAGTGTCCAAACAATGGCTTGAATACACTTTTCTGTCATCCCCTCATTGCTTCCTGTAACTCCACAAACTCCATACATTTTTACCGTCATTCATTCTCTGCCTCTTAAGCAACATTTCTGAATGAAATGCTACAAGATCCTCGAAATAAAAAAAGTTAAATATTTCCTACCTGTTCCTTTCTGCTTGAGTGACTGTTATCTAAAAGTTGGTCAAGTTTCATACAAGGATCCTACAAGCAGACCTAATACATATGGTGGGGCCAGCAGACTGCCAAGCTGTGTACCTTCCAATAGTTCATGCAGATTGCCTAGTGGATGCGTCTATGTTGCATGGCCTGTGTGTCCTTGTTTCTAACCCTGTTTATTGCATTATGTTGGTACTTAAGCTGGCAATGGTCTAGAATTCATTAGTTCAATTCTGTACATATCCTCTAGCTGTATAAGGTTCAGTTGAACTGAGAGTGTCCGATGGGCAGATCCTGAAGACGTGTAGCGGTGTCCACAATGTGATGAGACTCTCTCTGCTGCTCTTCACCAGTGCAGACCACTCTCCATGACATGGAGGAGATGGTTGCTTCTGCACACAAGGACTTTGTGAAAAGGATCCTAATTGGAACACTATGAGCCTGTGTCACAGACAATTACTAGTCCCATTTCACTTCAGACATTCACCTCATATACACCAGTTCATTTTTTTCTGCAGTGTAATGGGGCACTACGCAGTGAGGTTAGGGCCTATTGGCCTTTAATAGCATTAATGTAAGTGAACTTATTTTGTGCTGATTCCAGTAAAGTATCTGGAGTGAGTCAGTGTGAAATGAGGGTATTACACTGGAAGTGGGAGTGCAAAGGAGAGGAATGTTCTTAGTTTCTGGACACTGGTGTTTTATGTAATGATAACCATATATGAACAAAGGTTTAATGGTTCGAAAAAGTGTGATAACTAGATATAATAGATCTTGTCTGCTGTCATATGTTGGGTTGGTGGCACCAAGTTAGTGCTAGGCCCCCATCGCTGGAGTATTATGATCACACAGACACAGGTTTACTTGGTACTGCACACTAATCACAAGGTAGACTCCCCTGGACTTTATATTAGCTCTGCTGAGATGTCGTCGAAGCAACCATTATTGTCAAAAGTTGTGGGGTCCATTATTCAAACCCCCTCAGGAAATAAACATTGTGGGATGACCCATCCCAGCATAACATTCCTCCTTTACCCAGACGTCAAAAACACAAAAACATAATGGCTCCTGCACAGTATCAACACAAAGTAGGACATCAAGTAATAACTGAAATTGAGGGAGTCCAAGAAGAAAAGGAAAGAGAGGGAAAATGAGCAGTGAAAAGAAGAAGTGAGAGCGACAGAGACAGAGATAACCTCTGGATGGTAGTACCAGCTCATAAACTGGCTTATTTTGCTACAGAGTCTTGCAGACGGGAGGATCTCATTGGATGCGTCCTGAGGTGGTATCTCTCGGTCCAACGCCACTTGGGAGTTCCACTCCCACTTCCCAGTCCTCCTGGCGTTAAAGGAAGCTCAAGAGCTGCAGACATGTTCAAATTGTTCTTTCTTGAGTCATCGCTGAGGCCGGACAAAACCACTGGCTGCTGATATCTATCCATCTCTGGCGAGGGCGTCAGCATGGGGAATGGAATTGGGCTCCTCAGACTCCCAGACAGCAAGCATTCCTCGTCGTATCCCTTCACCTTTGCTTGGGGCAACTGCAGGTGATTATCTGGGTGGTTGGGGGGTTGTTTGTAGCATTTGAAAAACAATATATTTCTCGTGACTGTCTCGCCTTGCCTCTGGGCAGTTACCATAGACCCTTTTACAGCAGTCACTTTCTAAGGGTCCACCTCGAAAGGCAGCGAGAACTTGTTCCGTGGATGCCAGGTTTTAACTAGTACTTGATCACCAACCCGGAGGACTCGCTTCTTGGTATGTTTTGCTCGTTTTGTGCCTGACGTTAACTTAGTGCTTCAGCTACTCCTTTTCTCAGCCTTGAAGGCTCCACCACATGCAGAATGGTGTCACCCACCGATTTATGCAGACAGTGCTTGGGAACACCTTGGGTGTGGCATGTGGTTGAGAGGGTATTTCCTCAGGAAGAAATAGAGGACACAGTCCATGTTCTGTCCATTGCAAAGGGTGTTCTGCTTAAACCATTCTGCCTCTCTGTTAGCTTGGGGCCAACGCTGTGTGATTTTCCAATGACAAATACCCCATGTCTGCAGATACTCAGCAAATTCTTGACTGGAAAAAAGAGAGCCGCTGTCAGTTCGGAGTTCGCACAACAAACCACAAGTGGCCATGACCTTTTCTAATCATGGTATCATCTGGATCCTGTTGTTGACTCGACGATCTCAACCTCCTGGTACTTTGTGAAATCGTTTATGACAACTAACATGTGTCTGCCATCTGGCAAACTTCCTAAATCAGCACTGGTCCGGTGCCAAGGAAAAGGGGGAATGGACTCTGTAATAATGGGTGCCGTTGGCTCTGCAGAACACAATATGCATTGTCTTACTGTCCGTTCAACTAGATTGTTGAGACTGGGGAACCATACCTTGCACCTCAATCCGGATTTGGTTCTGATGATCTCTTGATGAGCCGTGGGGGCAAGGTCAAAGACCCGTTATTGCAAACCTCTCAGAATTACAAAGTGGGGGCCTCTCAGCAAACATCCTTCTGGGGACACTGCTAGTTGCAGCCGGACATTGTGTAATGATGCCAGTGTAAGTCTTGCTTCCTCCGTGCGATGAGAGACTTTTTGAATTAGGGTGTGCCAGTTTGCAGAACCCACTGCAGAGATGGCTAACTGGAGACATTCATCACTGGCTGTAGCCTGAACGATGTTTTCTAGGGAGATGGGCAAAGGTCTGAACCATTCCACTTTCAGCCGGACATATTTTTCTACTTCCTCAGCATCTTCCTCCTCTTCCATGGTGGCTAGTCTGGCATGTCTTAATAAATAGTCCGCAGGATTCTGGGCACCAGGTCGATATACCACTGAGAGCCCCCCTTGGCTTGGATAATCCATTTCTCAATCCTCAGAGGACGCTTGGAGGAGGATCCACTGAAGTGAGGAATCAATGATTTGTGGTCTGTGTGAACAGTGAACGGCTGACCATAGAGGTGCAGGTGGAAGTGGCGACAACCCCAGTGCACTGCACTGACCTCCTTTTTAATGTGAGAGTCCCATTGCTCGGTTTCCGTCAAAGCATGACTGGCATATGCCACTGGAGCCCACCTGCCAATGGTTCATTCTGCAACAGTACAGACCCAAGACCAGTGGGACTCGCATATATAGACAGCTCTAACTCAAAGCTGGGATAATAATAAAGCAGCTTATTATCTGCCGACAAATGCTTTCTTGGTTGCCTGAAATGCCTCTTCTTGGGCGGGTCCCCAGGTCCATGCGGTATTGGCTTTGGTCAGATCCCTAAGGGGCATGGTGAGGGTGGTTAGGTTTGGATGAACTGCCCACAGTATGTAACCATCCCTAAGAAACTGCGTACAACAGTGACAGTGGTGGGTGCTGGAGCTGCTTGGATGTCGTGGACTTTTGCAGGATTTGACATGATTCCCTCCTCTGAGAATCGGTACCCAAAGAACGCTACCGCCTTCTGAAGGAAGCCACATTTCTCTTCGTGAAGTGTGAGGCCGTTTGCCTTTAGGCATTGGAATGTCGCTTTAATGCGGTCTAGGTGTTCTTCAAAAGTAGATGCATGTACCAGAATGTCATCGCTGACATTGATGACACCTGTAAGGCCAGCCAACACCCCTCTGATGGTGTCCTGAAAAACCTCTGCTGTGCTTGACACTCCAAAACGGAGGTGTTTATACCTCGGCAGAACCACATGGTTAGAGAAGTTAGTGATTGATTTTGATTCCGGTGTGAGCAGTAACTGTTGATAACCTGCCCTTAGATTCATCTGAAACAACCACCTCAAGCCACTAACCTCAGCCGCAGTGCCATTAACCATGGGCGTCGGGTGTCACTCATGTTGGATGGCCAGATAGAGTAGATGCATGTCGACACATATCCTGACATCTCCTGGCTGCTTGGGTTTTTTAATGCGACCACGATCGGGGATACCCACGGCATAGGACCGTATACCTTTTCGATAATGTCCATCTGTTCTAGCTTCTGTAGTTCTGCCTCCACTTAGGGGCACAGATGGGATGCCACCCTCCAATGCTTCAACATGACAGGCTGGATAGAGTCATCAATGTGCAGGTGTATGAGACGGTTTTTGAGGCATCCTAAAGCATCAAATAATGTTGCAAACTCATTCACCAGTTCGTCCATGGTACCCAGATGGACACTGAAAACAAAAGCGACTAGTTGAAGACGTTCCACTGTCCGGCAGCTCAGCAACATTCCTGAGCCGCACTCGGTTATGTATACTTTGGCATGAGTGGAGTGAGATTCATGCTTGATCTCCTTCGTGAAAACACCTGACAATGAGAGCAGCGTTGATGATCAATGCGCAAAGACTTGGGTTAACGTGGGACATAAGGTCGGTTGTAAGGGGAGAGTCTTCAGGACATCCTGAGCCAGAATATTAATGGAAGCACCTGTATCGATCAACGCCGGCAGCTGATGACCTGCCAGAAAGATTCTGCATTTAGGAATGGGTCTCCACGGATATCAGCCGGGCTGCAGAGCATGAATGACATGAACTGCTCTTTCTGTGTTATCATCGTTTATGTCTTCCTCATCCTCTGGCAGTTCCGGAGTCTGCATAGCATGCACTGCTTTGGTCTTCTGCTCTCTTTTGAATGTAGAAGAGCGGCACACCTTAGTGAAACGGTTGGATTTGTTGCAGGCCTTCCACTTCTTCTCGTGAGCAGAACAGGGCTCTAGATGCGGGTAGGACCCACCACATCCATAACACATCTTAGGCGTTGAGTTGGATCTAGGGCGTGTTTTCATTTTGTCAGTGTTCATAGCAGCCACCACTTTGACAGGCTCAGTCTTTACCTGTTGTTGCAGAGTCGCTTCCATGTGCGCTGCTCACACTGTGAAGAGTTCTTTGGACCAACTTATCATCAGCAAATCAGCCATGGGCAATCCCAGGAACCAAAGAATGCTTCCCCTGAGCTTGACTGAGGAACAGCCTTGAATGAACTGAACCCGAATCGCATCATTAACGTCTGGCAAGATGCAGGTACTTGCCAGGTCTTTGAGTTGAGCGTAGAAAGTGTCCACTGACTTCAGGTAGCTGACGAGCCTGGTGCAGCAAGAATCTCTCATAATCAGGATGTGATAAGTGCTCGAAGTGGGCAGGTAACGCCTGTTTCAATGTTGAATATGTGGAAGGTGGTCCAGCTTCCACGACAGACTTCCCCAACTTCTAGATAGCCAAAACCTGTCATCTCCCAGTGCCACAGCTGCAAAGTAGGTCTCCAGCTGACCAACCCAATCCTTTCATTTGGCAACTAGGGCCGGTGGAGGGCCATCCATCACAAATGGCCCCAGCGCAGGAATTGAGGTCATGATGAATCAGACCAAGGCTCGTCACCACCAACACAGGGATCTGAGCACTGACCTGGGGCAAAGTCACTCAATTATAACCCACAAATGGTGCAGCAGAAGGATGAGCAGGTGCAGGATGAAGCCAAAGGGTAGTGGTCTGACCTGCAATGAAGTTCACGTGGCGAAGGTACTCGGGAGTTGTATGCTATCAACGGTCTTTGCACAGGACGGGGCCAGATGGCCTTCATGCAGTCTGCACACTTGCAAATGTTCCTCTGGTGCGGCCTGCACAGCTACGGGGCATGCACATGGTGAATGCACAGGAAAACTCTCCCCCGCAGGAAACCTGAAAGGGCTGGATACTCCGCAGGACACACCTGGTGCCACTTGGTAGGCTGCGGAACAGGCAGGGAGGCACTTCTCGCCTCTAGCCTTTGCAGATGCAGGAATTATGAGGCCACAGCAGTAGACAGGCACTAGGAGGTCACAGCAGCATTACTGCCCAATTATGGGTAGCACAAACCTTCTGAGATGGTTGCGGGGCCAGGAATCAGCCATCAGTCGAGAATGCCAAGCCCCACAGGCACCAGGCGGTGCAGCGCCGACCTGGCAAAAGCAGCCAGATGATGCGGCTAATCCCAGCAGGCACCACAGTGTTTCAGGAAAGGCGTAGCATCACCTACATGTCAGCAGGATGCGAGCGTGCACCGCCATGCACTCGGACCAGGTAACCGGAAGTAAAGGCCACATGGGTGCAGCGGGACCACAGGAGATGCTCTGCAAACAGAATACAGGAGCGAAGGCCACCGTAAGCAGCAGAGGCAGAACGCATACGGGTGAGTCAGAGCTCGCTCGTCGCTAGTTGTTGGGTTGGTGGAACCACGTTAGTTTTTAGGCCCCACCAGAGTATAATGATCACACTGACACAGGTTTACTTGGTACTGCATACTGACCACTAAGTAGACTGGGGTCCATTATTCAACCCACCTCAGGAAATACACATCATGTGATGACCCATCTCAACATAACATCATACACTTAATTGTGACATACTGCTTGTTAGGTGTATCACTTCAAGTGCTAAACACGGGTGACAGATGCAATTATCTAGCAATAAGCTATCTGCGCCCTGCTGAAAATTTCCTCTACTACAATTCGAGGTAAAACAACCATTGCGAGAAGTGGTACCGTCTATTAAATATATAGTTGTTCTCCTTGGCTGAGCTGGCACTGTATGTAAATGGTAGTTGTGTTACTAATGTTATGTTAAAAACATTGCAGATCTGATTAGATCTGCCCATTCTATAGCAGTGGGGGCATTATGTTTTCTGAAGTACCTTTCACTCATGCAGCCTATCAGCTCCCTGTCACCATAACAGATTAGTCCTGCTTCGTGCCTGTCTTGGTGTCTTTTGCATGTGTCTGTTTTGCATTTCTATCAGCAGTTGGTTAAACGTAATTCGAGAACAACTTAGCACCAGTACTAAATGAAATTACTACTCTCTTTTCCCTCCCATTTTGTATTTCCATTATTGTGTTTTCCAACTTACCTTCCTTAGTTCATAAATGTATGAGAAAGTGTTCCTGTCTTTAAACCTAAAATAACACCTCCTATCTGATGCATCCAGAGAAGGCTTAAGCAATGTAGATTAGTCAAACACCTTCACCTACTAGCATTTTCCACCCATCACTCTTTGCTGTTTCCTTGATTTTAGCCTTCTTAACCACTGCAATCACATCTGCTAAAGATGCCTCCAAATATATACACAACCTCTCCCGAATATGCTCGTTATTGACATACTTGATGATCTGGTCATAAACTAGCTCATCATGTAAAGTCCCAAATCTACACGTAAGAGCAAGCCTTTTTTGGGTTTGAGACTTTGGGGCCGATTCCGATCTCGGCGGTAGGGCTCCGAATCGGATTCGGCTTAACCGGATCCGATTCGGAGCCCTGTTTACCGACCGATTCGTACGCGTGTCCGGGCGAGCGAGTACGATGCGAGCGCCCGCGAAATCGCCGACCGACTCGTACGCGGGTTCAACACGCTCCGACCGACTCGCACGGACACGACTCGCACCGCGCAATGGAGACGTTCCCCGGCCGGGTAAGTACGATGCGCACCGCGAGCAGTCCGACCGACTCGCGCCGTCCGGCTCGAAAGAGCAGTCAAAGCCGCACTTTGGGGGTCCGTGTCGGACCCCCCTGTATGCGTAGCCACGCGAGTCGCACACAGGGGGGTCCCATGGGTCCCCCCTACCTGTGCATGTACGGCGCGACCAGCTTTGACGCGTTCCCGCTGTAGGGGGCGCCCTTGTTCGCCTCGCACCCATTGAGTCAATGGGAGCCCGTGTACGCGTTGTACGACCGGCTCCCATTGACTTTAATGGGAGTCCGACCGACTCGAGTCCGAGTGCATGCGTGCGCATCGTACTCATCCGGTCGGACTGCCAGAGTCCGATTCGGTCGGAAATCTCTCCGGGTCCGGCTCGGTCGGAGAGTTTTCCGGCCCGAATCGGAATCGGCCCCATAGTCTTCCACAGGCTCCAATTTGATCTGTTTTTTCAGGAGAAAGTTGTACCTGTCAATCGCAATACACACAGAGGTAGAATAATTTTTATCCATATCCTCTAGCGCATGTTGAAATACATCAGAATCTCTTGAACTGCAAGGTTTTTTTCTATGATGTTGTACACTACGAGCCCCTGAGGACCTAATGAGTGTAACAGTATTTTCTTTTTTCTCAATTCCGAAAACTATTCATCCTCAATAGCGTCAATATAATTAGGAAAATACCCTTTCCACTCATGCCATTTAATGACTGGACCACCTGAGGAAGTTAAAAATGGTTGTGGTGGTGTCAATGAAAATGTATGAAAAGCACACATGACTCTATAAGTTACCTCCCTCTAGAACAGTACACATTACAAATAGTCCTACACACTACTATTGAAAGGTGTAAATTGCAATCTCAAGCTGTGTCCCATTTAGAGGAGAGTTACTGGAAAATGCCCCAAAAAGAAGGTAGAAAATTAATCCACTTGTATGCTGGCAAAGATCTGCACACAAGTTCCACGTACTGCCACCGTCCTGGTATAATCCACTTTGCACCTCACTCTAGTGTGAAACTCCCTGCAGTCCCACTGACATGCCCATAAATGTGTATGCTATTCCTGCCACTGTCGAGGTGTAACCCACTGTGCACTGCAAACTAGCAAAAAATGTCTCCACACTCCCAATCATGTGCACTAACATTATATGTGTGTAAGTTGAAAAGCTGGTAAAAAAACTGCAATAATATAACTCACAATTCCACTCCAGACGAACTAGTCACTATACAAATGTACAACAACAAGTCCCGTGCACACGCATTAGAGTGGATAAACAATAAAGAGAAGTTATCGTTATCAAGGATGAAGACAATGGTGTCCTTTCTTGGAATGTTGATTTTTAATGGTGTATTGCTTCACGAGCCAGCCAACACGTGTTTCGTCAATGGGGTGTAAAACCCTTGACTTCTTCAGGGCTGGAAACAAACATGGAAAACAACGTGTGTCACAATGTGTTGACAAGAGTATTACAAGTAAGTGCCTTCAAAGATGGTTCATTCAGTGGTGCGCCAGGAATAAAGATATTCTTGACTGTTAGGGGGGAAGCACCAGAATATTGAGATGAAGTTTTAATAAGCTCTGTTATAAAACCCATTGTGGTAAAGTTCATGCACGGTTACAACATTGAATGTGAACCTTATACACTATCTGCCACAATGTGGCGTGGTGTTGGTGCAAAGTGGGTAAGAGAAGGTAAGAGAAGAATAGTTTCTTTTAATTAGAAAGAATCTTTTGGGTCTGTTTAGAATTTGCAAGGGTGTTACATAATTTTGTTCTGGCTTACTTTCAGCTTCTTTTTACGGCGGATGGTGCCATCTTAACTTGCAACTCAGGAAGGATAGGAACGTGGCTTATAATGCCAGGAGAGAGACTCATCACCAAGATTTAAAGTATATTACCTTACTCTTAAGGTAAGATTAGCTCTGGCTATCCGTTTCAACAACTTTAGAATAGACATTGGTTGTTTTATCTGATGTTGGAATAACTGTTGGATTAAATACTTTGGAATACTTATTTTAGCTATTATTACACAGATACGCAGAGCATCCAATAGAAGAAATTTACTTCATCACAGAATAATATTAGGCCCCACTGGGTCGGAATTATCACCAGTTGTGAGGTGAGCTAATTATAATAGCGCTTATGCATTTTGTGTGTTATGACACCCATGGTGTCTTTGCCTCATACTTACATTAGGCACTGTTTTACCTGAATGCCCACCTCTCATTTCAGGTCCACGATTCTTTCTACTCCGTTACAGGTAGGCTTGTCGTTATCTCTCATGATTTTAAGAGATAATTCTCGATATCATAGGCACTTGCATATAGGATCTTTACTTTGACACAACTAACACCCCGCTATCAATTTCTGGTCTGCATCCCGCACCTACACTGTAGATGTTTGCTCACTTCTAAATACACTTTACCTTTACTCCAGTCTAGATCTCGTGCTTACGTTCCAAACCTTAGCTGGCAACAGACTGTGCACTTTACAGTGACTCACCACCACTTTGCACTAACACCACGCCACATTGTGTCAGATAGTGTATAAGGTTCACATTCAATGTTGTAACCGTGCATGAACTTCACCACAATGGGTTTTATGACGGAACTTATTAAAACTTCATCTCAATATTCTGGTGCTTCCCCCCTAACAGTCAAGAATATCTTTATTCCTGGCGCACCACTGAATGAACCATCTTTGAAGGTGCTTACTTGTAATACTCTTGTAAACACATTGTGACACACGTTGTTTTCCATGTTTGTTTCCAGCCCTGAAGAAGTCAAGGGTTTTACAACCCATTGACAAAACACGTGTTGGCTGGCTCGTGAAGCAATACACCATTAAAAATCAACATTCCAAGAAAGGACACCATTGTCTTCATCCTTGATAACGATAACTTCTCTTTATTGTTTATCCACTCATATGCGTGTGCACGGAACTTGTTGTTGTTTATAGTCGGACCTGGGTCCTGAATTGAGGGTTTAGGGGTTTTTCCCTCACCTGCAGCACCGCATTCATTGTCCTTATTTGTGCTAACTCCACGCCACCTGGCAAGCGCCATTCCATACCCTGTGATAATTAACAACCCCCTTTCTTTTGCTGTTACACATTGGAGTCATGGTAGGCTGCTACTGCGTGATACACACCATAGATATGGACAGAGACAGAATAGCCGAAGAGCTTTTTGAGAATTTAGCTAAGGGAAGCACCATTAGCATAAGCACGGGGGGTGGGAACCCCCAACGCAGAGAAGGTCTCGGGGAGAAATTCCTTAGACTTGAAAGACTTAAAAAGAGTGAGAACTCAAAGTGGTGGGATGGGGCCACACTCAAACAGTACTTACGTTTGAATAGAGTTCCGAGGGGTTTGAGTTCTCAAATTTTCCCAACTTACGACGACCTAGAGGAGGACCTCCTTAAACAATGGGAAGACGCACTAACCAATAATTCACAAACATTAATGAGCATATTAATTGAAAATGCCGAAAGAAAGGTCTCCAAACTCCAAATCGAAATCACACTACTAGAGAAAGAAATCAGGGACCTAGATCTGAAAGATGCCACTGAAAAAAACTATGCTATACTTAATGAGATTTTGGCCAAACATCAAAATGATATTAAAGACAGGAAAGCCAGGAAGCTTAGGCGGGACGAATACGACTATATAGAGGGAAGAATCTTCACTTTTGCGAAGAAGTATGATCAGTGGTTTCAGACAGGACAAGAGACAGGGAAAACCAACAGACAGGATGTAATCAATTTCTTCAAGCTCAACCTCTCTGAACGCCCCCCTTACCAGTGATAGTGAGGCCGACAACGCTGGCATTTCTTCTGATAACAGACAGGGTAACTCTTCCTCTTTTTTACGCGAGGTACAGAGAATACGGAAGGGCAACAGGGTCCAACCCAGACGAGCAAATCTAGACATAAGACCCGCAGAGGAAAAAGATCAGGGAAAGGAAGATTACAAAAAGAAACTAAGATCAGGGGACAACAGGAACTAATAAACACTGCTGACAAAGGGGTGGAAGTCATCAATCTCTCATCCATGACACTCAGCGAAGATATGATCTCTCTTCTAGAGAAAGGTTTGAGCTACAATCCTAAGGATGAGGAGGATGAGGGTGATGTTTGCAATACTAAGATTGATCTCTTTAAGTTTGTAAGAAATCTAAAATTAAAAAAGTTTTTCAACACTAATCAAGCTCCTAATAAAAGAAATGTGAACATCCCAACTGGCTCACTATCTGATGTTCTGAGTATTCAAGATGTGCATGACACCCATCTACTTCTATCACTTACTGATACGGAGGACACACCACATCGCATGGACACACTGTTACAAGAACTAGATGTGTTCACAGACTACACCATAAACAGTGGTTTAAAGACCAAATCCAAATGGACACCCACTTTAACAAGTGGCAATGCTATAGACATGTTCCACAAACTAGTCCTAGCAGACATAGACAAATTCAGTGACAGGAGAAGGAGGAACAAAACAAGACACATTGACAATGTCCTATTTGGAGAACGTGTAGCCCTTAAAAAATTGACCACTGACAACGGCATAATCATCAGGGAGGCAGACAAAGGAGGCAACATTGTAGTGATGAACAAGGCAGACTACAACCATGAGATCCTCACACAACTTCAGGATGAAACCTGCTATGAACTCCTCGCTCACAATCCCATTGGACCGTTAACCATTAAAATTAACAAAGGTCTTGCGGAGTGGCACAATGCGGGCCTCATCAATGACGATGAACATACATATATGAAAGTTTTCAGACCTCACTATCCATGTATCTACATGCTCCCCAAAGTACACAAACGCTTGCCTTTCCCCCCCGGAAGACCTATTGTATCGGGAATAGGAGGTCCCACAGAGCGATTAGCTGAATATGTTGATCTCTTTCTTGGACCTTTAGTCCAGAATCTCCCATCATACATTAGGGACACTAAGCACATACTTAGTATTCTGGCTGATTTCACATGGGAAGAGGGCATGACCCTCGTGACCTTAGATGTGGTGTCGCTTTACAGAAGCATCAAACCAGACTTGGGTCTTAAGGAGATTCAACACCTTCTGCATAAAAGATCAGCTACACAGTGGCAACACACTAACATGCTACTGGCTATGATGAACTTGATCCTTGACAACAACGTATTTCTTTTTGACACACAGTGGTACAGACAAAAAAGAGGTGTCGCCATGGGTTCTAAATTTTCACCCAGCTTTGAGAATCTCTTTATGGGGCGTTTGGAAGAGGATTGGATATGGGGTCAAAAAGGCAGCCGTTTCAGTGATTCAATCATTTTTTGGGGTCGTTACATTGACGACTGCCTTTTGATATGGACAGGAACACAAGATAAACTGGTTGACTTCTGTACCTATCTGAACACCAATACATTTGACATGCAATTCACACACCAAATTAATAAGTTGAGCATCACTTTCTTGGACATCGAAATCTACATTTGCAAAAACACCTTACAGACCCACCTTTTCCGTAAAGACACTGCGTGCAATTCTATTCTGCATGCCAGCAGTGCTCATCCCCCTCACCAGATCCGCGCTATTCCCCTTGGTGAGTTCACTAGAGCCAGAAGAAACTGTAGTAGTGATCAAGATTTTGAAACCTGTCTAACAGCAATGAAACTAAGATTCAAACACAGGGGTTACACACGCCTGAATCTCACCAAAGCTGAAACCAGAATCAGGCATATACGACGTGAGGAGACTATCCGTGACAGAGTGCACAATACAAAGAAAATGACACTAAGACTTGTTTTAAAAAAAAATATTTTAAATGTGTTTATTAGTTTCAACAGGCATAGTGACAGACAAATAGATGCGAGTCAAATAACGAGTGCCAGTAAAGAACAAACCACCCCTCCCATCCCCAGGCAGAGCGAATTACAAACCATTATGCATTTTGAGAAATCCTGTACATCTTAGACAGACATGTATATAGCAACAGAAACAAGTTCAGTGATGGAGCTCTCGTAGTAAATCAGCGGTTACATACAAAGTAAGAGGCATACACTTCCACGGGTTACATCAGATCTGGGTGTGACAACAAGTATGCAGTGAGCGGGGCCCAGAAATCCTTGGGGCGCGAGGCCTCGGGCAATTCTTCCGCATAGATCCCCAGCTGATCCCTACAGTAAAGTAGATCTCGGATCCACTTTTTCACCGTTGGAGTGGTCTTAGCTCCCCAACACTGCACAATAGCCCTTTTAGCAAACAAAATGGATACCGCGACTATGCGTCTATTACAAGGCTTAAGGCGTTTCACATACCCAAGGAGGCAGATCTCAGGAGTGCAATACACTGGTTCCAGCACGATATCAGTGAGCACATTCACCACCTTGGACCAGAAGGCGAATACACCTGCACACAACCATGCCACATGCAGGAAGTCAGCATCAGCCTGCCCACACCTCACACAGCTAGCAGACTCGCGCAGACCATACCTACAGAGTTGCAGAGGGGTATAATATAATTGGTGTAAGTATTTAAAGTGAATTATTCGGAGGTTACAATTCGCTGTGAGGCGACCAGTAGGCTTGCAGCACGCCTTCCAAAGGTCTGGTGTGAGGGTGGACCCCAGCGCCGCCTGCCATCTAAGATAAGAGGGATGATCACTAAGTTCTCGCTCTCGCAAGGAAGCATTGTAAAGTTTGGTGATTAAGCCCTTACGCTCCTCTCCCGCCAGCATCGCCTGCAATGCCCACAGAGCCGTGGGCTCCTCCGGATAATTCGGGTAGATAGTTCTAACAGCTTGCCGGACTCGGACATAAGTAAAACCCAACATAAATCCACGATCAGCACTCCCTTGTACATCTTGTAATGTCCGGAACCGACCTTGCGTATACAGGTCCTCCATCCGGGAAATACCAACATTAGCCAACTCCCGGAGAGCGGGCTGCTCCCGTGCCGCAGAAATGTCAGGGTGCGAGGCCAAAGGTAGCAGTGGAGCATATAAATACGGGAGCTGAGCCCTTTTTGCTAGCATTCGCCAAGCCCATGCCGTGCATTGCACGGGGTTTATTTCAGTCCGAGGGCCACCCGAGCCTCCAGAAAGAGTCGCTGCCCGCAGTGGCATTGGAAGAACGGCATCTGATTCAATAGCTGTGTGAGGTTGAAACATTTGCGGGAAATGCCAGTAATGCGCAAATTGCCCCTGCGCGCATAGATAGTATAATCGAAGGTCAGGAGCCACAAACCCGCCGCGGTCAAAGGGCTGAACCAGAATATCCCAACTGCATCTGGGCTTCTTTCCGCCCCATACAAATGTAAGCAATGCCGATTGGAGCGTTTTAAACATCGCCACATTCAACTTAATAGGTATGTTGATGAAAAAATAGAGCAGTTTGGGGAGAAAGGCCATTTTTAGAACTCCTATCCTATCAGCGAGGGAGAGGGGCAGGCGCACCCACCGCTCAGCCAGCTCAGTGATACGCGTAACGGCACGTCCATAGTTCTCAGATATCACCTTATCTGGATCTCTATGCAGCCATACCCCCAGATATTTCACCGGATCCGACGTCCAGGTTAGTGGCACTAAGACTTGTAACAGATTTTAATGACTTTAGCGGGGTACTATCAAAAAGTCTCAATAAACACTGGAAATTGCTTACCAGCGACACCTCGCTAGCTGAACACATCAACAAGAGACCACAAATCACCTACAGGAGGGGCAGAACACTTAGAACTAGGCTCAGTCCCAGCTACCCGAGATCACAAAACATAGACACATGGCTAACACCACGAACTTTGGGCTTCTACAAATGTGGCTCCTGTGGTATTTGCAGATGGGCATCCTGCAGTGTAGTTCCTATTTCCCTAATAGGCTCTGCGCATTGGAATAATATACCCTATAGGTTTGACATAGGACTGAGGTCAGTAGGTCCCTATCGAGTATATTAAACTTAATTACTTTGTGCCAGCTAGCTCAGAGGCCACTAGAAACTCCTTGTAAACAAGAAGGGAGTAGTTTCTGGCAACCGCATAAACATGACAACTTTGTTTCCCTTTAGAATCGGAACACTCTCAGAATCGTGGAAACAATAAATAACAGTTTCACTCAGCTAATCGTGCATGCTTAGTTTCTTCAGAGTTACACAGAAAGAAAAGACGGGCGTTTCAATAAAAGGATTTATTGAACAGTCTTGTTTCTCGTGTAAGAGATATGAGCTGTTATGATCACAAGACAGTATGCAAGATATATAATGTACAGCGTAAGCAGTAGAAAGAAATAATACTGCGCTAGCATTATCTTTTAGCTATCACACATATATTCATATACATAAATAACATAAGCTAAAAATGCGAGTACTCATACGATGCGTCTCTAAGCTAGTTCTACCCCAGTGTACCTAACCTAGGTGTAGGACAAGGTAAGAAGTAGGTGAAGTATTCTATAGTATGGTATACTAAGAGTCTGATATGCCAAGAGTCCCTCTAGGTTCTAGTCAGCTCCATACCTTGAGAATGAGAGAGGTGGGAATCTCTTTCCGGATCCTCGAACTTTAACACCCCGCGAAGGGAGTCATAACACTGGAAGCTGGATTCTCTGTGAGCAGGGATGACAGCGTCTCTTCTCAGTGCGTCAGGCCGGGACACGGGCTCCTCTAAAGTCGAGGTCTCTTCCTAACTTGCTTGGGCAAGGGAAGGTATATTTATACCTGGTAGGTGCCTTGGAATGTTAGCATTGACGTGAAGTCGGGCAGAGGAAGACGTCAGGAATGAACCCTTAAGGAATAGCGGTTCATGCATAATAGATGAGTTCTTGGAGAAATCAAAAATCCTGTGCTAGGGAACTCCCAAGAGCTTAAGGGTCTGGTTTCTAAGAACTCGTTGTGACGTTAGGGTGGACGGATGTCGGTGACCATGCCTGTATTTGGAGTGCATGGCTAATGCCTAAATAAGGACTGGGATTTTATGCCTATATAAGGGCAATGCGAATTGTGCCTATATAAGGACATGTTTCAGAAAAAGCCTATATACGGACACCTAAGCGGAATACAACACCCACTCCACTTTCGAATGAACGATAATACTAAATGCTAAACATTAAATGCTAAACATTAAACTGAGTACCACATCTCTAAAAGCATATTAAAAGAAGTTTAAAATAAACTGTTGAATGCAGTAGGTACTGTACATTTTAAAGCATTTTTTCATTCTAAGCATATATTGGCAATAAATGCAACATGAATGAATAAACAGAAATGAAATTATAGTAAAATAAGGTGACAATGTGTCCCTGGAAGTATTCAAAGAAGTCTGTTTTATATGAATAGTTCTACTGTAAGCAGATTGAGTTGCCATGTATTTTCAAAAATTAGAGAAAAAGTTCAATTTTAGGAAGAGTTCCAAGTTTTGTTCTGTTTTGAAAATATGGAGGCCAAATTTCATTGCTTCCCTGGTACACTGTGAGCCGAATCAAAATCAGTGTACGAGTCTGGTGTAAACAGGAAGTCCTCTATTTCTGTAGACAAAATATCGTCTACCGATGTTGGTGACATTTGTAACACCTCATTCAGAAGGTTAACCGCACAGAGATGAGAAGCATCGCCTTCAGCATAGGATGCCGCAGCAATGTTCGCGTCCGTTGTTACCTGTGTACCTCAGCAGCAGCAGGAAGCGTCTGTGAGATCTCAATGAATGCCGTCATCAGGATTGGTAGCCTCTGGGGACAACACAGAGCATGGGCCGTTATCAGGTCCAGCAGAGTATCAATATCCGTTGGCATGACTGATGGGAGTGTTAGACAGGTGTCTAGCACGCATTCTTCAATGCAAAGCAGGCAGCGTAGAACAGGTAAGATGCAATCTTGCCAGATTGGTCTGAACGACAGAAACCATGTTGTATTAAGTTCCCGTAGACGAGGTATGCCCAAAAGTTGCACTATGCGCTCACGGCACTTCCGTTCTAGGAGAGCCTTCTCCACATCGCTTGGGGTGATGCCGGTAAATAGGCTTGCCATAGCGTAGTATTAGGAATAGAAGCAGGATTCCTGCAACAAGTGCTAGAATTAATGGCACACCACCAAACACCAAATGTGCAAAGTTTGGGATGATTCCGAGGACTGGAAGGGTGCTAACAGTCCTGAACAGATGGTCTTAAATACATGTACAATCCCGCTCGTATCAGACATGTTTAAGATACGTCCCATCATTTCTGCGAAATGTATAGGGCAGTTTGTACGAATTAAAGCCTGTATCTCAGCCGAAGTCCTTGCAATTTGTAAATCATAGGTTTCTTTGTCCGAGGTCAAAGGCACGGTCTGTTGCAAAAGCATGGCTTTCATTCTGCTTAAAGTATCAAAACGTATAAAAGAAACATTCAATGAAGGCCATAGTGGGGACTCCCTGACTGTCTCTGTTTGGGGGAACAATACTTGCATACAGCAAGTAACCCTAGAGTCGACCGTTACCAGATATGGGATTCCTGGCAACATGCCACAGCAACTCTGATCATTCAACATGAGGTAACTCCCATTGGAAAGTTGGCCAAACGTTGGATTAATCACAGCAGCTGGTGTACCTTGCAGGTGGCAGGACAAGTTTGCCACAGACCATTACAAGCCCCGTGTAAAGAAATGTCCTGACATATGAGAGAACCGCTTAATGCCTTTTCACAGTTTGTACCGCTTAGAAACACTTCACGAGCCCCACTCCAACATCTGTATTCGTAAGGTAAATCCCAGGATGTCTTAATGTATTCTTTACCCGACCTTTCATATTTGCCAGCTTGCATTTGTTTGAGGCAATACTGAAAATGAAAAGTAGTGACAGGCAGAGTTATTTTGCCATGGATAAGCCATTCTCTAGCTGGTTTTTCTGCCACTGTAAATGGTAATTTTTCCAGTTTTTCAATGCTCAGCACTGTATACTTTGCTCCCCTTTGTGCCAGTTCGATCTGTTTATCCGTTCGATTGTATTCCGAAAACAGAGACGACGTGTTGATAAAACGCCAAGGCACATAGCCCGCACGCAAAGATTGCAGCGTCCAGCCTAATAACATAATAGAACGTAACTGAGATTGGCCTTGTTGTAACATGGCTAAATCTTGTTCCAGTATGTCAATAGCAGAGGATACAATGTTGTCCAATGAATACATTCTGGATGACAAAGTTGTTAACCCATTGTCGACCACAGTGAGAGATTTCTCTAAATTAATACGATCAAGTTCAGGTATTCTTTCTGCGGCCTCTGCCTGTGAAACCTTCCATATTTCATTATAGGCAGCATAAATGCCGGCATATATGAAACATTTTTGACGCGGTTTTCTTGGTCCTAGCAAGAATTCCCTAAGGTCTGCGTCTTCTTTAAGTAAAGATAAGTGTTGTTTCACATCCTCGAGTGTAGACTTTTGTAACCAGTCAAGGCACAATTTCCCTACACTGTATGTTGTTACTACCCCCGGATGTTGTCTTTGAACATATCGTGGGTCTGGCCTATGGATTGTAAAGCCCGGTGTTTTATTCAGGAATCTTTCTTGGCAGATGTTTGTGTCTGTGGGCCAGAGCAACCATTTTCTCCAATCAGGATCTGTTCTGTTGTGTCTACTGTGACCGCTCCCTGTGTAGTGTTATTACTTGCAGGTGTTGGTACAGAAGGTGTGTTCATGTCTTTGATCTTGGCTAAACCAAGGCAAGACATTTGTTGCACAGTGTCATTCAAAAATTGTGGGATGATACATGCTCTAAATAAAGCTTCTATCCCCTGCACTTGCCAATCTTTAGAACCCCAGACAGATTTTGTGTCAATTGTGTGTCTTTCCAAAAGTCAAATCCTTGTCTAGACAATTGGGTAATAAAGGCTGCAGAATAAATCTGTTTTGTATTTGTTAACATAATTTTCTGACCTGTTTTGTTTACATTCATATAGTAAAATGTTTCTGGATCAGATGTATTGTACCCTGAAAAATATGGAAACTTATTTGTAAACGTTTTTGAGCTACCCTTTGGAGGTGTAGGACAATGTTCCCATTGGTTAAATTTAAACACATTTCTAGGTGTTGCAGATTTATGCAAGAAATGATGACCATAGTGGTTGTAACAATAAAGCTGTTCATAGTCTGATGAGCCCTCTAAGTATTCATTGTTAGAGAACGCAGCAGACCTTTCTAGATCAGACATCATATCATTTACAGTCTCAAAGTCCCAATCATCAGAATAGGTACTGGAAGTAATAAAGTCACTTAATGACATTTTAAATAAATGTGGAATCTTCAAAAGTTCCGTGGGGCCGAATATATCGAAATCGGTTTTGTCCCAAACTATACCATCCTGTATAGGAACGGCTGTGATGTTCACTGCTGACAAGTCTCTTGTTTCACGATGGGAAGATTTGTGTGGTTTTAAAAGTAAGTTCACATTTTTACTTTCAGTGTCCAAACGGATGTATCTGCCATTTATAAGCATGCTAAGAGTCATAACCAAAGCTAGCCAAAACAGAAAGAAAAAATATTCCAGAAATAATCCATATTTCAATCCATGGTGAAACCAGATAAGTCTTTCTCAGAAAATGAAAAAGGTCTTGTACTTGCTGTTTGAAAGTTTTTGATGCTGGCGTTGTTTCAGCAAAAGACACACAATTGATGGACGGAATGCAGAACAAATCAAAACATTCACCCCCAGTCAAGAGATCTGGGTTAAATTCATCATTCTTTTGCTCACCATGCCACCCCAGTTTAGACCTGGCCATATGCAAATCAGTCTTGACCCTGTGCCTCATGGGAACAGTCCAGCCCGAACTGCTAAGCCAGGTCCTCCCTGGACCGGAAACAAGCATCCCAGGACCGGTTTCGGGGTTTCACCCCTCTTCAGCCAGGATAGCTTGAATCCAGTGACACAGTGAGCCCTGGACCCACGTCTGGGCATACCCGGCGCACTTAGGGCGAGGAAGCAGAAGACACACAATTGATGGACGAATGCAGAACAAATCAAAACATTCACCCCCAGTCAAGAGATCTGGGTTAAATCCATCATTCTTTTGCTCACCATGCCCCCCCAGTTTAGACCTGGCCATATGCAAATCAGTCTTGACCCTGTGCCTCATGGGAACAGTCCAGCCCAAACTGCTAGTTTCAGGTTCACTCGGATCCTCAGAAAACGTATCAAAGTTAATGAAATAGCCAGAAGCAATTCGGTCAATTGTTGGAATTGCATCAGGATTTGTTGGAATTGCTGGAATCCAGTTGATTACTTGTTACGTTGGTGTAGACAGGTGTATCTGGACGAACTGTTACTTGAGTTTCAAGAGGGATGAGTTCCATAGCATTGTTGCTTAGTCCTTCATCTGTTACTGCTGAATTCTCGATGGTTATGAGTCTTTCAGTCTGAACCTCTTGGATAGTAGCGAGAGGATTGCGTCTGCTACTAGATCGGAGTCCACGAGGCCTACTATTTAGTATTGGCCACATACTGTGGGTTGATGAGGTCGATTGACACAAATCTTTTCTCCTTTTTTCCAGCAAGGGGCGGCAGAAGTACTGTTCTTGTTCCGTGAATGGCTAGGACAGGTACTGGTTGTCTGTAAGAAGGTCCAAATTCCTTCTTGTCCGCAATCTTCTCTCAGACTAGATCCCCAACTTTTGGGATCCAGACAGGCCTTGCTGGGACTTCCGGTTTTTCCCCAGTGGTGGTTGGCTTCAGGAACACGTTGCTTTGTTTCGATCTTAGTTCATTTAGATCCTGTAAAACAGCCAAACGATCTTTGATATCAAAGGGTTTATTTTCCACCACTGTGCCTTTACATTCGAGATCAGGAACCCACATTCTTGTCCCAAATAGGACCTCATATGGAGTGACCCCCCTTAGAGAACTTCTTGGCAAATTATTTAATGAGCGTTGGACCCCATAAAGATGTTTGACCCACCCATCACCCGAACCTAATACTCTAGCTGTTATAGACTGCTTTATGTCCCGGTTTTTCCTTTCCACAACAGAATTTCCCTCAGGATGAAACGGAGAGGAGTACCGCAATGCAACGCCCAAACTGGCCATGGCTTCTTTGTAAGCCCGAGAGCTAAACGCAGGGCCCCGGTCAGAATGTAGTGTGCCAATTGCGTATGTGGCGATAAAGACTTGCAAGTCTTTTATAACAGTTCGAACGTCAACCGAGCGCTGAGGCCACATCCATAGGAACCTTGACTTAGTATTTGTGGGATTGCATTTGTCCAAAAGGACGCCTGCGCATAGATAGTCTAATGCTGTCTAACAATGGTGTCTGTACTGGGCAGGCTACTTCGTAGTCTGGTGTCTGATGGCATTCTGCATCACGCTGTATATTACAGTCTATGCAGTCATCGATGAAGATGTGAATCTGTGTATTCATTCCAGGCCACCAGTACATCTCTTTTAATGTTAATATTGTTTTAGAGATCCCTTGATGTGACAGACCCTCCCCCAGATGTGCTTCATAAATCAAAGCTGCTCTACGTTCCATGTTTAGAATTACCCCATCCCCCACTCCAGGGATTCGAGCAAAAGGAACGTTGTTCGCATCAATTACATAAGAGTACTTGAGTGGAATTTTTTGTAACGCTGCACCACTGCCTTTGCTTGAAGCATTGACAGCCAACAATATCTCACTGTCTATTCTCGTTTTTGAGCGAGTGATCGCAGCTACGGAAGCCGTCTGAACAGCCCCCTTTGCGGCTTCGTCAGCCAATGAATTCCCTGCAACGTGAACGCCATCACGTTGATGACTCAGCGTGTGTATCACGTTAGCTTTTGGTAGTTCATTTTTTAACTGAACTACTTGTTTCCAAAGCGTTTTATTGTGCCACCTTTTGCATCTTTGAACCCGTTTTCAAGCCAATTCTGTATATGTTCATTATACGACTGAACACAGTAAAAAGAATCACACACTATGAGTGTGGGGAATTCGCGATCTGTATTTTCAAGTGCCAGTTTGAATGCTTGTAGTTCAGCTCGCTGAGCTGTACAATCTCCTAGAGATTGAGTTTTAGTGACCATTGGTCTGAAGTTACCATCTTGCATGCGACCTTTAACGATTGCGCACGCTGCACTGTAAGCTTGCTTACTCCCTGTAGCGGGTTGTGCTGATTCGTCAGTGTAAATTATAAATTCATACTGATCGAGAGGCAGAATTTCAGTGGGCAGAGGACATTCATGTTCATATTGCAGGAACGCTTGTGTCTTTAAATCAGGATCAAAAACATATTCAACATCTGTTGCAGCAAGAGAATTAACCCATTGTATCCATCTAGGATGTAAAGCTTTTGCATTTGGGATGCTCGCTTTTGTGACCGCCTCTAAGGCAGGTACTGGGGTTACGACAATAATGCGTTTCCCTTGGGCTAGAGCTCTTTCTTTTGCTACAGCGGTTTGAACTGCTGTCAGTATTTTTCTGTTGAAGTGAAGCGCATTTCTGCTTGTGTATACAAATGTGATTTGTATGCTATTGGTACTTTTTCACCCTCATTAAATGTTAAATAGGTGAATCCGCATTGTCCCGAAATTATTCGAATCACTAAATCGCGTGTATTTACGCGTGTTTGTAAGTGATTTGTTGCTAACATGTTAGCTTGGAGTGAACGCAGGATTTCTGTGTGTTCCTGTGTCCAATGTTTGATTGAAAAATCAGGTTTGATTAATTTGTGGGGAGGTTTAACCCTTTCTGCGTAATTTAGAATGTAAGTTCTTCCAAAATTTAGGAAACCCAAGATGGATTGTAAGTTTTTCAGCGTTTTTGGAGGTTGGAGCAGTGCACACTTTTCTAAAAGTTAGCTGCCAGGCTCTTGCCTTCACTTGAAAGCTCATATCCTAAAAAAGGGACATTGACATGGGCAATTCTGGATTTTTTAAAGTTGAATTTATAGCCCTCAGATGCGAAGCCCAATATAATGGTACTCGCCCTGTTCAAGTGCCTATCCAGGTCATCGTCTGTCAGATAGATGTCATCGACATATGACAATGCCTCATTATCATAAATTTGTAGTAACTCTGTTACCCTCGCTGAGAATAACCCTGGGCTGTTCTTGAACCCATGTGGGAGTCTACAAAATTGTCGCTGGGTCCCCATTATTGAGAAAGCTGTTAAGTACCTGTTTTCAGGTGCTATGTTTTGACAAAAGAAACATTTGAAATGTCCAATGTGGTTTTATATTTTTTGCGCACAATGTTATTCATTAATGCTGTACTATGTGCATTTTGCACTGCAAATGTTTTAGAACAAGTGTTCAAGTGTCTGTAATCCAAAACTAGATGATATGTATTGTCTGGTTTGGATACAGGAAACAAGGGATTGTTCATTGAGGAGGTGCATGTTTCAATCACCCCTTGGTATTCAAGTTGATCTAAGATCTCCCTGACCTGTTTTTCGGCTTCTTGCTTTATTGGATACTGCCTTTGTGCAGTAGGTTCATTTTTTAATTGTATTTTATGGTGAGGTGAGTCCTCATCCCATCCTACATGATTTTTGTATAATGCTGGGGCCTGGGCTACTGCCCATTTCCTGGCATAAGTATATTTTAGGTGAATTGGAATATGGTTGGAGAAGGCAGGCATAATGATGTCCTCGCCATGTGGGCACTCCCTGACAAATTGTGGTGGCCAGTCTTTTTCTGCTAGAAGTATATCATAACCCCTTGAAAGTTTTTCCCAAAAGAGTGCTTTCACTTGTCGTGGTATGTCTCCCTCCATTCGGAGTGTTATTTCATATAACTTTTGTGGAGTACTAACCCTGGTATCTACAGTTTCTACTGTGATGTACTCATTCAAGTCCACTATCTCCAGAAGTTCCTTCAGGTTCTGGCGAGCTATTGTGACTTCTGCTGCACTGTCCAGCATTGTCTGAACCCATTCTCTGTTCTTGAGCTGTGTTCTCAGTATTCTCTGCATGTCTGATCTTCAGACCTGCTACCTTCTTTTTTGTGAATTGAGGTTTTGATTTATTTTTCTGAATGTGTTTGTCGTCTTTGGATTTCACGCGTTCTTCTCTATGTTCTGACCGTCCTCTTCTTTCTGATGTCTATGACGATATCTGAAAGGTACGAGAGGAACGTTTATCAGTATCTTGATACCTGTCAGGTTTTCTTAAATTATCCCTATTCCTGAGGTTATACCTCCTTTCAGAGGGCTCCTTTTGAGGAGACCTACCTCGGGATTGAGAACGTGTCTCTCTTGAATTTTGTTTATTAGTTTCCCACTTCTTTTTAGAAGATGTAGGAGTTTGTTTAATAGAGTCCTTCTCAGGACTTTCAGATAGTTTTGGCTTCAAAGGTTTTCCACCCAAACTATCTCTGCCTAATTCTGCATAAGATTGTTCTATTATTCTGGGTAGTTCATGTTGCTGTTCTGTTACATCAAATTCCCTTAAGCGTTGGCGGATCGCCACTGATGCTGCCTCCCCTTTAATATTAGATAATATTATTGTTGAGACCTGGTCGAAGTTTTTCAGTAATTTCATACCTAAATTCAGAGCAAGTTCTGCCCCGTATTCATTTTGAATTTGTTTCAGGACATCTGGTATTACTGCAATTGATGGAACACCATGTGTTCTAGTATAGATGGCAGCAAAGACTGCGCCCCAAGTGGTGCAATCTTCCAGTTGTGGTGTGATCCCCATTGGTAAACAGATTGTTAGGATTCTGTGTTTCTCATAAGGGCTAGTATTCGGAAATACTGCTTCGATTTGAGTAATTTTTTGAGGTATCCAGAATGGAATTTGCTCACTTTTTGTGGGAATTTTACCCATGACTGCGTGTAAAGTCTGTGGAGTAATTTTTAGTGTATTCCCCTGTTGAGGGGTTTGATTTGGAATGGTCAATGGTGGTTGGACTGTGAAAGTCTGCATGACATATTGGACTAATTGTCTGTAAATTTTTATTAACTCTTGTAGTTGAGTAAGTAATTCCTCGTCTGACATTACATCGATGTCAGGATGAGGTGTGTAGCCGGCTAGAATCGGCCATGTTGCTCCTGGTCTACCTAGTGGACCGAGCCTGGTAATGTTTTTGTGATGTTTTAGGGCGCCTTTAAACCAGAGATCATGCTCCTGGTACGTGAGTGGAATTTCAATATCCTCGAAAGTAATATATTCCTCTGGTGGTTCATCTTCTTTGTAGAAGTGAAACAGTCTTGTTACTGGATTTGATTCTGGGAATACTATCCATGAATAGAATACCTCTGTCTGAAAGGATTCCTGTGCCTCTATCATGAAAACTGCTCTACCACCTCTTGGTGGTAGGCCGTGTTTTATAAGTTTTAGAGTGATGGCTCTCCTTAAATTTGGAGCGATGTCTATAACACCCTCCTCGGTTTCATTTAAACATGTAAAGTTAAAAGCTGTTACGACTGGGTCAGCCGCAGCTACACCGTTCTCGTTGCCATTGTCCCCGTGTATGGACATTTGTTTTTTGAAAAATGTGGCACAAGTTTCAAGGAAACAAAAGATAAGGTGCACAATATTTTGGAACACTGTATCCTTCAACGTTGAGCAAACCAAACAGCTTATATATAGGTTTTTTATCCTATTTAGCTTTGGCGGATACTTAACCCTACCCACTCCAGACGTCTTATGGAGTATGTGAGTAGGTGACTCTGAGAGAAAAGCACGACTGAGTTACTCAGTATCTAGCGTTAAATTACTGCCTTACCAAACGGTTGGGCCCCATGTAGTGTAGCTCCTATTTCCCTAATAGGCTCTGCGCATTGGAATAATATACCCTATAGGTTTGACATAGGACTGAGGTCAGTAGGTCCATATCGAGTATATTAAACTTAATTACTTTGTGCCAGCTAGCTCAGAGGCCACTAGAAACTCCTTGTAAACAAGAAGGGAGTAGTTTCTGGCAACCGCATAAACATGACAACTTTGTTTCCCTTTAGAATCGGAACACTCTCAGAATCGTGGAAACAATAGATAACAGTTTCACTCAGCTAATCGTGCATGCTTAGTTTCTTCAGAGTTACACAGAAAAAAAAGACGGGCGTTTCAATAAAAGGATTTATTGAACAGTCTTGTTTCTCGTGTAAGAGATATGAGCTGTTATGATCACAAGACAGTATGCAAGATATATAATGTACAGCGTAAGCAGTAGAAAGAAATAATACTGCGCTAGCATTATCTTTTAGCTATCACACATATATTCATATACATAAATAACATAAGCTAAAAATGCGAGTACTCATACGATGCGTCTCTAAGCTAGTTCTACCCCAGTGTACCTAACCTAACCTAGGTGTAGGACAAGGTAAGAAGTAGGTGAAGTATTCTATAGTATGGTATACTAAGAGTCTGATATGCCAAGAGTCCCTCTAGGTTCTAGTCAGCTCCATACCTTGAGAATGAGAGAGGTGGGAATCTCTTTCCGGATCCTCGAACTCTAACACCCCGCGAAGGGAGTCAGAACACTGGAAGCTGGATTCTCTGCGAGCAGGGATGACAGCGTCTCTTCTCAGTGCGTCAGGCCGGGACACGGGCTCCTCTAAAGTCGAGGTCTCTTCCTAACTTGCTTGGGCAAGGGAAGGTATATTTATACCTGGTAGGTGCCTTGGAATGTTAGCATTGACGTGAAGTCGGGCAGATGAAGACGTCAGGAATGAACCCTTAAGGAATAGCGGTTCATGCATAATAGATGAGTTCTTGGAGAAATCAATAATCCTGTGCTAGGGGAACTCCCAAGAGCTTAAGGGTCTGGTTTCTAAGAACTCGTTGTGACGTTAGGGTGGACAGATGTCGGTGACCATGCCTGTATTTGGAGTGCATGGCTAATGCCTAAATAAGGACTGGGATTTTATGCCTATATAAGGGCTATGCGAATTGTGTCTATATAAGGACATGTTTCAGAAAAGCCTATATACGGACACCTAAAGCGGAATACAACAATCCGACCGCAAGTAAGTCTTCTCTGGTCCCGACAGGACTTATGACATCAGACATAACATAAACTGTAACACAAAATTTGTGGTTTATGTACTTGAATGTGTCTACGGCAGCAAATATGTGGGCAGCACAATCAGGACCCTAAGGGAGAGAATAGGAGGGCATGTCTGGGCTCTCAAACAACAGGACCCCAGATACCCAATGGCATTACATGTGTGGGAATGTCCCTCTCAGGGTCCACACAAACATTTCCTCTTCTATGGAATCAACCTGACTGAACACAGTCCTAGGGGAGGGAATAGGGAATTACGTTTGAGACGTTCTGAGGCCCTTTGGATAATGCGCTTGAAATCTTACGAGCAGGGTCTCAACAGTGATCGTGAGATGCACTATTTCCTTGGCGATGGAGAGCATTTCTGTAATATGCACCTTCCTGTGTGGTATGTTATATGGAAAAGTATACTATGTGATTCCATGCGTCCTGCATTTATGTCCACTATACAATCTCTGTGTCATGCTGTACTAATTCCAGAAACTGTAAGAATAACATTTCACCTGTCACATGCTTCGCCCTATTATATGTGACGTTTTTAAACTGTATTTTGGTTTGATTTTAAGATAATTAATCGCAAATCGTCTGTCATTCTGGACTCTACTGCCTCTACTGAATGTCGCCAAGAGTCCCATGAATACTTCAATTTCTGTTTCACTACTGTCAAATCTTCTTCAATATGTGTGTGCTTGGTTACTTTCAAAATTTCTTACGTTTTGTAAATTCACATTCGAGGCGGTCTTGTCACCCCATGTTGCTTTGCCTCTATTTTCACTCGTGGTCCTGTTTGCAATAACATCTTGTAACTCAACCAGAAAAAAACGCTAGTACACATGTATCAATAAGTGTTTTCAATGTGTACATCATGTTACCATCTTTTTACAGGTATTCAATCCCCATTCAACTTTATTCAGCTTTATGAATGATCGGCCCCCTTTCCACGTAACACGCATGCGTAATGAGTGCACACACTGCATGCCACACAACTTTTTCACGCAGCTCCGCTATGTATACAGAGCTACTCCAGCGCTCTAGCTGTTCTGACACTGGAGGCCTTTTAAGTTCACTTCCGGATCGCGTTTCCCACAGTATCCGGAGAAACGCGGTCCCGGAGTTACGAGAGACACAGGGCGTACTCGCCGAAAGTAAGAGAAGAATAGTTTCTTTTAATTAGAAATAATCTTTTGGGTCTGTTTAGAATTTGCGAGGGTGTTACATAATTTTGTTCTGGCTTACTTTCAGCTTCTTTTTACGGCGGATGGTGCCGTCTTAACTTGCAACTCAGGAAGGATAGGAACGTGGCTTATAATGCCAGAAGAGAGACTCATCACCAAGATCTAAATTATATTACCTTACTCTTATTTTATTTATTTATTTATAAAGTTTTATATAGCGCGAACGTGACCCACGAGGGTATCAGAGCGCTTTACAGTATACAGTATAAAAACATAAATGGATGAGGTGGTGTACAAGCATTCGAATGTGTCATTACGTACAAAAGAGATATATAATATATGGATAACAAACATAGGGGACCGGGAATCTGCAGGACATTGCACAATATACAGTTATTGAGCATTAGGTGATTGTGCTAACAAACAAACATATAATATACTCCTTCGATTCGCAATGGGTATAAAGTATATAGATAATAAAGGGGACCCGAGGCCAACTAAGCTTTACAATACATACAGTTATTGAGCATTCAGGGCTATGGTATTAATCTTGCATATAATAGTCTCGTACATTCCACCGGAGATAGGCAATGATATGCGGATCTTATAGGTGACTCGGTGTCAACCTAGAATTAAGACTTAGGATGTGAATTTGTTCATTAGTAGTATTTTTACTTCTTTTTGAATGCGGTAAAGGAAGAGATTCCACGCACCACTGGAGGTAAGGAGTTCCAAATCTTTGGTGCAATCCTGAGAAAGCTCTGCAGCCAGTTCTCTTCTTATGAAAGGATTGAGGTTTCAGAAGGAAAGTACTCGCACTTCGAAGTTGTCTGAAACCTCCCGACCTTTCTAACTTAAGAGCCAAGTAACTGGGTGTATTGTTATGTATTGCTTTGTGGGTCATGCAGGCCACTTTTAGGTGTATTCTTGCCTCGTAAGGCAGCCAGTTCAGGGCTTTCAGGGTCGGAGAGATGTGACTATTTCTTTTGGTTCCTGATACCAGTCTAGCCGCAGCATTAAGTGATGCCCTCAGCGGAGCCAGCTTGTATTTGGGGAGACCACAGAGAGTGGTGCTTCCGTAGTCTAAAACTCTTAAGGTTAGATTAGCTCTGGCTATCCGTTTCAACAACTTTAGAATAGACATTGGTTGTTTTATCTGATGTTGGAATAACTGTTGGATTAAATACTTTGGAATACTTATTTTAGCTATTATTACACAGATACGCAGAGCATCCAATAGAAGAAATTTACTTCATCGCAGAATAATATTAGGCCCCACTGGGTCGGAATTATCACCAGTTGTGAGGTGAGCTAATTATAATAGCGCATATGCATTTTGTGTGTTATGACACCCATGGTGTCTTTGCCTCATACTTGCATTATATCATTAGGCACTGTTTTACCTGAATGCCCACCTCTCATTTCAGGTCCACGATTCTTTCTACTCCGTTACAGGTAGGCTTGTCGTTATCTCTCATGATTTTAAGAGATCATTCTGGATATCATAGGCACTTGCATATAGGATCTTTACTTTAACACAACTAACACCCCGCTATCAATTTCTGGTCTGCATCCCGCACCTACACTGTAGATGTTTGCTCACTTCTAAATACACTTCACCTTTACTCCAGTCTAGATCTTGTGCTTACGTTCCAAACCTTAGCTGGCAACAGACTGTGCACTTTACAGTGACTCACCACCACTTTGCACCAACACCACGCCACATTGTCGCAGATAGTATATAAGGTTCACATTCAATGTTGTAACCGTGCATGAACTTCACCACAATGGGTTTTATGACGGAGCTTATTAAAACTTTATCTCAATATTCTGGTGCTTCCACCCTAACAGTCAAGAATATCTTTATTCCTGGCGCACCACTGAATGAACCATCTTTGAAGGCGCTTACTTGTAATACTCTTGTAAACACATTGTGACACACGTTGTTTTCCATGTTTGTTTCCAGCCCTGAAGAAGTCAAGGGTTTTACACCCCATTGACGAAACACGTGTTGGCTGGCTCGTGAAGCAAAACACCATTACAAATCAACATTCCAAGAAAGGACACCATTGTCTTCATCCTTGATAACGATAACTTCTCTTTATTGTTTATCCACTCATATGTGTGTGCACGGGACTTGTTGTTGTTTATAGTCGGACCTGGGTCCAGAATTGAGGGTTTAGGGGTTTTTCCCTCACCTGCAGCACCGCATTCATTGTCCTCATTTGTGCTAACTCCACGCCACCTGGCAAGCGCCATTCCATACCCTGTGATAATTAACACCCCCCTTTCTTTTGCAACTATATAAATGTATGCACATCTCTGTGACAGCAGGGTATACACTAGCGTGGGTGCAGCACAGTTGCAGATTCCTTGGCTAGCAGCTGGACGCGCGGGCAAAGATTCCTTAAAAAGAATGTACTCACTGCCTAATGGACTCTGTGCCAGCAAGCACTGCACTCCTAAGTCTTGCCACTGCCAGCACCTTGAATAATCACTCTTCACTAAGCACTCACTGAAGCACGTACAGTATTGTGCGTATTAATGCCTTCAACCCCAATTCGAAATGGAGGTCACGTTAAGGGTGCACGTCGGGGTTACGTATCACTGGTTTCTTAGCAACTGCCTCCTCAAAGGTTGCCATCTATAAAACTCTTTGACGTGCATGCGAACATGCCAAAAGCCCTCCCCGGCAACTTCCCAAAAATCCTCCTCAGCATCGCTACATGTGTGCTGCGAGTGTTGTTGTATTTTGGCCTCAATCGACCAATCTGACTCGGGCAACCAGGCTCCTGCTGACTGGTCCCGCAATCCGCGGTTCCTTTGGCGCAAAACTGCAGAAATTCCTAGATACGATCACCCAGCTCTTTGTCAAAGTTGTTCAGTAATATGCCACGGGAACAACTATGTAGGCAGACTTCTTTATTTAAGTTCATGCGAGATAAAGGCCAACACGTGCTTTCCCATCGTAAGTCCAGCTGTAACTGCCCAAATCCCCCCAACATTCCCATATTCTAATAAAAACATCAACCACGCGCTGACACCAGTATCGGTATGTACAGCGCGTGGTTTAAAGACAAACACAACACTTACCCATACAACTGTTCTTTGCAAGCTGCTTCTATGCAGTAGTAACTTTTCTATGTAAGGTGCTTAGACATCCCTTTGGGTCTGTCTTGTGCTATAGAAAACCATGTAAATAAATAAATAACTTCACATTACTGCAGATGAAATTGAAAGAGCCCAATATGGGGCTCAGATGTTTTGTTATCATAGAAGTAGCACCTGGGCCTGAGATCATTTACCTTTCGTCATCGCAAAGAACTCCACCAAGCTCTGAGCCTCCTCCTGGATCCGCACTTCTAGACTTTTCTTGCCAACCCCGAGATTCCTCAGAATGGTCAGGCCAAAGCGTCTCTGCTGCTTCCAGTTGTGTCCAGAGGAAAAGAGAACTCCTGAGTAAACAATTGTGTGTTATGTTTTTAGTTGTCTCTTCAATGTAATATACGCATTATATCTTTAGGTCTGGCTAAAGAATACTTTGGTCCTCTCTGCTATTGTAATTGTTACAATCTTCCTTGCATTATAATGGTATGCTCCGTCCCCCCCTCCTTTTCCCCTCCCCTTGGTTTCTCCCCTTTGGAGTTGACAATGGAATGTTGGTACCTCTGCAGTTGTGGAGAGTGGATGGTCAATAAAGTGGAACTTATACCTACTCTGATTCCGGTACTCTTACTTTCAACACTGGCGACGACGACAAACTGCGAAGGGGGCAGTCTTGACCATCTCCCCTCTATGTAATCTCTCCAGCTACGATACATTTGAAGAATGATAGACTCACAGTTCAGTGAGTAGAAGAATTCCAGCGTGTAGACTCACAGGTCCGTGAGTGGTAAAATTCGAACGCGTAAATCGGACTCCTGATACCACCTTGAAGTATTAAAAAAAAACACCCTGAGTGAGCTTACCTGTGGTTCGGGGTTCCGGTGGTGCTGTTCCAGCGCTGCCTTGCTTCGTGTCAATTTCATTGGGACAAGAGAAAGGAGTCTGGAGCTGCGAGCGAGTGCCGCGCATCCTGGTTGCTTTGCCCGTGCCAATGTCAGCAACATTTCGCACTGGGCAGCGGGAGGCGTATACCTATCTGGTTGCCGGGAGTTGTCCTCTGGAGGAGTGGCGGAGCAGAGCTGTTTTCCCCGGCTCCAGTGTGTGATCATTCATCGTGAGGCGCTGTGGACTGCCTTCCCAGGTGAGCTGTATCGAGGAACGGAAGATCAGCTGTCTATTCCTGTCACGGGGAGCGCAGCCGGTTTTGTGGCGTTCCACCTTCCCGTCTCAGCCCCTGTCAGCTGTCCGTCTGTGCTGAGGTGTGTTTGTGACCATCGGATCGCCGACAGTCAGGTTGGAGTCTGTGTGGCTGTGTGGCTGATCCCTGTCAGGGGCTCCTTATCTGCCGCTCGTGGGTTCGCGGCCAACGATCCTCTGCTGGTGGTGTGTTCCTGCGGGAGCCGCGCTGACCATTTACCACAGGGGAAACTCCTCCTCTGTCTATGAGGGGAACTTCCTTTCCTCATCCGGTCGGCGTGCAGGCGATAGACAGCGTGGGAAACGCTACTCTTGCCTCGTTCCTGTCAGTGCAGGTGCGATACCGCTCCCTACCACCAGGGAACCTATTCAGATAATTCCAGTGCATGGAGACGACTTTCAAGATCCTTGTGTGAGGTCAAATGTTCTAGCAGTAGTGTATCCTATCCACCCTGATCTCATCACCTATCGTGGGGCCGATTACCACTTAACTCCTGGATCTTGCCTCCCGTCCATTTTTCATTATTAACCCCTATCCAGGACTTTTAGGTTGGCTGATTCTGCTGCATTCCTTATAGCGACTTTTCTAGCACTAGTTCTCACACACTGCAAGAAAGACCTTGGTTCACCTCTGCGTCCTACATCTTGTGTTGGGGACTATTTACCCTGCATCCATCTATCCATCTGTATCCTCTAACTTTGAGACTAGGGGTAGTGTGCTAGTATATTCGCCTTATTAGCCATTTTTTTTTTACAGGTTCAAGGCTAGCTACATTCGTTTCCCACTA
Source organism: Calotriton arnoldi (assembly GCA_963921515.1). NCBI lineage: Eukaryota > Metazoa > Chordata > Amphibia > Caudata > Salamandridae > Calotriton > Calotriton arnoldi. The sequence continues at coordinate 316,980 of CAWUFW010015479.1, forward strand.
TGATGGCGGCAGCCAGTATGAGCCAACCACCTTCCTTCTTAAATGAAATAGGAGAGCCAGAGATAAGCTGGAAAGAGTGGGTTAAATTGTTTGAATCATACCTTATTGCCATTGGTGGGGAGCGTTTCACATCCATGAGAAAACAGCATATTCTTCTCCACAATTTGGGGGTGCATGGACGTAAGATTTACGAAACATTACCGGAACCACAAAATGAGGGAGGTCAAGATATTGAGGGTATGGATATTTTTGAAAGCACCATGGCCAAACTTGAGACACACTTTGGGGACAGAGTAAATGTAGTGTTAGAAAGACACAAATTTTTTAATAGAGCACAAGGTAAACAGGAGTCTTTAACTAATTATATTGCAGCGTTGAGAGGCCTCACACAGTTATGTGAATTTGGGAACTTAAATGATTCATTGATAAGAGACCAGTTAGTGCGGTGCACAAACAATGTACGCATTCAGGAGAAACTGCTAGCTAGAAATCCCAATTTAAGAGAGGCTGTTGAAATTGTGAAATCTGTGGAACACACGGCTAAATGCATTAAGGAAATGAAGGGCACACCCGAGGTAGTAGCTACTATTCGAGAGGATGAGGGGAACCATGAAGTGTTAAAAATAAAAAACAAAGAAAAGAGTTAAAATATGGTACCTAGTAGTGAGAGGAACCTCAGATGTTACAGGTGTGGGAGTAGCAATCACCTTGCCAATAGTATTCATTGTTCCGCAAGGAGTGTAACCTGCAAGAAATGTAACAGAAGGGGACACTTTGCAAGGGCGTGCAGGGATGGTGACCCCCACGTCAAGGAAGGCGGGGCACAGGAAGGGTCTTGGGGTAAAGAAGTTAAATGTGTAATGCCTGATGGGAATAAGTATATATTACAAGTTAAAGAATGTTCAGGAAGTGTAAATATGGTTTACCCTAAGTGCGATGTATCCTTGGATAACATACCTGTCACCATGTTTGCCGACTCGTGTTCACCTTTTACATTGTTAAACATCAAGGATTATGAATGTTTGGAGGGCCACGGGAAGAATACTTTACAAAAGGCAGATGTTACACCCACTGGTTATAACAAAGAACCTATACCACTCCTTGGCATGAAGGAGATGCACATTGGGTTCAAGGGCAGGGATACGTATGGTAAAGTGTACATTGTAGAGTCAGGATCCAACCTGTTAGGATGGCAACACCAGAAGGAACTAGGAATCATCCTGGACCCTAACAAGGAAGAGCAGGTCCTGCTGACTACGGATAACCTGGGCGGGGGCACAATTTGCGATGAATTTCCTAGATTGTTTCGAGAAGAACTGGGCCTTCTACATGACTTCCAGCATAAAATAAAACTTAAGGCCAACGCCAAACCCATGGTACACAAACTGCGTCCTGTACCCCAACAAATGAAGGAGCCACTGGATAGAGAACTTAAGAAACTGTGTGACATGGGAATCATACAACCCGTAGAATGTTCAGAGTGGTTGGCGCCAGTTGTCATCGCAGCCAAGGCCAGTGGTGAGGGGATTCGCCTATGTGTAGACCTGAGGAGCCTCAATGAGAGCATATGGGTAGAAAGACACCCACTGCCGAACATAAATGAGATGCTCAGCACCATGTCCCAGGCGAAGTATTTCAGTGTCATCGATTTATCCATGGCATACCACCAGGTTGACCTACACCCTGAGTCTAGACCTCTCACCACATTCATAACACCCCAAGGCGCGTACATGTTCAGAAGGATGCCGTTTGGATTAGCGTCTGCTGCGGCAGTATTCCAGAAAGCTATGCAACAGATCCTGAAGGGGGTGGAGCACTCCATGTGCTTCCAAGATGATATCTTGGTGTACGGACGGGACCTAGAAGATCATGATAATACCCTCAGACTAGTGTTAAAGAGGCTCATGGATGCAGGGTTAACAGTGCAAAAATCCAAATGCAAAATAAGGATGACTTCGGTTGACTATCTGGGGCATTCCATTTCAGAAGAAGGCTTTAGACCAAAAAACAACCTGCTCAGTGCGGTGAGAGATGCCCCATATCCAAAAAACAAAGAGGAGCTCAAGTCAGTTTTAGGATTAATGGAATACATGGCCAAGTACATAAAGAACTTTGCTTCCAAATGTGAACCGGTGAGAGAACTACTAAAACAAAACAAGGAGTTTGAATGGAATGAACATCATAAATCTGTGGTAGATATACTCAAAGAAGAGATATTAACCTCGCCAGCGTTAGGGGTTTTCGACCCACAAAACAAAACCATCCTCACGACCGATGCATCCAACAAAGGACTGGGGGCCACCTTATCCCAAAGGAAGGGCAAAGAGGAAAACATTATTGCCTTTGCGTCACGCTGCCTGACAAGTGCTGAAAAGAATTACTCTGTAGTTGAAAAGGAGGCCCTGGCGTGTTTCTGGGCAGTGAAGCATTTTAAATTCGTCCTGTGGGGGCTTAATTTCACAATCCGTACAGACCATAAGCCTCTTACCTCAATTTTTGCTGTGAAGGGCATGGAAAATTGTACCCCTCGCATTGGGAAATGGATCCTGGGATTAGAGAATTTCAACTACAAGGTCGAGTATGTCCCTGGTGAAGACAATAGGATTGCCGATTTCTTGTCGAGGACACCTTTGGAAATGGAACAACCCGAAGAAATGCTGGACAGTCCTATTTTGGTTATAGAAGACCCGGCCATTACAGAAGAGGAGTGGAGGAAAAGCATGGAAGAGGACGAGGTTTTGGGAAGGCTCAAAAGTATGTTGAGAGAAGGGTGGCCAAACAGATGTGGTGATCTAGAAGAAGGACTCAGAGACTTCTGGGAAGTCAGGAACGAGTTGAGCATCATACGTGACAGAATCTACCGCCAAAATAAAGTGGTTCCACCCATGAGTCTCAGAAGAAGAATATTGGATCTGGCGCACGAAGGCCATCTGGGACGCAGTGTCACCAAGAGTAGAGTTCGGGCCAACTTCTGGTTTCCCAGGATGGATACAATGACAGAACAGCTGGTGAAGGACTGCGTCAGCTGTGCCAGAAGTGACAAGACTAAAGTCGTGCATAAGGCACCGTTATCTCCAGTCATGGTGCCCAAAAAACCATGGGACAAATTAGCCCTGGACATTATGGGTCCCATGGACAACCTGGGCGTACAAAAGAGGTTCATGTTAGTCCTGGTTGATTATACCTCACATTGGGTTACTCAGAAATTCGTTCATCGCATAACCACAAGTACAGTCTTGGATTTCTTAAAAAAGTTATTCTCCAAAGAGGGCATACCTTCCACCCTAGTCACCGACAACGGTGTACAGTTTACGTCTCAACTAATGAAGGAATTCTTAAAAAACTTGAACATAAAACACGAATTGACGGCGTTGTATTGTCCCAAAGCCAACGGCCTGGTTGAGAGAACCAACAGATGGATAAAGGAGCATATACAATTAGCCACTACCAACGTTCATGACCTGGAATCATCCTTACGTGACTGTGTGTGGGCATATAACACCACGCCTAACCTGGTAACAGGAGTTTCCCCGTTTGTGTCCCTCAGGGGAGAGAACCCTGCACCAAACTCAATCCAAGTTGGCTGGGCGGAGGTAGGGCGTTACATCCCAGGCCTGAGGAGGTGGGTAGGAAGGTTGACCGGCACCAAGCTAGATACAAAGAATGGTATGACAAGAGGAATGGGGTCAAAGACCAGAAGTGGAGAGTAGGGGAGGTGGTGCAGGTCAAGAGAAGTGTGAAAGAACCCCACAGCCAGAGTAAGTTCTACCCTCCATGCCACATTATGAAAGCGTTCAACAATGTTGTTCTCCTAGAGAACGGACAATGGTGGAGTTGTGACAAAATTGTTAAGTCCCAAATGGACTCGTAATGTCTTTCAATTATTGCGTTATGCTGTTATGTATAGGGAGGGAGGTGTGTTACAATCTTCCTTGCATTATAATGGTATGCTCCGTCCCCCCCTCCTTTTCCCCCTCCCCTTGGTTTCTCCCCTTTGGAGTTGACAATGGAATGTTGGTACCTCTGAAGTTGTGGGGAGTGGATGGTCAATAAAGTGGAACTTATACCTACTCTGATTCCGGTACTCTTACTTTCAACAGTAATGCATGTTGAAGTAGAGGTACTCTACTCAAAAGGCTGCCATAAGGACTGGTTTGTCAATGGCTTTCATTTTTTAGCTAAAAATCTCTGTCTCTCTTACTATTTTAACAACTCATTCAAATCTTGTCGCTGCCTTTACTAGCTTCTGAAAATAAAATTTGAAGATAGTCAGAGTCGCTGACACACTATGGTATCTACAGTTGTCTTCCTCCCTTGCACATCCAGGAGCCCTGTATCTGCAGCACAGGACACACAGTGGATTCACTCTGTTTTTGTTTGATGCATAGAATGCTACCTCTTAGATTCCAATTGTTGCACATGTATGCCCACACCACTGTGCAGTGCCGCTCTCTTTTGAAAGGTAGCTCAGTGCCAGGATATCCGCTCAGTGAATCATTACATCTACACAGCTCGTATTCCATCTGTTCATAACCCAATGAATATCTCCTCCTGCTTTTTGACCCCTGCTTTTTAATACTCTCAAAAGCTGAACGAATGGCTGACTGAGTTGCACCTATTATGCTGGAAAAGACAGTGTAGATCGCTCATTCAAATTCTTGCACCCTCGTGTTCTTCAAGGTTGGTAAATTGAGCGCCTTTAAACTGGATCTCAATAACTCCTATTATTTACAGAGCTTAGAAATGACTGAAGTGCAGTATGAAGTACTATATAAAAACAAGTTATTTGCTGCTTAACTATGCTGTTGTGAAGCAAGAGCTACCTACCCTTGCCCCTTGTAAGTTCCTGGTAAGTTGGGGTTGTAGGGCGTCCAACAAGCTCTTCGGAGTGGGAGATTAGACCATCTCTTATAGACTGGCATCCATTCAGCACAACCACTGGCTTCTACCCCAGCCACACAGTGAAAACGTTCCCATAAGTTTTCGCAAGCTGGGGGTGGAAAGTAATCATGCAGAGATTTAATAGAACAGCAAAGAAGAGGGAAGAAAGTACTACCCCTACCAAATAAATACATGATCTCTTTGGGGGAAGGTAACTATTATCCATTTTTTTATTTCAAATAATTTTTTTATTAAATAGAAACTTCCAATCATTGCACGTATTAATTTACAAACCAGTTGACCGTAGAATATCAGGTGCATATTGTTTCACACAGGTATAGACTCATACAATCAGATCAGATGCATAATGATTATTCCTAGACATTTCCATTTCCACAGTCGGAGATATACATAGGTCCCCTTGGTATGCATTCCACCCTTTCTACTTTTTGTCCCATTTCTTGGGACATCCCTAGATTTAAACACTTCTTTTTCTGCAATCATACATTTGTCCAGTTCGGCCGCCCATGCATTTGTCGATGGTCGCCCCAGTACCCCCCACTTCATTGCTATTGCTCTTTTACTAATGTGTAAACTAAGGTGACCAGTTGTTGTTCCACTTCTGTGAGATCAGTCGCCTCCCAGATGTTGAGGAGCCCCAGTGGTGGAGTGAGGTTAATCGCTTTCCCAAGTGCGTCTTGCATGTGAGTAGTTGCCACCTCCCAAATGGATCGTAGGTATGGACAGTCCCATATAGTATGATAAAAGGTGGCTTCTTGGTGACACCCCCTCAGGCAAAATGCATCCTGCCTAGTCCCTATTTTTGCCAGTATGGCCCCAGTGAGGTATGTTCTGTGTAAAATTTTTAATTGGATCAAACGGAAGCGAAGCGAGATGGCTGCCTCTCTCGGTGACATAAGCGCTGTTTGTCAATCCTCATCATCAATATCTCCGATGTCAGCTTGCCACCGATTACGGAGAGCCCGAAAAGGGTCAGGCAGGTTATTACACAGCTTGCGATACGTTAAAGAGATAGCTTTACTTGAGATTGGTTCAGAGAGCAGCCGATCTTCCAGTGGGGATAATTCCAGAAGGTCACCCACATCTGGGATAGCAGTCGTTAGGCCATGACGGATCTGTAAATATCGGAACGTCTCCCCCTGAGCCATTTCATATTTCTCCTGTAGTTCCTGGAACGTTAGGATTTTACCTTTTTGGACAAGGTGGCCTATGTTGGAGAGTCCGATCGCATCCCACTTGTCGAACCCTGGTTGGTAGCACAAAAGTCCTAACTTCTGGGTGTACCACAACGGAGTAGACTGAGTCAGCACGTCAGCCCAGCCTAAGCGTTTAGTAGCCTGATGCCAGAGTTCCACCGTGCAGGCTGTGGGGCCCAAATATCTGCCTTTTCGGACCTTTGCATACAGAGCACCAAGGTAACCCTCTCTCCCCATCTGATACCTATCAAGCATATAGGCAGGGTCCAACGGAGAGCGATACAGCCAGTGGTTTACCACCACGAGCTGCGACGCCCAGTAATAAAGTTGCATATCCGGAAGGGCAATCCCCCCCATCGTACCACCCTTTAGTTAATTTATTCAGAGCTATACGGGGCACCTTCCCACTCCACAGCAGTGATCTAACCTCATTGTCGATACTATTAAAATACGAGTCTGAAATCTTGTATGGGCAATTCTGAAGGACATACAAAAACCATGGGAGAGCGAGCATCTTAAAGAAGGCCGCCCGGCCTAGCAACAAACGTGGCAGGGATCGCCAATGAGCGACATCATTCCTAAGTCTATCCAATGGGGCAGCTAAGTTCCTGTCATGAAAAAGTTGAGGATCAGGGGTGATAAAGATCCAGAGGTAGCAAAAACCGTCAGTGGCCACTTCCAGCTTGCATCCCGTGGGAAGCCGAGGAGTTGAGCCCTTGAGAACAAATAAAACTGACTTAGCCCAATTAATGGCATAGCCTGAGTATTTGCCGAAGTTGGTGAAGATATTTAGGAGTCGATTTAGGGACGCACGGGGGACGCCAAATACACCAGTATATCATCTGCATATAACGATATTCTGTCTTCACATCCCTCCTCCCATTTCAGTCCTCTAAGTAGCACATCACCTCGCACCCAGGATGCCAATGGTTCCAGGATCAAAGAGAAGATAAGGGGGGATAGTGGGCAGCCCTGCCTGGTGCCCCTACCCAATACAAACGTCCGGGATATGCGATTATTAACCTTGACTTGGCCACGCAGTTCCGTATAGAGCAGTCTGATCCAGCCCTGAAATTTCGGCCAAACCCCAGGCGTTCCAGCACTTGAAAGAGATAGGGCCATTCAATGGAGTCAAACGCCATGGAGGCATCTAGGGAGAGCACTACAGCATCTTCATCTATATATCGTTGCCTCCCCAAAACACTGTGGAGACGGCGGATATTCAAAGCCGTGTTCCATCCCGGCATGAAGCCAGATTGGTCGGCATGGACTAACGATGAGATTATCGGGATAAGACAATTAGCCAGGAATTTGGCCAGGCCCTTGGCCTCGACATTGGTCAAAGAGATCGGTCGATAAGAACCGCAACGGTCAGCAGGTTTGCCAGGCTTCCGAATGACAACGATAGATGCCAGTCGCTGATCGTCAGGTAGAACACCTTTGTCAAAGCTCTCAGTGAACATGTTTTTAAGGTGTGGGGCAACTCGCGAGGCCACAGTCTTGAGGAATTCAATAGGGACGCCGTTAGGTCCCATTGCCTTCCCCGATTGGATAGTAGTAATTGCCCGGCACATTTCGTCATCCGAAATGTCTACTTCGAGGGCATTCCTATCAACTGCGGATAGAGTGGGTAGGGGTATGTCTGCTAACAGTTGACGCGAGTCCTCTGATGTGTACTTGGTGGAGGAGGTATAAACCTTCTCTAGGTGGTCTGCAAAGGCGTCCGCAACACCCTGCGGGTCAGTGATCTGTCCTGCTGTAGGTAAAGTCAGCTTAGATAGCCAGCGCTCCCCTTGTTCTCATTTCTCCAACCAAGCTAACATCTTCCGCCCTGTCACCCATCTCATAAACCTTGTGTAGCGTTTGTAACAGCCGGGCCCGCGTCTTTTCCTCGGCCAAAGTTTTGTAATCCAGCTGTTTGATGGCTAATTGATGTGTGGTGGCTTCACTAGGTGAGTGTGTATTTTGTGTTTCCAACTGTTGGAGCTCGGTCTCTAAAGTAAGCAACTGCTGGTTCTGCTTTCGGACATATCCCACTTTTAATGCTAATGCATGCCCCTTCATCACTGCCTTATATGCCTCCCACACATTCTGCGCCGAGTCTACGGAACCAACATTTTCGGTGAAGCAGTGCTCTGTCTGAGTGGTCAGGCTCTCCCTTATGTCTGGGACCCTGAGCAACCATGGATTAAGGACTATAGTATTGCGGTGTGTGCGCTGAAAATAAGTAAGCTCAACCCACACTGGGGAGTGGTCCAAAATGCCTCTCGGCAAGGCCCGTGGGTGCCTAAAGTGCCCGATGTCCGTCAGGTGTGTAAGGAAATAGTCGATGTGGGACATGCTCTTGTGTGCGTTGGAATAAAACGTATAGTGTGTCGCGTCGGGCTGTACGGAGCGCCACACATCCGTCAGGCCCATTGCTCGAGTGAAATCTTCCGTTTGTGTCGTTGGACGGGTTAGGGGTCGTCGGGGATATCTGTCTTTCTGGTCATCCATAGTCATGTTAAAATCCCCCTCTACTATTAGTTTTCCCGTTGGGAGGTCAAGAATGAGTTTCCCAAGATCTGCAAGCGCCTCCTTGCCCAGGGCTGGGGGGAGGTACGCTGATATCACACTAAGCAGCTTTCCTTCCCAGCTTGCCTCTAATACTGCGAACCTCCCCTGGGGGGTCTGCCCATGTGCGTGTCAGAGTGAGTGCAAGGCTCTTTCTGACGAGGATACCTGTACCTCTAGAGCCGGAGGTGAACCCCGCGTGAACCAGGAGCTTGTATCCCCACCGTGTAAGGGCCTGACATTTGTTTCCTATAAGATGTGTCTCCTGTAGAAGAACCAAATCTGGGGCATGTCTCCTGAGATATTGTAGCACTATACCGCTTTTAATTTTGTTCCCTAGTCCATTGATGTTCCACGTGAGTACTGACAGTAAGGTTTCTGTTGTTTTTTCAACCATATGGTAGGCATGTGAGATCTACAGGAGCTCAGAGGCCCCGGGGGAGGAACAACAGACAGACCATTCGGCATGTGCACTGGATGTAAATATTGAAGATTACCCATGGGCAGACACTGTTTGAGAATCAACCTGATTGCATACCACAAGTTTGGAGTGGGGGAAACAATAGTTAAGTCCGACTGTTCACGGATTTAGATTGGATAACAAAAACAAAACAAAACCAACAACTCCACATTCCCCACCCTCCCCTCCCCCCTCCCTGCCCCCCTGCCAGTGGATTTGAAACTACCCACTCCCCAACAAGGCAGAGTGCCTATCATCCCCCCTCGATTTAAAGGTGCTGGGGTTGCAGCTGTGTCCTCTCCCCCGCCGCATTGCAAGGATAGTTGCATAGCATACTGCATATTGTGAGAGACTCCCGGCCCCAGCGCATAGCAAATAACCAAAACATGTTGGAAAAACAACTATCCAGCCCCTTGCGTATATATCGAGGGCATACATGAGAACTCAGTGCGAAGAAAAGGCCCCCCAGTGCTCCAATTTTAGCACCGCCCCACCTCAGAGTCATTATGCATGGCTAAATTTGTCCATACCAGACCTCAGAGTTCCATCAGTTCGGCTACGTGACACTCAGTCCGACTCCTCTTTTCTGGCCAGGTCGCCATGCTGGCCAGCACCTTGTTCGGATCTGCTGGTCCGAGGACTGCCATTGCGGTCTCTGTTGGGTTTTTCCACACCGCGCCAGCCCTCCAACCAGTCCCACGCAACCTGAGGGGAGGAGAAGAACCATGCTTTGCCATCTGATTCCACTTTTGCAGGAAACAGCATGGCATATTTCACCTCCTTATCCCTCAACGCCTGTTTGACCACCAGAAAACTGCGACGCTGAGCTTGGACTCTCGCAGTGAAGTCGGGGAAAAAGGTAACAGCACTGTCCTCCAGCTTGATCGGTGGGATAGCACGCACGGTTTGAAGTATAATGTCTCGATCCATAGGCACAGAATGCATCGGTTCTCTATTCCGCCGTTGCCATCAAGGCTATGGGTCTCTATTTCTCTGTGGGGCAGCAACGGAGCAGTCAAATAAGGCAGTTAAATAAACATGAAGAGCATCCACTGATCTCTCTTTTGTATTTCGAGTCTGTAGCTATCCACCACACAATATTTCCAACAGGTTATGGCTGCACACATTGAGAGCGGTACCCCGGGGAATGTCACTTTTTCTGCCAGTCGTATTTGATGCCACCTTCCCTCATGCTATGCGGGTCTGTCTGTTGGGGGTTCTCCGTAGATACTCACGTGGAAAGCCCGGTGCAGGACAGGAATCTTTGCAGGCGTGTCCAGGCAAATCAGCACGCACTATGTCCCCCCTGGCGTCCCGCGGGGTTCTGGGCCACTTACTGCTATTCACAGCACTCACCGCTGCTGCCTCGCAAATCCGGCCGCCAGTGCCAACAAGTATGGGACACGGCCTGGTAGGCCTCAGAGGCCGGGGTCTCGGGCCTAGTGGCAGCCGTCGCACTTTCCACCAGTGCGTCCCGCGGGTCCGCGCGGGGGTGGAAAAGGTGGAAGAGGATAAGTCCTGGTGCACACTCACCGCACTATACCGCTGGCCCCCCGATAGCAATCAAGGTCTGGGAAGGCAGTCTGTTAGGCCCGCAAAGCCAGGGCCTCAAGTTATGCTGATGCCGGCTGGGTGTGGTCACACTCGGCACCACGGGCTCTTCCTGCATCGGTGATCGGCGGGGATGTCGGGCGGCCGAAACTGTGGTAACCTGCGGGCCGTCCGTGGCCCACCCGCGCAACCGCCGATGTTGATGTGTGGTGCTGTCTTACGCTCGTCGCTTCTACACTAACAGCCGGTGGAGCGAGGGCGCACCGCCATGATGTCCTGGGGCTCCGGCTGCACCAGACGTCGCTCGGATAGAGTACAGCCCCCTCTTAGCAATAAACGTCGTTGATGGTTGCCCCGGGACTCCAGGGCCGGGACCCTCTTGAGATGCGGCCATTCCCTTCGGCTGCTAGCCACGCCCCCTATTATCCATTTCAGTCCCTGGGCAGCCTGGGCAAGGCATGTTAGCTACGTACTACTTATGCTACTTTATGTACAAGCTGGCGTCAAAAGACACACAATTGATAGACGGAATGCAGAACAAATCAAAACATTCACCCCAAGTCAAGAGATCTGGGTTAAATCCATCATCCTTTTGCTCACCATGCCGTCACCCCAGTTTAGACCTGACCATATGCAAATCAGTCTTGACCCTGTGCCTCATGGGAACAGTTCAGCCCGAGCTGCCAAGCCAGGCCGTCCCTGGACCGGAATCAAGCATCCTAGGACCGTTTTCGGAGTTTCACCTCTCATCAGCCAGGATAGCTTGAATCCAATGGCACAGTGAGCACGGGACCCACGTCTGGGCATACCCCGCGTACTTAGGGCGAGGAAGCAAAAGACACACAATTGATGGACAGAATGCAGAACAAATCAAAAGATTCACCCCCATTCAAGAGATCTGGGTTAAATCCATCATTTGTACCTTCCAGTTAGATAGTGGCTCACACAAACCTTGTCCCTGCCTAGACATTATTTACCTCCTGGGAATTTAAGGTACCGTTAGCCAATTATCACATTTGAAATGATCTGTTAACTGATTAGTAGAAATGATTGAATGTAAAACGACCAATTTAAAAGCTGCTCAGCTTACAGTTCATGTATACAAGAGGGCATGATAGGATCCAAATGCCAGAAGCTATGTAAATCATAAATTCTCTAGTCTGGATTAAAATTAGGTCTTAATGGCAGTTAGACACACACCTGAATTTCCCTCATTTGGTCCAGACTCTTATGTAAATGTTCCCATACACCTGTTTACAGACTTTGCTCTGGAAATAGCATACAGGGAGTTTATTGAAGTGATGGTCTTCTCACATTAAGTTCACTAGACTGACTAAAAGAATGACAATACCACATCCATACAATGTCATTTACTGTCCTGGGTGAACCCTGTCTTTGGATATAAGAGCACATATCATGTATGATTTTAATGGAGATGGCCGCTCCTGCATAATACATAAAATTATACATATTACCTGCAGAAAAAAACCACTATTTTGCCCACTGCACCAGACACAACATTTCATTTCAAAAGAGTTATTTATATGGCCTTATCACCTAGGAGACCTACCTTCTCAATGGAGTATATTTTCTTAATGGCATGATGTTTAATAGCCCACAGCTTCCCCTCAGATATTTTCCTATTTTGTCATGTCAAAGCTTCAATCTAGAGGATTCAATTTTAATGCTAAGCACGATCATGAGGGAACTTGAATGTTAGCCAACTTCAGACACTCTTTCCAGGGGGTGTCCGCTTCCTCCCTAGGTGCTGTTGATAATGTCAATTGAGACAAGCAGTGGACGAAGGGTTAACATGTGGCAATATCTTACAGTCCAGGGCTTTCAAGCGACACAAGAGAAGCTACATTTCTTTAAATGGAAATAGTTGTCTGGAGTCTATAAAGTACTTTGGAGTTTCAGACATGGGAGATCATACCACCACCAACACCAAAAATGCCACCAAAGTTGTCAAAGATCACGTGGCGTAAATCTGACAATAAAACACCCAAAAGGTTATAGGGGGAATTCGTGCAATTTGTCTAAGCACTGGCAATCGCTCGGGTAGCATCCCAACCCACCGGTCTTTTGGTCACCATGCCAGCTCAGTTTGGACTCCGCCATATGCATATGCATTCCCCATACCTATTGGTTGGCTTTGCGATTATCTGTAAGGTGCCCCTATACCTTTTTGATTCTAGCTCTGTTTGTTCAATGCTGAAGAAATAAGCCCAGAAAGAGAATGGTCTAATTATTTACTGTTAATCTTTATTACTCCTGGGGCTATCACACCTTTACTTAGCCCTCTGTCTTCAGGGCTCTTTTGGGTACTCTCTGAATGGGTTGGCTTGGTATTTAGAGTAGCTTAATGCTAGGAATCCCAGTTACAGTCACTCTCGCGGTAAGGGTGTCGGTGAAGGTGGAGCTGTGAAAGACAAGAGTTACCATAGAATTTTGAGGTGTTGTGGTTTCTCTGGAAAAAGTTCACCTCAATGACTAAGGAATGAACCAAGAAATATGGCCCTAGGTGGAATGGGCAGCCTGGCCTCCACCAAGGTTTTCAGAGCCACTATAGTGGATTGTGCAATCTCCCCAGGCAGGGTAGTTACTTTACTGTTTGTGAAATAAAGATTAGCAGGTTTCATCAGTGCAGGTGCTGAATAAGTGTTGAGGTTGCCCTGATTCCTTTCTGCTAAGAACATGTTGCAGGAATTATGTTCTTGGCTGTAGATCAGTGAAACCTGTGAGCCTCCAACTTCGATGTGATTACTTCTGCCAGCGTGGAGAGACTACCAGATTGCCTATTTACTTAAAAATAAACTCAATTACCCAGGTGACCACCCTTGACTTAATAGCCAGGTAATGCTAGTGTGTTTGTCTGTTTTTCTTACTAATACTGTACAGTATAAGCAGAGTACCTGTGTGATGCTCATATTATACATGTACAGGTGCCATTAGAAAAGTGTGCATTGTTGCTGCCATGCTTTAACATGGTGTGAGTGACTTTGTCTGTGTGTATGTAGTGAGTCTCTGTGACTGAATGCCAGTAAGTGAGTGTGTGTTTACATTTGAGGGTTGCACTGACTGTGCCTGCACAGCTGTTGCCTATGCCGCTCCTTTAATGTGCGAGTGAATCTTGCATTGCTGTCTTCTATACTGTGGTTATTCTGGGTATTTTCTGGAAATTTGTATTGCTGCTTCATCAGCTGCACCTTTTTTTTATAACACTTACACTGCTGATCCCTGTGCAGTGCCTGTGTATGAGGGAAGGTTGCCATGCTGCTGTCTGTGCTGCTCTTGCTTTGCTTGTAAGGGAATCTTGCATTTCTCCAATCTGTGCTTTACCTGTCCTAAGTGTGAGGAAAGCTTGCACTGCACTTCTCTTTTTGTGCATATCTTTCTGTTATTGTGTTTGTTCATGTGGTGTGGCAATGTGTGCTGTGCTTTACGGGACCAATGTGTACACCTCCATGGTCAATTAATAGTCAACATAGAAACAGGCATAGCAATGTGTGCTTAACTGTGGCAACGTGGAAGCTGGTGTGATAACGCGTGCTCTCTGGGGCGCAATTGTAAACTAGCTTATTGCACTTTTTGTAGCTTGAGAGAAAATCTCCTGCTGAGCTTGCAATACCTGTAATCTGTACCAACAACTCTGGCACCAACAGTGTTGGTATTAAAAGATCACAAGTAACAGGTCCATGCGAGCAGGCACATATAACGTGGTTACATAGAGTTTCTGGAATAGGCAGCTGCTTGTCTTGAACCAACATCAATAGGAATCCGTATACCACTGAATCTCTGGCTGATTCTTTGCAACGCTGGATGAGGCATCCTCTTACTCTGCTGATGAACTGACTCACTTATGAGCTACAATGGGGAGGCAACACTCAGCATCAGAGAGCACTGGCTAGCAACCAAGACCCTCGTTTTCTTGGACAACGGCTGTGAGAATCCATCTTTGAGAGTTTGACTGAGATAACTTTGTAGTAATAGTGAGTTTAGCTCAGTTTAGGAAAAGTGTATACTTGGTGCACTAAAAAAAGGCCCACAGGAACCGTTTCTAAACCTTTGCACCTGAGTTCATACCCGGAAGAACTATCAACTTACTAACTAGTCTGAGGGCTCACTTACTAATCTATGTGGGCACAGAGAAGCCCAGTGGAACCATCGAATGGGGAACTCCCCTGGGTCTTGTAATAAGGTGGTTTATTTGTTAAGTACAAAAGGGAGCAAAATAAATCGACACAGAGCATTGACAAGCCATCAAAATCCTTGGTCATCTTGAAAATATGCCTATGAGAAGCCACCCTTAGGAGTTTGGTTGAGGTGACTTTGTAGTAAAACTAGACATAGACTAGTTTAGGAAAAGATTATGCTTGGTACACAGAAGACCTGAAAATGCATCCTTAGGAAAACTTGCAGCATTAAAAGTATCATTATAATTGAGCAACATAATCATGGTGGATGGAAGAGCAGTAGAAGAAGCATTCTGATTAATAGGTACTTGTGTGTGTGTGTGTGTGTGTGTGTGTTTGTGTAAGTGTGTGTGTGTGTGTGTGTGTTTGTGTGTGTGTGTGTGTGTGTGTGTGTTTGTGTAAGTGTGTGTGTGTGTGTGTGTGTGTGTTTGTGTAAGTGTGTGTGTGTGTGTGTGTGTGTGTTTGTGTAAGTGTGTGTGTGTGTGTGTGTGTGTTTGTGTAAGTGTGTGTGTGTGTGTGTTTGTGTAAGTGTGTGTGTGTGTGTGTGTGTGTGTTTGTGTAAGTGTGTGTGTGTGTGTGTGTGTTTGTGTAAGTGTGTGTGTGTGTGTGTGTGTGTTTGTGTAAGTGTGTGTGTGTGTGTGTGTGTGTGTTTGTGTAAGTGTGTGTGTGTGTGTGTGTTTGTGTAAGTGTGTGTGTGTGTGTGTGTGTGTGTGTGTTTGTGTAAGTGTGTGTGTGTGTGTGTGTGTTCAAAGACAAACTCTAACCTTGCATGAGCCACTGTGATAGAGCAACAAACAATCTACCACAAGTGACCCATCTTCACTGTTTTCTTAGGCTCAAGTATCAGGGTGTATCTCTGTGTAAAGAGCATTATAAACTACACACGCAGCTGGGAAACATTTACACACTCAACAGAAGTAACAGCAACCTTCTAGCCAGGTGTACAGTACCTGCATGAGGGTTTCGTGATGAAGCTTAAAGTTCAGGGTCCACAGGTTGCCAATGATGGGGAGGGGAGCTGGTCCAGGAGGGTATCTTCTTCTCAACCACTGAAGCTTGAAGTAATGTGCAATGAAGAGAGTAAGAAACAGAGCAATTAACAGCTCTGTGATTAACAGCATGGTGGATGCCTGTCTCTGCTTCGAGCTGTTGCCCTAAACAATGGACCTTTACCTTTAAATGATTCTACTTGCTATTCTTCCCTATTGTCTTAGTATAATTTGTGCCACGTTATTTGTGAATCCTGTATCTGTTTCTCTAGCTATCTCCTGTTCTCTCTCTTTACCTCTTTCCTCCTTTATGTCCAGCCTCAATGTCTATCTTCTTGTATATAAGCTTAGCCTGTGCACCTCTGTCCCTATCTATTTCAGTAAAGCCCACCTTGCCTAACTCATTCTTTCTCACGTTCTCTCCCCTTTTATACTTTGTCTAAGAACCCTAGAGGAGGCATATTTCTTCGATTTGTGCAATCTGAGAGCTTGTTGTTTGTGTATTAAACATGCTTATCACCTGTAAGTTGGAATATTTGCTCTTTCATCACTGCCCTGCTGTTGTTTGACCTCTTGTAAGCGCATGCAAATGTACTGCCAATAAGCACATCTCTTTTCCTGGGCTCCTGTCCAGTGCTTGGAATCTATGTCACAGGACCTGATGACGCATTTATATTGTAAAGGGCTAATTACATTTAAATTGACTCCTCGGATACAAATAAGGAATAATTACTGTGGATATTTTAGAAAAAGGTGAGCACAGGCATGTAATACAATAATGTGAATATTTTCCAGTTACTCTTGTATATAACACACTGGGTGGATGTTTTCCTGTGTCACTATCCTTTTATCATTTGACCTTTCCAAAGTGCTTGCAAATGAACTGCTAACAGAATAGTCTCTCTGGGCTGTGGCCCAGTGCTTGATGGTTATGCCAGAGAACCTGACTGCTCAAGGTTGTCCATTTGCCTTGTTAAATGCATTTTAGGTGTAAATCACTCTTTAGACACAAACATGGAGTGTTGATTGTGGATGTTGTACGGTAAATAACTTAAATTATGCAAGGAATATTAGCCTTGTGTAGAATTGTAAGAATGAGGGTAGCCAGTGTAGATGATGAAACAAGATGAAAGTTTATTCTTCAGTTTCAAGTAGGAGTCATAGGTTACAGGTATTGTAAGTAGTAAAGTAGCCCCACCGGGAGCAGCATCCCAGCTGCTCAGCCCACCCACTCCAGCTAACATTCACTCCACCAGGCACACATAAACATTCTATGACATCACACTCACACTGGCTGAGCAGCAGGGCAGAGAAAACACATGAAGAAACACATGGCAGTAAGAGCAGGATACCACACTGTGAAAGCAGAATGTGAAATAAACTCCAATGGCACAGCATGTGAATGATGAATATGTCGGAGCTTTATTCCAAACAGATCTCATCCACCAGCTTTCTCATCAATTGTCTCCTCATAGAAAATTACCTACACATTCCAATTATATCAAATATACATTCTTGAACATAAACATTCCAGGACATTATATTTCTTCCCTTTTTTGTTGTTGTTTTTTAAGCACCAAAACAGAGATGCAACTAGACTACATATAAAACAATATAATACATGCAACAAAAACTCATTTTCTTCTTCTTTTAACATTTTTTTGAACATATTCGCTCAGATAGTTGGAGTTCTGACTTTTTTACCATTCCTGCTTCTTCCATTGCACTCTTGATGATTCTCATCACTCAAGGTTCCCAACCTCGACAAAGGTATTGCTCCATTTGCTATGGTCATCCAAGTAAATAATCACCCTCCCCGAAACATACATTTTTGTAATAGCTGATCGATCTCTAAACTCTAATTTACCGTAAAAGTAACCACACATAGGGATTTCCTATCCACCATAACCTCTTGGTTTTACATCTAATATTTTCAGATTGTTACATTCTCTATACAAACATTGGTAGTTTTTCTGAGACATTATTGTCAGTCTTGAACATGGGTTGAAGAACATTCTCACATTCACGACATCCACTCTTACAGCTTCACACAGGTTGCCACGTGTTGCTGCACAATTGTAAAACAACTTAACCGTAACTTTTATTGACTTCATTCATCTTTTTGACCTGCAGCACTTCATAAAATTACCTTTTTTCTGCCTTCGTTATAAATACTTTTTTGGGTAGGGCAATCTCTGAAACTCGCCATATGCCCTTGCTATACGCACCTATAGCATGTTTCCTTAATTCTCCCATCATTCTTTCTACTTCCTTTTCTTTCACACCCTTCAAAGCACTAACTTATGCCTGCGCTCTCACACTTGAATTCCTCTTTAGCTCCGATATGTGAAGAGCGTCACTCTTTTATATGCCATTAATACTTCGTGCAAGGGTGGCTCATCTTTTAGCCAAAGTTCCTCCCTTACCCTCTCGTCCTTACAGTTGAGAAGAAATTGATCACGTATACGTTCTTCACACAGTGTGCCAAACTTACAAGCCACCTGTCTTTTGAAGATTTGTAACATACTCCTCCAGACTCTCATTCTCTCCCCGCACCTTTTTACCAAAAAGGTAACGCCCCAAGAACGTGCTTATTTATATAAACTAACATAACTGAAGCTTTGTTGTACACATTTACAATTATTTTAACCCACTAGAATCATCTAGATCCAACTCTGCTAAATCTTCCAATACTTCCTGGCCTTCCACCCCTAGACAATGTACCAATAGAGCCATTTTGTTATCCACTGTCATATTGTATGGGCATACAAGAATATTTTTTTTTTCGACCATGGTACTTGTGGTTCTCCAGATCTGAGTAGGAAAAATTATGATGTAGAAATATTTTACATTGCTAATAACAATAACTTACTCACAACATATAAACAAATTCAGCAATAACATGTTTGTAGGTACATACTCTTGTTTGACACAAATGAACATAATGTGTACTAAAATATGTTCTGCCTCATCCCAAAGTGATATGTCAATCATTTGAAGGAGGCACGAAAACAACGATGGGGCTTATTACGATGTCGGTCGTAGTTGCCTCTGACCAACACCGTCGCAGGCTCGGAACCAACCGACTTCCGGTCGGCGGTTCCGACCACCTGATTACGATGCAACCGAACACTGTTCGGTCGCATACTCCCATTTCTCTATGGGAGCTTGTGTTACGGCTGTAAACTGGCCGTAATACAGGTTCCCATAAAGAAATGGGTGTGTGTGTAAAACCCTGCACCCTGTGGCAGGCACCCCATGGTGCCTGCCACAGAGTGCATGGATTTACAGGGGGGGTACCCTACGTACCCCCACGGCCATCAACCGTGGGCCAAGGAGGCAAGGGGGCTAGCAGGGCCCCCAAAGTATCTTTCCGACAGCCTTACTGTGTCGGAAAGGCCAGCAAGGAAAGGCTGTGTGAAACCGTCATCGTAATCCCGATGGCGGAAATGCCGTCCATAGGGGATTAGGGTGCAGGTCCGACCGGCCAGAAGACTCCGAGAGCCGGTCGAAACCGCGTAGGAATGACCGCCCGGTTTACACTCAGACCGCTGACATCGTAATTCGGCCCCTATTTTTTATTTTTGTTTTGAAAAAATCTGTTGTTGTCATTTGTTCCTCCCTTTACAAAGTCTGTGTTTTTGCCGAGAAAATGTTTTACCTGTCACTGGGAATGCCTCGAGTCAGCACACATACATGAATCCTTCAGAAGCTAAATGGTGTGTCAGTCACTGAATATGATCCAAGTGAGCACACAATAATGATAGGTCATAAGCTTAACGGTTTGTCAGTCACCAGTAAGATCTGAGTCAGCACACAATATTAATAGATCACAAACGTATGCACTATTATTTCTTTATGGGTGTGCAGACCAACAAAGGTAATTACAGACAACTATACGTTGGACGGAGTCTACCTTGTGTGTCTGTCAGCTCTGTGACAAGCTAACAATGACATCACAAATATCCAACGTGGCACGGTGGAGTTGTGCAAATTAACTTTTGAGCATGCCCAACACTCCCTTCCAATTCACTAATTTGATTGTCGCATCTACAATGGAAGCCTTAACATTCAGTATGCCACAACATGGTGATAATGTGCTTTCTACTGCAAATTCAGTCGAAGCACTTCCAAAGAATCCAAAATTCGCAAGACGGCTGCAAAATATTGCTCAACAATCCCTGTAACATTTACTCACAACATCATACCATTTTAGACTTCCTCAAACAAATTGAAAGGTGACCCATTTCTTGCAACAGCCAAGCTTTGGATCTTCCTCATTTCCACAAACCTTAGGGTGGGGCTAGAATGGCAGGATGGTATCAGGGTGGGTATTGTGTATTGGGTGACCAGTACGATGGGGACAGATTTGTGAGGTTTGAAGAAACTAGAACTGATTTTGCAATAGGGTCTGATCAAATCCTGTTCTATGCTAGCATGACACAGTGTGCACTCTGTACATGGGAGAGATGACCACCCAAATAGACTACACTGGCAGTACGTTTTGAACTCACTAAAGGGAATAAACCGATTTCTGCTATATACAAAGCACATTGATGCTGCCCCTAAAGATATTCGAAAAGTGGGAAATTACCTTGTTTTTCAATTTATAATGAATGTGGTGAAAAACTGGTTTACAATAAAACGGTGGCAAGTAATGCAGATTACAATTTACCCAGTTTAAGTGTTATATTCCTAAATTAGGCCCATGTAGCAAAGCAGCTTATTTCTTGCATTGTCCTAGAAAATATCATTTCAGTGGTGAACTTCTGCACACATTTGCATGCACGACAATGTTAGATTAGTCTCTCTGAAACTACTTTGTTTACACACCCAGCTTCGCACAATATTATCACGATGCCTTGAACATCATGTACTAGGCCTATCTACGCACTAGGTACAAAAGTCCTCCTATCTACATCCAAGGGGCAACAGCGCTATCTACATTTCCATAACATCACTAATCTAACGTGCACGTTGCGAAGGCTGCTTTTTATTATAAATATTAGGCATCCCAATAGATTGGGAGAGGAGGCGCTTCTGCAGACACTGAAGGTTTTTGCATGCTGAGAAATCACCACGCGGGGGTGTTCAACTTGAGACCAAGACAGGGTCCTTCACTCTCTCCTATCAGGTAATAGGGTTGGATCGTCCCTTGGGGGGGATTCGTGGCTCTACACCCATACACACTCTAGGTACACTCAGAGTAGGTCCGCATCGTAGGAGTACATTAGTTTGCCATATTTTGCATATATGCCTGCTATATTCGTGCTTCAGCACCATGGTAGAAATGTAACTACTGTTCACTCTTTCGGTGCCTGTAATCTCCTTTATTTGCTTCTGTCTCCTAATTATTGCAGCACATGTATTTTATACAAGAACAACATTGGTTCAATAAATATATTGAAAGCGTCCCACTGTGTATTCTGTATACTTCTCCGAGAGAAAGCAAGCATGAGTGACTGAGTGAAAGACTCTGTACTGTTTCCACGATCCCTGAATAATCAGGGTTGTCAAGTTCAGTGGTTGCCAGAGTCCATTCGCTCCCTGGTATGGTTAGGGGGGATTATGGTAATACTGTGAGCTAGCTGGTCTATAGGCCAACATATCCTGCGGGGGTGTCCCGAACCAGTCTAGACACCAAGCCCTTAGTTTATGTTGTCCAAACAATGCGCAGATCCTACAGATTAGTAGGAACTACATTACATAAGATTACGCACAATTACCTTATCCATAATTGCTCGGTAAAATAAACATTCCAGTTCTAAATACCCCTTTCAATTACACCACATGGAGGCTGAACCCTTTCAGATACTGTGGTGTGAGGACATGTGGCTTATTATATGGTGTGGTTGTGCAACCTCACCATGTAATAAACTCACAAACCTGACATGGGTCCAGTCAGGCTCTTTTGTTAAACCTTAGCTAAACCCTGGGTAGCATTGACTTTGAGCAGTCTGGATTTATTAAAGGAAAAAGAGCAAAGCATGAAGAACTGCCAAGGGGATCAAATAAAAGGAAATGCAACACAAAGGAAATCTAACATCAATTTAGAAAAATAGATCTTATTTTTTTAGATTTTTAGACACCAAAATGTTCTGGAGTCTTCTGGAGATATACATTTTTAAGCAAATCGTAAATCACTGCCTTTTAACTACAATCGCAAACAGGCAATGGCAACTACTGAAGGTAACTGTTACTATAACACTTTGGAAAACTTTTGTAAAGTTGTGTTTGGTTACTCTGGCTTTTGGCAACCATCCTGGCAGGGAGCAAGTCACAGGGGCCAATAGGGCATAGCAGGACTGTTACATCAAGCCATAGATATCAATGGTGGTCCTGATGCAAGGCATACAGGATGTTGTAGATGCTGAGGATGCTGTGGATGCTGTTCTGGTCAACGGGGTCTTCCTGGTACCAGCAATTGCTGCTGGTCTACTGGTCTCCCATCACAGTGAAGCCAGCAGTTCCTTTAACTGAGGCTAGTGAACGTCTTGGGTGACCAAACTGCACTCTGACGATTCTCTTAGGTCCAGCAGAATCAGAGCCAACTGACTCTTTGAGTTTTTTGCAGCTTGTGGATGACTTTCCTTGAGCAGGGCACTGCAGGCACAGTCCTCTCTTTGCTACCCCAAGTATCAGCAGGTGTAGTACAGTCTTTGGTGTAGCCTCTCTTTGTTGGGTTCAAGGAACAGCAGAGCAGTCCTTCTTCAGTCCTCTCCCCAGTGAAGACATGATCGGAGATCTGGGTGGCAGGGGTGTCACTTTTATGCCCTCAACCTGCCCTCAGGGGATGTGGTGACTAACTAGCCAATGGGCTGTCAGGTCCTGCCATCCCTGGTGATGCATTCCTGCAGTGTGTGGCATCCAGCTATTTTTGAATGCAATATTCTGGCCACTCCCAAGATGGCAGAACCCTCTTCTCTGTGTGTAGAGCTTGGTAGCCCACCCAAGAGGTGTGGCTCCCTGAGATCTACACACCCACGTGAAAACTGGTTTGACAACTATTTCTCTCGGTTCCTGATGCCAACCTGTCTACCTGAACAAAAGAGCAGACCCTCTCATGTGTACCCACCATTTGGATTTCGAAGGAGGCTTCCAGTCTGAAGCTTGTCTTTTGGGCTCACACATGTTTGGCTTTCCTGCCAAGAAGAGGTAACACCTCTTCCAATGGCAGGCTACTATTGTGTCCTTCACACCTCTCATAAGGAGGGCAGAAGGCTGTCTCATGGCCAGCAACTGTACCTTGCCACTGGAAGACTTGGGTAATGAAGTAGCAACTTTCTGAAGTTGCCTTTTACTCAACAGAGCCCTAAGTAGAGTTACAGCCAGCGGACTTACTCTAGAATCCAAAATAATCCTGCTGGGTATTATGGCAAGCCTGGGAGGCATGCAGGGTACAAGAGTATTGGTTTCCATGGGATATTTGGTGGTGAAGAGAGATTCATTGCACGATGATGGTGAGACACGCACCTAATCACAATGTTGGAATGGGTCAATGGGATAAACATTATTTGTGATTACGGAGAACTTGGTATACAAAGCCCGTGGAGGGGCTCACAGGAAATGTGAGAGGATTTGGGGACCCTGGCCCCAATCGATGGGTGTGACAGGGTGAACCTAAATTTCGAGGCCGGACTAAGGGGGAGCGGGGCATTGTACATGTGGGTATACTATTGTTTGCTCAATAAATCTGTAAACCGCAGGAGAACAGCTGGCACATGTTTGTTTACTGTATTCTAATGCAGTTTTATTGGAAAAACAACAATAAAAAGTGTTATTAAATAAAAAATTACAATAATTTTGACTTGGCATCAAGTTGGGATTAATGTAATGAATCTTTTGATGGCTTGAAGTACCAATTTAAGTAGTTGTGTTCAGAAGTTAGCAGAGCTCAGTTGTCAGCGTGTAACCCTGTACTTGCCAATGGAGCTACTAGCCTTTCCACAATAAAAATGACAATTTGGTTTTTTTACTGTTAGGACATCTAAGAACACACATCCTGCTTTTTAAAATACAGCACCCTGCCTTAGGGCTTGACAGGTCTACCTTAGGGATGACTTAAATATATTAAAAAGGGAGTTCTGGACTTTGTCATCAGTTTAAATAGCAAAGATGCTCTTCCAGTCTAAAGTGGCAGGCTGGGAGACATGTTATACTTGGTCACACTCATGGTTGCACAATAAGTGCTGCAGCCGGGGAGGGTACTTTAACTTACAGGCTCTGGGTACCACTGGTACCCTATACAAGGGACTTATAAATAAGTTAACTTATGCCGTTTAGGTATCAACCAATCAAACATATACTGTTAAGGGTCAGATAACTGGCACAGAGTTTGAGTTAGCAGCCCTCAGAGCATTCTCAGAGCCAAAACACCAGCAGCATCAGTCAAAAGCTTTGGGGATGATCATGCAAAAAGAGGCCTTTCCTTACTTGTGGACATGCTCAGTAGTGGAGAACAACTGGAAACATGTGACAACTATCCTGAGAAATGAAACAAGAAATATTGTCACTGTTAGATCTATAGGCCTTAGAGTGGTCTTCCCCTCAAACTGTTGGCCTTCATCTCTCCTTTTTGTGCTGATTTGTTTTTGCCAAAGTGCTTGTGCCCTTTCTCTAAAACATGGCAGAATTGTCTTACACCAAATTGGCATATTTAATTTACTTGTAAGTCCCTAGTAAAGTGGTACTACATATGCCCAGTGCCTATAAATTAGCTACTAGTAGGTCTGCAGCGCTGATTGTGCCACCCACTTAAGTAGCCCTTTAAACATGTCTCAGGTCTGCCATTGTAGTCTGTGCGTGCAGTTTTAAACTGCCATTTCGACCTGCCAAAATAAACCTTTAGCCAGGCCCAAACCTTCCTTTTTATTACACGTAAGCCACCCCTAGGGTAGGCCCTGGACAGCCCAGAGGGCAGGGTGCAATGTATTTAAAAAGGTGGCCATGCACTTTTAAGTTTCACATGTCCTGGTAGTGAAAAACTGATAAATTAGTTTTTTGCAACTGCAAGGCCTGCCTCTCCCTTATGATAACATTGGAGTCACCTTATTACAGCTAATAAGCTGTAACTTACAAATGGGAACAGGTGACCTGTGTATGTTTGCTGTCTTTGGAATTGTAATGAAAAATCCTCTATTATGGTAAAGTCAGATTTTAAATTACAATTTTGAAAATTCCACTTTTGGAAAGTTGGCATTTTCCTGCCTTAGCTATTTAGGGTCTGATTCACAAAGAGCCTCTACAGTCGGGGCGGAGGCCGTGCAGCCATCAGAGAGTCTCCGCACTACTGGCGGGCTCTCCACAATGAGAAACTACAGTGCGGAGATCCTGCCACCAGGACGGAGATCCCACCACGACTGCGGAGCCTCCGCCACAACTGCGGAGGCTGTTTGTAAATCGGGCCATTTAGTGCCTTCAGTCTGTCTCAGGGTCACATGACTGAGTGTAGCTGACAGTTGGGCTTCGCGTTTTCCTCCTAGTCCGTGAGCACACAAAAGGGGATGGGAGGCTGCTTTCAAATAGTCTAATCACTGGCAAAACTGGGGGTAGCAGTCCAACCCATAGTTTTTTTGCTCACCATGCCCACTCAGTCTTGAACCAACCATAAGCTAATCAGCCTTAACCCTGTTCCTCATGGGAACAGTCCAGCCCAAACTGCCAAGCCAGGTCCTCCCTGAACAGGAACACAAGCAACCCAGAACTAGTTTCGACCAAGCTCAGTGCTGTCACCACTTTAAGTATCTCCCACCTGGTTATCTGCAGCCAGTGGGCATTAGCTTTTGTCTGTAGGGTAAAGAAGGATATAGACCCTCCTGCCAATACTTGTGAGCCCGTCAACAGTCTGAATTCTTCTGGAATGTCCTTGTACTAAGTCCAGCCTAAATATTCCGCAGGTATCTTTTCACGAGCTTGGTGCAGCAAAGTTGTCTTTTTCCTTAACGGGTGCTGTTACAAGTCCGACAATTTTTCTCCTGGAATGACCAAGGTTGGGGTGTGTATGGTTACCTGGGAACAGAGTTTGCGTCATCTAGGGACAAGCTGAGAGAAGACAAACTTGCTGCACTTCCGGTAGTAATTCCTCAGTGTGGAGGTGCCCTATTTCATATCCGGTATGTGCATAATCGTGCCGCATTTAGCATTCAAGCCCAGTGGAAGATTTCCTTTACCTCTGAAATATAAGGAATACAGTGTAAGTTTCTGTATAATTGGGGGTTGCCCCATCCATTCTAGCCAAGTGTATCCACCCACCTTGGTATCCATGATTTCCTGACATGGGGTGGTCATGCTCTCATTCAACCCTCCCCCATGTGACTCATTGCCCTTTTTATCATTGAGCTGGACGGCCCTACACTTGAACTGCATGTCTAGGGACCACTTGTTGGTAAAGAAGACTGCCCCAGATACGCTAAACCTGTGGTTTACCCGTTTGTATAAGTACTCGGTTCATTTGTTAACTTGGAAACATTACATGTGCGCCGTAATCAATGGTTTTCAGGGTTCCTGTATTTTCCTTAGGGTGTGTTCTCTCCTCTCAACTAGTCACAATTTTAGTGAGGCACAGGAAGATGGCCCCTGTCGGGGTATATTTTGAGGAATTAAGGGTGGTTTTTATTTATCAGACAGGTTAATCTCTTTAACAAGCCATTAAGCCCACCTCCCTCCTCCATACCTAACTGGATGCTTAGATTACTGCAAAATATTTATGGGGTGATCTCATGAGCATGGGGATGGATCGCATCATGTTTTAGGAAGGGCTCCATGGGTGAAACCAGTTTTCCAAGAACATGTCTCACCTGGTGTACTCATGGATGCGCCGTCAGTGTGAGTTGCGTCTTTCAGCCTACATGTGCGCAGGAATATATGATGAGGGGTTGGGTTGCTATTGAGTGTTGTTGGTGGTTGCAACGTGCCCTAGGGTCACATGTGCACGTATCTCTCTGTTCCTGGCATGTGGTGTGCAACGTGACCCTCCCTTGTGGCACCAGGTATCTCTACTCTGCCCTTTCTCTGGAAGCTTCTTTTTGGGCTAACTTTGGCCTGCTTTAGTTAGATTTGGGCGTTTTCCCTAAGTCTTGCGTGATCTACTGCCTCATTTGTCATGAGGCGAAGGGGGTCAGAGACTTCTCTGGGCCCCCCTTTTACCACTAACTAAGCTTTCTTGCGGTGTCTGAGGTCAGAGCCTACTGCTTTTCCTGGATAGTGCATGCATGGCTTGGAGCATTTGTTAGTCTGATATGGAGGGGAGCACATCTGATGTCCCACCTTTGTCTGGAGCTCTAGTAGACGTTGGGGATCCTCCATTCCAGGCACCCCCCTGTCCCTTGGACCATACTCTGCTTCCTTTCAGCGCATTTAGGCCTGCTGACCTCCAATTTGTGGCTAGGATCTCCTGATGTACTGGTATGCTTTTGTCTCTATTTTGGAGGGTTATGACACGGTGGTCAGACCTCCGAAATCAAAAAATCGAATGAAAAAATACGGGGCTTCGACCTAAAACTTTTGCTGAAGTCTGCCGGGTGATGATGATGAACCAGGTCTGCCTCAACAATTCTAGGACACCTGGTCACCCTGGTGAATCCCCCACCTGAAGGCTTGAACTCGGCATCATGCAGACACCTCTCAGCCAATTGGCTCTTTGTGTATGTGCTGTGGAGTTTGTAGGGTTTTTACCATCCCAGACGTACGAGAATCGTTGTTCCCGCTACTGAGGACAGCTTCATTTTAGAACTGAAAGGGGGGCCTCCATTGGGCAGGGAGACATCTTAAATTTGGAGGGTGCTGTTGGGAGTACATGCCATGATGGAAACATTGGTCCCGGGCCAGATGCCCGAGAATGCAGACTTTTCGACTAGGTGATTGGAACCCTTCCCTATTAATTTTTGGGACGCGGAGACTTGGGTGTTTTTTAAATACTTTCTCTGGGTGCTGCCTGCCCCTTCATCAGACTGCCTACCCCCTGGGGTCTGGCCATCCAACCCGCACTGGGGGATCAG
The DNA here is from genome assembly GCA_963921515.1 of Calotriton arnoldi. Taxonomy (NCBI): domain Eukaryota; kingdom Metazoa; phylum Chordata; class Amphibia; order Caudata; family Salamandridae; genus Calotriton; species Calotriton arnoldi. The sequence goes on from CAWUFW010015479.1 coordinate 344,823, forward strand.
CAGCAGTGTGGGGCCTTGGCTCCCGGAGGCGCCTTAGGTATCCCAGCTATTCCACTTTTCCGTCGTGTCGCTATTGAGGTCAAACTTTAGCAAGTATACCCTGTCAACACAGCTCTCTGTCACTCTGAATCCCTGGACGAAAGTAAAGTTTGAATTGCCAATGTTGTCTTATTGGGCCTTCTTTTGGTTTGGTACTGTTTTTGGGGAAGAGGGTCAGGGGGTGTTATATATTCTTACTTATGGAGTGAGTTTATTTTACTGCGCATTTTGGCTCTGTGATTGCGTGAAAACGTTACCTCCCCAGACAGTTACCCCTTCTTGCCAGGGTTGTGTCCCAGATCCCTGTTGGGCTGAGTTTCCTGTCTGTGGTTGCTGCTGCCATGTGTTTGTTCAACTAACTGATCCCTGCTGCATGGGTGTGGCGGACGGTGGACCTCCCTGAGACTGAGTGTAGGGTGCACCCTGACTCCCCTGTGCTTGGTTTTGTGGATGAACATTCATATGATTTTGTGGTGGCTGACCCTGGTCAATCAACCTCTGCTCTTGGTATGCCTTTAATCGGCATTTGTCTACCATGTCGCCCATCCTGTGGCAATAGTAGCACTCCCTAGGGTCTGGTTGCAGTCAACTACCCTGGCATCTGCCGCCAGAGCTGGGTTGAAACCCTTTGGAGTTTTTTGGTGGAGCTCCCTTTGAGACTGGTGCCATTTGCACATTCACGGCCAACGTGCTCCCCTCGAGGGCCGTCTTTTTCAATTTGTGTTGGGCCAATTTAGCAGTGTCTCTCTGGCCTTGCTCCTCTTTTTCATTGCCCTTTTTTTGCCTCTTGTTGTGTTAATGTAATATATGGGCTTGTATCTCCCAACAGGGTTTGGTGTCTAACCCAACAAAGCTGTCCAGTCCACTTTATATCTCGGTGGGTAACCCCTTTTTAAGAATATTGTAAAAGACTGCGACTTGTGGGCCCGTATCTGTCCATGGCTGTCCTGTCTCTTGTACCCATCATTCCCTCAATCTATTCAAGAAATCAGTTTCAGTCTCCCCTGGCTTCATAGTCTCTACCATTAACTCTCCTATCATTATTTTTATTAATATTATTATTATAGAGCTCTTGTATAGTGCATGGCTACCCTAACAGGGATTCCCAGCGCTTGGAGAGCCAGTAAATCAGTCTAATAGAAGCTAAAACAGCAAAGTCTTTAGTTCCTTGCGATAAGTGGAAAGGGAGGTATATCATCTTAAAGAGGCCGGAAGAGTGTTCCATAGTCTGGGACCAAGAAAAGAGAAAGACCCCCCCCCTGCCCCCTCCCCCCATGGGAGCATACCTAACCCTCGGGAAAGTAAACAGGTAGCCACTACTGGACCAGAGGGTGAGAGCCGGATAGTAAGGGTGCACCAGTTTTTGTAAGTACAGAGGTCCTGAGTAGGAGCGAATCTTATGCACATAACATAGTGCTTTAAAATCAATACGCTTTGTCACTGGCAGCCAATGAAGTTGACAGAGAAGCCCCGATGTGTAAGACTTTTTTGGAAGACAGAACAGGAGCCTGGCTGCGGAATTCTGAACCACCTATAATTGTATTAGGGATGGCTTATCAGCCCCTAGGTATAGAACATGGCCGTAGTCAAGGCTGGAGAGTATCAAGGCCTGGACGACAGTTTATTGAGCTGAGAATGGAAGAAACCACAGTATCTTCTTTAGCCATTTTAAGGTTGCAAAGCACATAGAGGCCAATTTAGTAACTTGAGGCTTCATAGATAGGGTGGAGTCCAACCAGGAAGCCAAAGTTCTTTATTTTATTGGTAGGGATAGGTGGAATTCCCAACAAGTAACATATCTCTCAGGGCCATCCATAGTCAGTGTATGTATGAGTTAAATGCTGCCTGTCATCCTCAGTGTCTGTTAGCGTAATTGCTTGGATGCGAGCTTGGGTGAAAACCGCGTTAGTATGCTCTCCGATAAGGCTACTTAGCAGACTTTTAGTATCACCTATTTCGAGGTTTATTCCTGCAGTGTTCTTTTCAAAGCATGAAATCCATTTCCTGCTCCTGCCAGCAATGATGGTAACTTTGTCCTTAACTTCTCTTTATCCATCTAAGCCCATGGCACATATATGAGCCATGCTGTACCCCTTTGTAATGATGGGTACATTTTTATTTCAGTTGACTCTATGGGTTTCTCCCATCTTTTTAGGCATTCATGCATGCAGGGGAACTTCACCTTGGGATCTCCTCCTCCATGTTGAATGCAGTCGTCCACTATAGCCATGTCTTCTGGCTTAAATGACCCTTCCTTTGGCCAAGGTCTATCATATTGGTCTCTATCCTCAGTCCAGTGGGCTATTAGGCGGCAGAACGGGCTTGCAAAGACCTCACCTTCCTTTCTTGCTATTATCTCCCTCAGGGTTAACTTGTCCTTTCTGTGCACTCGGGTGGACTGGGCACATCCTCGTCTCAGCTCCCCTAATCTGCTCACAAGGGCGCCACCTTATTCTACCTGCATCTCAGTTGGGTTAGTACCAAGCTGCCTTGGTCTTTTATTTCCTAGTCTGCCCCTCTCCTCTGTTGACCAATTGGTGAGGCTCTGATCCCTGCTAAAAGCCTCTCATCTATTTCTGCCTCTGATTCTTCCCAGAGCAGTGGCCTTTTCCTGCCCCTACTTCCCTCCAGTGAAGAGCGCACTGCTCTGTTTTCTTGCAGCTTTTTCTAGGTGCTTGCTCTTTCTCTCTCTAGCCTTGGCTCGCGACTTTCTTCCTTGCACCGTCTAGTTTGTCCCCTTCTCTCTGAGCTACGCGCTGTTCTTTTTGGCTGGACTTCGCCTTCAAACTCGTCCTCTGTGGTCTCCTCGGCTACCTTGGCAAATCCTGTAGCCCCAACCTCATCATCAGTTCCAGAGGCAGCGGAATTCCCTTCCACACCCCCACTCACTGAATCGATATCTAGCACAACCACAAACCTCCCTGTCACTCATGTATGCTCACCTGAACCACTGGGGGTGCATGCTCGGTTTGAGGTCCTATGTGTTGGGCATTGTAGACGGGGGGGGGTCGAGCTTTTGTGGACCTTCCCAAGGGGCTTGGACTGTGCTTAAAGAGCGTGTGCTCGCTGGCTTTTTGGTTCCTCATGCTTGGGCCTAACTGTCCATCTTTCAATGCAGGGCCCATTGGCTCCTACTATTGGTGGATTGGAATATCCCAACGTGAGGAGAGCTGGTTTGATCACCTGCATATGGTGGGGGAGGTGCTGATGTCGTACTTGCTTTCAGTATTGTAGGGCTATCTCTCTGGGCCTCTTTGAAGATGGGCCAATGTTCTAGTAGTGCCTCTCTCCTGTCTCTCTTTTACCTGTATATTCAGTTTTTATGTGGGTTATTTTGTGTTCTAATACGTTAGTGTCAAATTTTCCCTCCTTAAGCCATGGAAATGTGTGTGCCTTCGTGTGTGCGTGCCATTCTTGGCAAAACGTATGTTTCCGTTTCTGTGTGGGGAACTGGGTTTCCATGTTTTTTTAATGGGGAATCCATGATAACGCTCTTGTGGGACTTGTGTGAATTGTGGGAAAACACATATGTGGTGCACTCTTACAATATTACATACTATAAGCTCAGTGCTATTCACAGATGCATCAAACAATTCAACTTGAACAATTCAATAACCACAGATAACAATGCATATAAAGGGTTGCAGCATAGGTAAAAAGTGCAATTTTTAAAAACAGTATCTGAAACATATCAACTTTCTGCTCCAAGTACAGTTTGCAAGAAATGACAGCACCCTCATATGAAGTACTGAGACACAGATGAGAAAATGCAACATTTAGGACAGTCTCTGACTAACTCTTGACTAAATATAGTTTGCAATAAATAACAGCACCATAACATTGCATGTACATTACACCCACTTAGCAAAGATTGACAGAAACAATGATTGGTTTGTCAAAAAATGTTTAGCCCTCTCCTAGTGCATGCTACCCTGTAGACAGGGGAAGCTCTGCGCGGTACACGGTACTGAGTGAGCCTGATAGTCTGTCAGTATCTGCTCTGGGACAAAGGTAATAGTAATAGATGCAGAAAAAGGAATAACTTGGAAACCATACATCCCTCTGGGCCACACACAAGTTACACCTAGTTTCCCAGGTCCAAATCTTTTTTCCTAACATCCGAATAACAACCTGTATCACCCCAGGGGCCAAGCATACCATCTGTGTCATGCCTAGTGGAAAAAGCGTACCGTCTGTGTTATACCCAGCGGTCCTGGCAACTAACACCCCTTACTCCCTTCAGATACCACCGGTGTTAAGAAGAGTGGCACTGAGAAAACACTTTGGACTAAAAAATTAGATTGCGGTGCCAACTCCACCCATTAAGGCACAAAAACAGCATCCTGGCAGTTATAATGGGCTATACAATAAATATTAACCTTTCCTAGCGTGTTGACTTCTGCGGGATTGCCTCTGAGGCTGCCTTACGACTACTCAGCTAGGACATATAAAATAGGTAGAATGCTAGATTCTGATGTAGTCTCATACTCTCTTTGACAGCTACTTCAGGATGGATGTCCGCCCCGGGGATTCAGCAGAACTTCCAATCGATTGCGGTGTGTTCTCAACTTCCCTACTGTGCAAATGTGAATCTGTCTGGGCAGGGTCTCCTTCCTTTGGCTGTAGGCAGGTTCAAGGTACCGATCAGCTCCGTTGGTGGCTCGCCAAAATGTTACTTGAACATGAAATACCTTGAAAAGCAAGAGACAAGAGGCGTTTGGGAAAACAGGAACAGTTCGTTTTATTAAACATAGCGGCTGGGAGAACAGGTACAGGCCCAGGGTCTGAGGACTGTCTCAATTTACAATCAATCTGTGACTTTGTTATATACAGTTCAACAGTTCATTGTAGGTAATAAATGTTTCTGGCGATCCTTGTATGGTGAAGAATGTAAGTTGCTGCTTTTGGAGTCACAATTTAATTGTCTAATGGATTATACTGGTGGGCCTTGACATTGTGTGGACAGAATGTGGCCAGTGGGTAACGTGTCCAAATGTCTGGCATGGGAGCGAATGATCACTGCGTGTGTTGTGTTCTGATTGGCTATATGTTCCTAACTTTATGGTGTTTTAGGAGCGCTCGAGCCCCTCCGGCCATGTGTGCTTTATTGGGGCCAATCCCCCTTGACCATTGTAGTGTCGCTGCACCGGATGTATGACAGAATGAGTGCCTTTACCACGCATGCCTAAACCACACAGTTTTTACAACACACTAACTACTACAATGCACCTTTTCACGACGAAACACACTACCACGCTTAATACATAGGGAATTATTAAAAGTGTAATTACCACCCATACCATTACCACGGAGCACATCAGCACGCATACTGTTACAACACGCCACTACAACAAATACAGAAAAGCCCTTTAATTCCAAAAATATAAAACAAGTCAAAAGAAATTGTAAAAATACCAATAAAAAATATATAAACAAATATCTTCCAAAACACATTCTACAAATAAACATCATAAATGAAACATGAGACAATACAACTAGTAATGAAAAAACGTAGTCCCAAATACAACGTTTGCATCGTAGTCCTACATTTATTCTAACCCATTACTTTCACTGTACCCAAATAAAAATGGCTCTCGTTTTAAAACAGGAAGTGAAATAAATGTTTTCTTTTTATGAACAAAATAATAAACAACACATTGACAATAAAACTCAGTGAAAAACGGACATTCTACCATCTACCACACCAAACAAGTACCAAAAGGGCTGTCCACCATTTCACATCCAATACTATAGTGATACATTCGAGAGCACACAGAAAGTATTACTGAATCGAGACTTGACTACTATAAACTACACCATCTACCCGTCCAAGTAAGAAACACCTTCACAATGAAATGCTTATTTTTGCACTGCCTACTTATATGGCACATCTATTAATTTCTATTTTGCTAAATTTACAGATTTTGACAACAACCACTTGCTGGACAGTAACTAAGGGGCAAAATAAATATTCTAACTCCACCAAGTACTTACCTCAAAGCAGGTGCTGAACAGTGACTCCACCAGGTACTTGCCTTAGGGCAGGTGCTGGACAGTGACCAAAGGGGCAAAATTATGCTTCCTACTCCACCAAGCAATTACCTCGGGGCAGGTGCTGGATACTAACTAATGGGAAAAAAACTATTCTAACTCCAACAAGTACTTACCTCAGGGCAGGTGCTGGACAGTGACTAAGGGGCAAAATTACTATTCCAACTCCACCAAGTAATTACCTCAGGGCAGTTGCTGGATACTAACTAGGGGAACATTTACATTCTAACTTCACCAAGTTCTTACCTCAGGGCAGGTGCTGGACAGTGACTAAGGGGCAAAATTACTATTCCAACTCCACCAGGTAATTACCTCAGGGCAGGTTCTGGACACTAACTATGGAAAAAATTCCTTTTCTAACTCCACCAAGTGCTACACCTCTGGGCAGGTGCTGGGTAGTGACTAAAAGCCAAAATTACTATTCTAACTCGACCAGGTAAATTCCTCAGGGCGCGTGCTGGACACTGACTAGGGAAAATTACAATTCTAACCCCACCAAGTACTTACCTCAGGGCAGATGCTGGACAGTGATTAAAAGCAAAATTACTATTCTATCTCCATCAAGTAATTACCACAGGACAAGTGCTGGACACTGACTAGGGAAAAATCACTATTCTAACTCCACCAAGTACTTACCACAGGGCAGGTGCTGGACAGTGACTAAGGGCAAAAATTACTATGCTAACTCCACCAAGTACTAACCTTAGGACAGTTGCTGGACACTGACTAAAGAGCAAAATTACTAATAAAACTTAATTAAGTACTTATCTAAGAACTGCTGCTAGACAGTGACTAAAATACAAATTTAATAGTCTAAAAGCACCAAATATTTAACTAAACAAAATGCTCAAATTCATACAATACATATTTTAAAAACATTTATAACATGTATTTTGTTTCTTATCTAAACAAATACACCTATCTACAAAACAACTAAAAATAAATCCAACTACAGGACTTATCCGAAACAACACAGCCAAAAATATTATTTAAGTATTGTAAAGATCAACAGTAAATATTAAGAAAAACACCATAAACACAAATGTTTATGAAAAACTAATGAACTGCATGTTTCTTTTCACAACAGATACCAACAAAATTGACAAAAGAAAAAATAACCTGCAGAATACTTCAAAAAAGATACAACAACTACCAATAACATCTCTCAGAAACAAACCACTCACCAATTTCAAGGTAAATAAATAGTAATTTTTCAACAATAATAATGATTTTTTCCACAGGTGAAAACTAGTAACTTACAATAAATATTTGATTTTTAACAGAGAATATAGACTTTATTTTTCTCTCCACAAAATTAACAAAACTTGTTTTCAATTTTAGAACAGGCAAACAAACAAAAGCCAAAATATAACACAATAGAAAAAACATAAACTTATGATTTTGTTCTATTTCTCTTTTATAACAGAACCAACATCAATGGCATCTCCAGCTGACTACCGGAGAGGCAACAGGCTACTAAAAGTATGCTGGCTACCTTTTTTTGTAAGGACAGATTCAGTGAGCCCAGGTGTCATTGGAGGTGTGTGCAGTACTTCTCATCCCATTGCACAGGCAGAGCCGTTACTCTGGAAGACACCGTAGTTAGGACAACTGAGCACACCCATTCTGCTCTGCAATGAAGATAGAAGTATGTGAAAACATACAAAAAATTTAAGGCCTTGCATCTACCTCCAATGAGCCTTGTGGCTCAATTTTAAGACAGGTATCTGAAACCATTCCCAAGCACATAGCCAGTAATATGCCCACGATTCCCAATATGAGGAGAAAGGTACAAAGATAAAGACAGGCAAGCAATCCCCAAGGAATAACACCACAAACTTATTCTGACATTGACATCACTTTCTCTTGTGAATCCTTTCTAGTGCATGACTACTAAAACCCTAAAAAAGAATAATATTATTTAGCACAAACCATAACCTTTTAACACTTGAAAATAATGAAATTTGGATGATGGATGGTACTATTAAATAAACACCACATTCATTCACTCAAATTTACACTATTCACACTAACATAAATAACAAAACTGCCTCATTAGTGTATTGTTTACTCCCTGATAAGCAATACTCAACATACACTGAATTATTAACAGTTATAAAATCTAAAACAATGAATAAAAGTCCTAGAAAATTATTAATTGACTTTGAATTATCAATGATTAATGCAATTACAAAAATATACCCTGCTACTCAAATTCAATTTTTTCCCACTTTTCTCAGGTATATTGGCTTAAAATTAAAAAAAATCATCCTTAGTTGAGGATTACTTACCAAACAGTAAACCTCATTTTGAATTAAAAAACTACCTGCCTTATGCTTCATACTTACTGACAGTGTAGACGAGTACCACACAGCAATTTCTGAATCACAATATTTCACCCAAAATGAAGATAAATTGGCACCACTACTAAATTATTTTGAATACATGGATTGTCCATCTATGCAGGTCGGGTCACAGGAGGAGACCAAGATTTTGTTTTGAATAGTGGAACTGTTACACGGCCTGGTTAGAGGGAGGTGCAAAGACTAACAATGCAGTTGAGGGATGGCACAATTCCTTCAGCAAAGCAATTGACAAACTTCACCCAAACCTATATCAATTTTTGGAAATTTTGAACAAGGAACATAGGGGCCCATTACGATACCCGGCGTAAAAAAATCCGCCAGGCATGGAAGCGGCAAAAATCCGCCCGCACACACCGTCTGAACACCGACCACGCCATTACGATTACACAAACCGAAAACCGCCATCGGCGGAAAAATCACACAAGATACCGCCCGCCATCGTCCGAGTCGGAGTCAAACCGCCCGCCACTGACGGAAACACGCACGACAACACAAAACCGCCCGCCCTCACGCCCGACACACCGCACGTGAGATTACGATCGCACCGCCATGAGCGCGGGAAAACTACAAATATACCGCCCGCCAGCGCAAACAACGCCGATGAGAACCGACACGGCAGAAGCCATGGCGCCCACGTCCCTGCACAGAAACCATCCGCTGACGATAACAATCGCACACAACATGGCCAACAAGTCCACACAGCAAGGCACGCACAAATACACAAGCACAGTACACATCCCGAAAACACCCCCGGACAAACAAAAACTACAAAGGCCAGAACCCCAGACACAACACACCTGAAAACAACAGACCATGAGGACACACCCACATAGGTAAGTACAAAAGCAGCACTCCCACAGACCACAACCCCTTGCAACATTGCAAACTAGAGAGGAGAGGAGAGGACACAGTGACACAGCAAGGACAGCAGCACACCACAGAAACGCACACATCACAACCACCACCACCACCACCACCACCAAACACCGGCACCACAAACCCCTGCACATTACACAACACACACCGCACCAGCACCACAAACACCATGGCACCACAAAGAATGCCCAAGTTCACGCCCATGGAGCTGACGGTCATGGTCGACGAGATCATCAAGGTGCACCCACAAATCTATGGGAACCTGGTCCAGCACACACCACTAGCCACCAGAAAGAGAATGTGGAACCGGATCGTAGACCAGGTCAATGCAGTCGGGACCTTGCCCAGGAACAGAGTCGAAATAAACAAACGGTGGAATGACGTCAAGAGCCTGGTCAAGAAGAAGGAGAGCAAGAACAGAGAGCTGGCTGCCGTCACTGGCGGAGGAATCCCGCGCTCTTCAAGACCTTCAAAGCGTGGGAGGAGAAGGTGCGAGTCATCATACATCCCGAGATCCTCGCCGGATTAGCAGGGGAGTGGAGGCTGGTAAGTACAAACTAATGTATACCAGCACACCGCTATGTACTCACATGCACTACCACCATGCCACAGCTCCCAGGGACAAACACCCCCATGTCCAGCACACAATACACAACACATCACACACACATGCAACAGACACCACCACACACAGCCCAAACCGAACAACTGTAAGATGCGTGGGGACATGTGTACACTCAGCCAGCCACGTAACCACCAACAGGTCCCCAAATATGCCAGAAGCGCCACAACGAGCACCCACCACACCCATGTGTCCGCCATAGCTGCACTAACCGACAAGTAACAGGTAAGTGGCAGGAACACAAAGTGCAGTGGGTGGGAGGGTGGACAGCCCAAGTACAAAACACACCAGGCCCCTAGTCCCACAGCACAGCAAGGAGGAGCATCCCCACACCCCACAGCCACGTGTCAGCCACCGCAGTGCACAACGACAGCCGAAAGGTAGACATCACGGTCCACAGCAATCGGTGTCAGTGGGTGTCCAGCCACCACCACGACCCACAACACCCCCCACCCCCACAGACCTGCAACATGGAGCACCCCCGCTTAGAACCATGTGGCATCCAGTACAGTGCACGCACGAACAACCTGCAGGTGGGAAACTGGACAGGGCTGGATTACTGGAGGCATGAGGACCGTAACACGACCAACACATGGGACATGTCACGTAGCAGACGAACACGCAGCACCGCCCACCGTCACGAATAAGTGAACAATGTGCACACGGACATAAACCACAGACTCACACCCCACATGACCCATCACAAACACACCAACACCCAAGGAGCCACGTCTGCATGCACAAGCCACACTGAATATAGTACCACACGGCAGCCACTGTGCAACCCATCACACACAACCGAAACACCATTGAAGTCCTGTCCATGTAGCCCCTACTGCCTGTCAACCACACACCCCACAACTACGCCTATGTAAGACAAACAACACAAGACGCAACAGAGCGGAACAACATAAATGCACACGAACACCACTGAACCCATCAAACACACAGACACACCATGCACATACAACATACCATCCATCCCATCCGTCAGCCCCAGTCTCATGAAAGGCATGTCATCCGCACAGCTGCCACACATACAGCAGTCACGCTAAGATACATGCCCATGACCAACCATGTGCCAGAAGTCAATGAAGCGCACGACACACTGTGAGCAACAACACACAACATGGGCCACACCCCCCGAGCACTGCAGTGATGCACATGGCACAGGGCAGCACGCACACCAAGGAGATGGGACAACTGCAATACGTTGGCTGGCACACAACCATCACTCACTCATAACGATGCGTCCAATGCCATGTCCAGTAATCACAACAGACAGCAAATATGCAGGCCATGTCAAGCATGCACACACCTCAAACCATGCACTGTCATGCTGCCACAACACATGTCACGTTCGGCACCCATGGCTCACAGCATGTACCCCAAAAGCATATTCCATCCCAAATGCGAATCTGGGGCATGGCCCCCATGTTGCCATATGCGTTCCTAAGCGTCCCATCTGAACACCAAAAGCAAAGTACAAACCAGACCCAGGATGGGCCAGGAGCCCGCATACACCAGAGTCACAATAAGTAGGGGCACAGCAACACACCCATCGGCATGGCCAATCCGTCCCATGCCACATGTGCACAGCACACAGTCCCATTGTCAAGCACACACAACTACAAATGCTACAGCCACACATACGCCTCCGGGAAACCCATGTACGAGATTGCACGAACTGTTAATGTCAGACGACAAATACACACTTCGCCAGGTGCAACACAATAACAAATCTCATTCTCTCCACAGGTGACGAACTGCTGGATGCTGGGGATGGAGACAGCAGCCAGCACAGCCAGCCCACAAGCCCCCAACGAGGACACACGGATGTGGAGGATCTGTCCTCCTCTTCGGACACGGACCACCAAGCAGGCCCATCTGGTGTGGCAGGGCCCAGCCGCTCCCCAGGACCCCTCCTACCCACCAACCCATCATCCAGGGCTGCTGAACATTCCCAGCCCCCTGCTGCCACTGTCGTTGCGGCCACACCCACGGTCATTGCGGCCACACCCACGGTCATTGCGGCCCACTCACGGTCATTGCCGCAACCGCCACCATCGCCGCACCGACCACCACCGCCGCCACCACCACCACGTCTTCGCTGGCACCAGCCCCAGCGCAGGTGGTGGCCCGGCCGACTGGATCCACCCTGGGAGCCACAGCGAGGACCGTGGTGAGCAATGTGGCTAGGGGGCAGGCCGGTGGCAGCAGTACTGGTAGGAGGAGCAGGGTCAGGGAAACGCAAGTCTCCCTGGGAGCCATGCCCTGCCTCAAATGGCCAGAGTCCTTGGGGCCTATGAAGAGGCCCAAGAACAATGGGTCAGGTCTGCTTCAGACACGCGGGAGGTGCTGGGGGTGCTGAGGTCCATGGACGCCCGTATGGGCCAACTCGTGGACCTCATGGGCCAGCTGGTGGTGGCGGTGAGGTCACAGCCAGGGACAGCAGCTCCACCACCGCCACCACCTGCCGGGGCGCAGGGTCGAGCAGCAGTGTCCAGTACCCCTGCGTCCACAGCCAGTGAGCACACCTCACCCCCACCAGCAGGTCGCCACCACACACCCCCTCCCAAACGTGGAAGGGGCCGTCCGAGGTACAAACAGATCTCCCGGGAGGACTACGCATGCTCCAGACGCAAGTGAGGCAGCCAGCCAGCCTTCCTTGACCACCCACTGCATTGACTTGGACTACGATCCCACTCCACACAGCCATCTGGATGGCATGTGTCTGTTGGACCATGGACATGGAACAAGTGGGTACACCCTGAGCATCACGCAGCCGTGACCGACAGCTCATTGTCACTGCACGCACCACTTTTGTCATCACCTCGCACACAATCACATGTCACAGTTTGAAATAAATGCACCTCTTACACAAACTGCTGTTTGTGCCCTGTGTTTTATTTGTACGGAATACAACGGCCACCTTGGGCGGAAAGGCACCTGATGCGTGGCATGGCAATGGAACCGGAGGGCCTGTAGGGACCTAGGGGTGGGAGACAGAACAGGAGCACATTCAATGAGTGTGTCACACACCCATCACACAGTACATGTCAACAACTACAAGCAATGTACACACATCGCACAGAGCAATAGGGCACAATGCCACAGCCACCAACAGTGGCATACTACCCTGGCCATGGAGCGTTGACACACAGCACGCAGTGAACAAACGGCCACCCTGACACAGCACACACACACCTGCACAGATACAGCCACATCAGCCGTCGTACATGGACACTCACCGTCAAGTGAAGTAGTGGGCGATGAGCTGCTGCCGCACATTACCAGCTTCCTCCTCTCCGCTGTCCTCCTCACTCGAGCTGTCCTGGTCTGCGGGCTGGGGCCCTGGTTGATCTCCGTCATCCACGATGAGGGGATCTGCTTCCGAATGGCCAGATTGTGCAGCATGCAGCACGCCACCACTATCTGGCACACCTTCTGTGGGGAGTACGCCAGCGCACCCCGGTGCGGTCCAGGCACCTGAACCTGGACTTGAGGAGGCCAAAGGTACGCTCGACCACACGTCTGGTCCTCCCATGTGCCTCATTGTAGCGATCGTCTGCTGGGGTGCGAGGATTCCTCAATGGACTGAGCAGCCATGCCCCATTCGGGTACGCAGAGTCACCTGGGTGTGAGGGACACAGAGAACCGTTGCTATTCCAACTGGACAGGGGACAGCATCGCACAACCAGCACGCTACACCACTCCACATACTCACCGACAATACAGCCACGATCCTGTTGCAGATTGGACATCAGTCGTGGCAAGATGCTGTTGCGCATTATGTGTGCGTCATGGGCCGAGCCTGGGAACTTTGCACACACGTGGGTGATCACCATGTCCGCAAGGCACACCACTTGCACATTCAGGGAGTGCGTGTGCTTCCTGTTGCGGTACAGGTGCTCAGTGGCCTGTGGTGGAACAAGGCCAACATGTGTGCAGTCAATGGCTCCAACGACGTGTGGGATTCTGCCAAGGGCATAGAATGCACCCTTCACTGCCGCCAATTCACGAGCCCTGGGGAAGTGGATGTACCTGTTTCGGCACAGCATCATGGCTGCCAGTACATCCCTCAGCACCTTGCTGAACATGGGCTGGGACATCCCTCCTCCACTGCCCACTGTGTGCTGGAATGACCCAGTGGCGAAGAAATGCATGGCGGCCATCACCTTAGCCATGGGGGTGACAGCTGTCGGATACACCCTGCGGGGACGGAGATGGGGTTCCAACATGGCACACAGTCGATGCAGGGTTGGCCTGTCCAGCCGAAACTTCCTAATGACCTCTGTATCGTCCATGTCCGCCAGCAATTGGTATGGGCGGTCAATGTTCGGTCTCCGCC